>MU183448.1:180480-239278 GCA_016904865.1 Pissodes strobi
AGATCAGGTGTAGAATAGAGAATGCAAGGGCCGCCTTCAAACCAAATGGCCAAACTGTTTGAAAGTCACAACGTCAACATCAAAATCAGATTCCTCCGATGCTATATTTTCTCGATTCATTTCTATGGCATGGAGTCATGGACATTAACCGAGGCAACACAAAAAAGACTCGCAACGCAAAAAGACTCGAAGCCTTCGGAGGATGCTGAAAATATCATGGGTGGAGAGAGTGACCAACAAGGCAGTGATGAAGAGAATTAAGAAGGGCTTGGAAGTGATGAACGCCATCAAGAGAAGAAAGCTTAAGTACCTCGGACATATTATTATGAGGAACGAAGGCAAATATCACCTTTTAAAGTCCGTTCACCAAGGGAAAGTTTATGGGAGAAGACTACCAGCAAGAAGGAGAATATCATGGCTTAAAACTTAAGAACATGGTTCTCAAAAACTACCACCGAACTATTTAGAGCAGCCGTGAACAAAGTTATTATATCGAGGATGATCGCCAATATTCGGGACGAATAGGCGCTTCAAGAAGAAGAGGAGCTTCTGGATACAAAGGAATGAAAGCAAGCAAAGGTGTTCGTAAATTTGACAATGACTTTATAAAATGTACCTATGCATATACCTACTGTAAACGATGAACCTAAGGCCAAATGCATTATCTACCAGGTAGAACTGTCAATCCAGATTTTAAAACCATCCATACTAACTTCTTCCACAAGAAGTTGTGCAATTTGCCATCAAGACAAAGTTTTAGGTCTACTTTTTTATTGGAAGCTTCTTTTTGATTGAGCTATAGGGTCACTAAAATTGTAGAAAAAAGAGAGACAAGAAAAATCTCAGACAACACTCTCTGATAAAATTATAGTTGATGTGGAAAAAGAACTTTTGACCAATATTTCAAAAAGTAATTTTTCCAGGCATCAGTTTTATGAATTTATCTTTTTCCAGAACGCACAAATATTTTGCTTTGCAAAAATTAATAGTCAAACAAAATCGTTGAATATCTCAATTTTTGCAAGCCCGGGAAAATAGTTCAAAACCAAAGGTGCTTCTAACCTAGACAACCAGTTATACATATTTCAACAGGCCATCCTAGAGCTTAATTATGCCTTCAGAAGTATCGATACTAAGAAGTTAAAGTAAAATATACAAAATATTTATTAAAATTCACTTTCATATCATGAAACAATTTAGATTTCCAAAGAAAACGGCAATAGAATACGTTTTTTGAATAAATATAATTCCAACAAAGGCAATGTATCTTATGTTTCATAAAATTACTTTGAAACACAAATATCAATGTGGATTGTAACAAGCTAATTTTATAGGAGACGTAACTTTGGAATAGGCGAGGACGTGACAACCCTGCAAGGCGAGTGGCGCGCGGCGGCAGTGGAGAGAGTCATGCATTTATGTAATTATGATGACTGTACTTATTGAGGTTTAAGGTGAAAAATATTAGCGGCTGAAGTAATATTGGCGAAATAAGACGAATAAGTAAAAAGTGTTGTTTACAGATCAGAAGTTGGGATAACCTACGGATTGTGTTATTTATGTGAAAAAACGGTGAAAACGCGATTCTCGGCGAGTTGAATAACGTTGGAGTTTTCTTTTTGATTGTGTGTGGCGGCGTCACAAAAACTCTAACAATTGGCGCGCGTTTTTGTGCTATCCTTGACAAATATTTGAAAAAGTAAGGATAAGTGCGTGTGCCGATTATTATTGTAGGAATTACGGCGTATTATAACTCTTATTGCTATGTAAAAGATGTTTTTTCTTGTGATTGCCTATGGGGAAGGGCAGAAGTGACGAGTCAGAGCTCGATTGCGAGCTGAAATTGAGCGAAGGTTACCCCTGCAAAGGCGAATCGGCGATGGAAGATGAAACAGTCTCCATGGTGCATGGAGATTCTTTCCTCTTTTGACCGGTATCGGCGTCCATCAACCGGTATCGTGGGATTGGAAGTCCAGAATCATACACTGGCGATGGCGTCGAATACTTTGCGGTCTTCTGAGGCGATTCTCAAATTGAGCGGCGTTTGACAAACTTGGGCACCCAAGGCAAAATTTACAGAATAAATATAAGTTGCGTCACTCACTGTCGGAACTTTAATGCATTGAGATCACAAGCGTGCCGCAGATAAATGCATATTCTGTAATTTTTGTAGTTCGTGCTGGGCATTACTTGTTGCAGGATGGCCGAATGTAACAAGCAAATTTTATAGGTGACGTAACTTTGGAATAGGCAAGGACATGACAACCCAAGGCGAGTGGCGCACCGCGGCAGCGCGCAGCGGGAAGTCATGAAGTTATGTAATTATGATGATGGTACTTGTTGAGATTTAAGGCTTATCGTGAAAAATATTAGTGGCTGTATTAATATTGGCGAAATAAAACGAATTATTTAAATGTGTTGTTTACAATATTATTTCTAACCCAACCTCATCCTACGCAATAACCCCATCCTACAGAATCAACAACAGATTAAATAACTATTTATCTTTCAAAATCAACTGATTTATTCTTTTATCCGTAGATACTCTGTCCTTTATCAAACTTCTATCTATTCCCTTAGCAGAGGTATTTTGTAAAACATGCAACATTACTTGCCGCTGATTTACCCTTGACAAATCCATACTATGATGGGCATAAAACTTTCTCCGCTGTAGGCGATTTGATAGTATGTAAGGGAATACCTCATGAGCATTTAGAAAATTTCATAATATAGATAACTATCTGGGCAATGGCTAACATCTGCTTTGTTTTTCACCTTTTATGTGTGCAGAACAGCTCTCAGAACCTCTCCACAAGCTGGGAATATCACATACCTGGATGCACCTATTGAAAAGAACCATTAGCGATTCGACGAGAACTTCCGCACAGTAATTAATCAGAAATGTCAGAATTCTGTCGGGACCCATCTTCAGCCTTGGATGAATGATTGAGCCCACGCTATTCTTACAATGACCAATCAATCATTGGATTCCTATTGCCTGACAAAATTTATGGGTCTTTTTTCTTTAACAAATCAACATTTATAGGAGTTGCAAATACAGATATGTTATATAACTTTTGAACAGGGAAATTATTGAAAAGGTCTATTATCATCAAGGTGGAGTCCCTCCATACTACTCTCTTATAACAAGAGATTCAATTAATGAAATATTTGGGGCAAGATGCATCAGAAGATCTGACTCTATTCATTGGACACCTTAATATCCAAACTTGAGAGTCCCAGAATTTTGTGGGGTTACCTTAAAGATAGATGCTATTGCAAAAACCTTCCACACCTTAACCGCAATATTTGTAATATGATTGGCGCAATACCATAAAATATGTTACGCATGTTGTCACTTTATTCTAAGATTTCAAATAGGGTACAAGGGACACTACTCTCACAATGATTAAAATAACGTTTTGTACTTACAAGAAGCTCTTATCTTATTCCTCTACATTAAATTGGTTTTTCACTTATCGCCACATGAACCAAGAACTAAAGACGCTGATATATTTTATACATAAACTATGATGTATGAAGAGATATATAATTCTTTGACACTATTTAATGTTTTATTTGATTACGATCGATTTTCTTACATTACTGTATGGCAGTACTGCGTAATTAATGAGTAATTTGTCCAGAAGCATATAAATTCTGAGGAAGAATAATTATTGCAAATGTCGAGGCAATAAGAAATAACCCTGGGCACTTTTCAAATTTACGTGTTAAAACGGCTACAACAGAATTTTTATCCTGAAAGTGGATGGCTGTTTCATATACAACGCGACACCGAATGTTCATTCTATGGAAATTTTCCTGCATCCGACTTGTTTATATGTCTGAAATATTTTATCCAGATGCGAGGAAAGCTGACATAAATGTTGGTTTTTCCAGGTATATACACTTTTTATGTTAAAACTGGAAGATATGATGCGTTTAGATATCTACTAGAAGTTAACGGATGAATGTCGTGAACGTGATATTTATTTAATAGAATAAGGGACTCTTCTAGCTTAGTTTAGCTACTAAAGGAATTCCGTGTGCGTATACTTCGTCTCATCTATCTCATCTTTGCATATAAATATAAATGAATGGCATAAATATTTTTTATTAATTGTAGAAGTTATTTTCAACCCCAAAAATCTTAAAAGCGACAAATCTCATCCAAGACCTCTCAGTCTGAATACTATCTAAAATCCTCTTATTACTATTTTAATCAAATATATATTTGATATAGAACATGTTCCAGCAAAGTGTCGCCCATTTTGGACTCTTATAATTCCTAATCTTGAAAGGTTAGAGATATACAGTGTACGACATTCGATTGCTATCGCCTAACACAATTTCTAGGCCTTAGTAATCATCTTTAGCAAATCAACAGTAGTACACAGCTATGTTAGAAAACATTTTCTGCCCTCAACTTATGCAAGAGGAAATTATAAAAGAGGCCTATTATAAACAAGATGGAGCCCCTCCTTGCTACACTCTTAGAGTACGGAGTCACTCAATGAAATTTTTAGAGAAGGATGAATAGAAAGAGCCTGGCTCTATTGAATGGGTACCTTGATTTACAGAGTTGATGGTCCAACACTTTTTTAATCGGTTGCCTCAAGAATAGGCGCTCTGAACCAATTCCGCTTGAAGATCTTAAACGCAATATTTGTAACTTGATTAACACCATACCACAAGATATGTTATAAGTTGCATTTTGTCACCTTGTTTGTCTTTACGCTTTTCATCTCTCTGTCTCCCTTTAGACTCGCCTTTACCGAATAGAGAGCGAGAGAGATAGCGATAGTACTAGGAGTGCTCCGATCGTCAAATGAAAAAACACAACTTAATATAGGCCACCACAATACAGAATACCCTTAGACTATGGAATTGGCAAATAATAATTCACTTCTATCACGTGTCCTCTGTTACACGCGTTTTTTTTTGTATTTTTCGTTCTCTAGCCGTATTTATGTTTTATTTTAACCCCTTAACTTCAAAAGAAAAAATACGGGAAACATATGTTCTTAGAAACCAAAAATCGTATTCCCAAAATTATAATTGAAATTGTTTTTAACCTTTTACTATTTATGAATAAAAGTTTACTTACAATTTAAACCTATACAGTCGTTGGTCGCGGCCAATCATTATAAAGCAATCAAGGTTAATATCTGTACCATATTTCAAAGGTTGTAACAAAAGTTGTCAGATATATGTTTTGAGGTAATGTCAAACAGCTGAAACAAAGCATGTTAAGAAGTCGACAGAAGAAGATCTTGCAAGGACCGCGGAAGAAGTTCAGAGTAGAATTCCCCTTCGGACAGTTTGTGGTAAATATCCTTAAATACCAGGATCCACCATTCAATGCAAACATTTCAATGAGTGTGTTAAGTCTGTCTTCCGTCCATCTCCGCTTCTCAATCTTGTGGAGTGGACTTAGCTAAACGAATTATGATGATGAATTATTGATTGCTACAAAAGAAGATTTCTCGACCGAAAGAAGACATCCAAGCCTCGGTAGACAATCCTCACCAAAATCCATTTACTGGTAATTGCACTGGATATGGCTAATATAAATCATTTGCAAAAAGGCATGGGCGAAATAGGGGAAATCTGAGGCCAGCCGTTCTTCATATCCAAAGATAAGCGAATCCGATATTAGAAAATGGGTCATCGAATCTCATTTAAGAGAAAAAGCAACGATGATATTTTTCAGTTTCCCGAGCTAGTTTTTAATGGAACCGAAACTAATTTTCAGTGGTGACCCCCAAATTAGAAAGTAGTAGCTCCTAAAGGTGCTAGAAATATTTACGAAATAGACGGAGCCAAGGCTGAAATATCCCTGGCGGTGCTATTCCATTTTAGCGCTTCTTGTGAGACAGCACCTAATAACGTATTCTGACAAAAGATGTAATCGAGTTAGTTCGCAAAGTATTTCATGCTTTCTGTTACAGTATAGATGAAGGCTGATATTTTTTATGAATACATAGGAAATGTGTTTCATCCCTTCCATGTTATAATATTTGTGGATCAGCTCAAAACCCATCTGGATTAAAAGCTCGGTACTCTTTGCACCAAGCTTCAAATAATCCTAATGACATTATACCCGTACGCAACTAGAAAATTCCAACCTGCAGGCATATTGACGTTTAGGACGGTTGGCGGAAAGCTACTAAAGTGGGACGAAGCAATCCACAGAATATTTTATCTTCAACTTGGCGCCCAGAAATAAATATTAACCGGTCTAGCGCATGCTTTTCCCATGGAACCCCTCCGCGTTTCAAAATAACAAATGCTTAGAAGAAGAGAATAATAGCAGGGCAAATCTAAATTGTGCAAGCTTTAAATTTTAACTGTTTCAATGAAGACTCAGGAAAACGATGATTTACATACAATTTATAATCTTTGACTAGCCTTTCAAGAAGGATCGGATGAAAATAAAAACAATACCAATATGCAAGATAGAAGACAGAAAAATCTGAAGAAAATATAAACACTATTGATAAGCCAGAAAGAAGAGAAACAAAAAAGGAGATATTTGAAAACAAGGAAAAAAGTTAAATTACATCTGATAAACAAGAAGGGAGCAAAATATGAATTGTGGAGACCAATATTTTTATAGATAATTCAACTGATATAGGTGAGGACCAAAGTAAAAGTCTGGCCTGTTTAAGACGATCTTCATATTTCTACCTTGCCCATGAAATCATAAGTGATATTATACGAAAAACACCTCCACTACTTGAAGAAAAATTTCTCCCGAATATTATGTGACAAAAATATATTCCGACAGCAATACAGGAGAATTCTTATTTTATTAGGACACCCCTGATTGAGAAGGATTAAAAGTACAGAAAAAATGTTACACATTATTACTTTTACAGCTTGAAATGAAATGAAAGATAAGAAAAAGATAGAAAGCAAAAAAGAGTGGAAAAACTACAGAAAAAAAGTTGGCAACAAGGAGGAGAGAGAAAAGAAGAAGTAGTCGTCAAAGAACAGGAATTTTGGCAAAATAAAGTGTTAAGAGCAAAATAGAACTGGACAGTAAAAATGCTAATGTGATTTCTAATATTGTGCTAATAGTAGAAAATAATAGTAGTAATAACTCACAACAGGTAAGAACGTCAAACTGGTGAGAGCAGTTTGATTACGGCGAGTTTTCACAGGATGTGGCCCATCAAATGACATCGTCCTCCCAGGCAGGAACGTCAAACTGGTGACTACGGGGAGTGACGCCCCCGCCATTCTGAGTTGCTACGGGATATGGCCCATTAAATCCCAGAGTCCTCCCCAGGCTGGAGAACACCGAAGTACAAAGTCTGGGGCAAATCAATGACAGTTCTAGACACAAGAAGGGTTGCATTCTGGCAGCGGACAGGAATGTCAAACTGGTGAGAGTAGTTTGATTATGGGGAGTGACGTCTTCGCCATTCCTAGTTACCGCGGGATGTGGCCCATCAAATCCCATCATCCTCCTCCAGGCCGGCGAACACCAAAGTACAAAGTCTGGAGCTGATCACTGGAAAGAGACCCAACAAACCACATTCTTACCCCTGTCAGAGCAGGAACCGCCAAAGGAATTATTCTAAGGCCGATGCTTCCAGTGGAAGCGGCCCTAGGTGGTAGATACATAAGCCTACTCGCATCGTCCGGTGAGAGACCACCCAACAAGAACTGAGAAGTACTAAGTGTTTTTTCCGACTCGGTAGTTCCGGGCTCCACAGTAGGAGTTTGTGGATATGATGTTGCTTCAAGGATCAAAATATTCTGGAGGTAAACTCCCCGGCCATTCGGTTCTCCGGGTGTCGGATGGCTCTGGGAGCCCTTTATGCAGCATTTCACAGATGGCAAAATACCGAACCAATTTAGAATAGATTTCTGCAACACAAGAGGCCTAAAAAAATAAAATCGGTACACCTACATCTACAAGCAAATAGCTCATACATACTAGCCCTTACCTAAACACAGGTATGTTCTACAACATCAACAGTAAACTACCCCTGGTTAAGACTTACACCCGATTTAGACATAAGTTCGGAATATACCTTTTTGTCCGAAGCGACCTATCATGTCACCGCGACGAAATACTCGAATCGAACAACCGGGACGTCATGTTGCTCAAGTTCATCGCCAAGTTATTAACCAAGTTTATATGCTGTCTCTATCGTCCTTCCAGCGATAGAGCCTACCAAAGCTTTTTTACAATACTTGCTACCACTTTTGACTCAACAAAGGTCGATCACCCGAATTCAAAAATAATCGTTTTGGGAGATTTCAATGCACAAAACACCTACTGGCTGAAACACCACAACACCGACAATGAAGGTAGAGAGCTGAAGCATTTGCCATCAGCTGCGGGCTTCTCAACTTGTAGAAGAACAACTCGAATCTTAGAGGGGGGCGAATTCGCCGCCCTCCTGAATCTTTTTCTAACCACCAATCCTGACCAGTAACCAATTACAGTTTGTCCGCTATTAGGTACTTCCGACCACAAACTTATTACAACGGTTTGTGAATTGCCATTTCTATAGATGGATCCATCATCGCCTCGCAAAATCTGGTACTACAATTCTACAAAATGGGTCGATCTAAGGGAGTTCTACCTGGATTTTTCTTGGCTCGACGTCTGCTTTGGCACTGACGAGTCTGCTGCGAAGAGATCACGCAAGTAATCTCCTCAGGAACGGAAGCATACATCCCAAAATCCATCAAATTACCGTCAAAAGGAAAGCCTTGGTTCGACAGAAGATGCGAAAAAACGGTTGGTAGGAAACAGCAAGCCTACAAATTCACACCGCTGAAATTAGCAATAATTCATCAACCAAACGCTTGCCCGGCGTCCTTATAGGTATATGAATCACGACCAAAACTTTATCCAGGCCAAATCCTCGCCGTGAACAAGAGTGGTCCTTCACTACTATATGCAGTGTGTGTCTGTGCGAAAGCAAGGCCAATCCATAGGCGCAGACTTCGAAATTGTAAATTTATCCAGAGCCTTTGATAGCTAACATCGAAGGTTCCGGTTCTTCATAATAATAACTTTATTAAAGTAAATGCATCTAATTTTAAATGATGGTATTTATTTCGAGTGGTATTTACGTGTATTCTCGAAGCGAGAAACGAATGCAAGCGTGTGATCGACGAAACTAAGGACAAACACAGTCAAATAATCAGGAATAATCTTTTGCAATTACCCAGTGGCTCCAGGAATTTCTGGTCGGTAGCAAAGGCCGTAAGTAATAACTTTACAAAAACTTCTCTCCCACTTTGACAGATGAACGTGACATCACGGCGACTACAGCCAAGGAAAAAGCGAACATGCTCGCCAAAATGTTTTCATCGCACTCTACCTTAAACGTACACCAAGGCAAGGCTCTCGCGACCATATCGAACATCAACACTACCATGGCAGAAGTCAAGATTCAACACCGTGATATTTACCATCTTCTTCCTATTTCGATAAAAGGCAAGAAAACGAAGCCCTTAAACTATCGCCCAACTCCCTTGCTTCCAATAATCTCCAAAGTCATGGAACGTGTAGTCAATCAGCAACTACTCAAGTACCTCGAGAACAACAGAATAATCAGCGATAACCAATACGGCTTTCACAAAAAGAGATCGACAGGAGACATATTGGCCTAAGTCACTCATATATGTAGTAGTGCAATTGAGAACTAAGAAGAGTCTCGAGCGATATTGTCACGAGTAGCTTAGGGGGTAGCGCGTTTATTTAAAGAATAACTTCTCAGAGAAGAGCCTCGTCGCGATTAGTACAATGACGGGGTCTCAATGCTTCCTTTAATCTACCACTGGATGTTCTACTCGTGAGGACACGCCTTGTTTAGCGTGCCGGGGGGTAATTGAGGTAGACCGGGATCGCGTTACGTGGGGTAAGAAGAGATGATAAAGTAAGCACGTTTAGTTTATAACAATAACAATGCATTAACGATAAAACTGTAACAACAATTATTGGTCAGAAAAAATGAGATTCTATTATACCCGATTACTACGGTGCGCATGTTTTCTCGATTTGAGGTACTGTTTATAGGTCTTTGTTTACTGTCTTATAATTTATAGTTTTTCTTAAGGGTTGGGTTTTATTTAAGAGCACTACGAGATTTCACTAAACTTTTTAACTGACTATTTAGACACTTGTCTTTCTCAACACTCTGACAAACTTCTTGTCAAGACTTTACTATGGAGGTTGTGCAACCTCTGGTTCTAGCAGTCGTCAAGTGACTAAGCGGTACCCGGTTGGGTAGGAAAGGAATGGAACCTAAAGCAGTCGTATGACTAACTTTAGGAGCAGATAGAACCCAGGAGGCAGTCGTCAAGTGACTAACCTTGGGAGCTGGAGGTGAGACTAAAAAGTCTGCCGAACTGAGGGTTCGGTAGCGTATTTATATAAAACAAAGTGATGATCATTGCATGCATAAGGTTCAAAGTCGCTCCCGTTGATTGCTCGCCTTGTTTATAGTTTGCCTTTAATGTTTATATAACAACCTCCAAGTTCAAGTTCAAACTTGCGACAGGGTGATATTTGTTTAGTAGCTTATGGATTTTTAGTAGATTACAATATTTCGAACGCATTCGACAGAGTTTGACAATCTGCCGTCCTTCGGACTGCTAGTCTCTCTCTGCAGCTGGCTTGCCAGTTTCTTTAAAAACCGATCTTGGCACGTTGCAGTTGATGGACATATCTCAGACACATTCATCATTATCGCGGGCCTGCCTTATATTGCTCACACATCTGGGTTGCCTCACCAAAGCACACCCTAAAGCTGCTGGATTCCATTCAAAAGAGAGTGGTACGTCTTGTCGGCGTCCCGAAGTTGACCTGGAATCTGCATAGTCCGGAACACTGAAGACTGGCTGAGATATCCCTGTTTTATAGATACTTTCACGGCAGATGGTCCCAGGGTTTGGCCCACCTCATCCCGGCCCTGGTAACGCCGCGACGGATGGCAAGAGCGGACTAGTTCGTTGTACAACTGAAGACACCTAAAACATCGCTTTAGAAGAACTTCTTTGTCTGGCGTACTGCATCACTGTGGAACTCACTCCCTGGGGATCTGTTTTCCCCTAATTGCAACCTACAACTATTCAAGAGCCGTGTAAATCAACATCTTCTCACACACACCGCTCGTCGAGCGCCATAGGATCTCCCTTTAGTGTGTGTGCAACTGCCATAAAATAAACTAAATGAAAACAATAACTTTGGGAACAGTTAGCCAAACTAGCACGGCTATTCCTTAAAAATTCCGTTTTATATACGAAATGGAGTTTTGTTTGTTCATTTAATATTATTAAAGAGCAGTATGGTCATAAATGCAATCAGGGCGATCAAACCTATCACCTTAAATGTATGATTAAACCCAAATTGCACAAATCAATTTTAAATATTTTCTCTTATGATACTTCTTTTAAGAACACTCATTGCTAAAAACTAAAACTGTTTGTCTCTTTTTTAGTTTTACCATATTAAGATAATTATTTTACAATTCACCAAGCCAATGTTTATTTTATACTGATGAATTTATTAATTAAGACATTAATTCATTTGTATTAATTTTAAGCTATAACCAGGCTTTGAAGGCATAAAGATGTTATTCTTTCTCCACCTTTTTAAAGTAATAACTATTTTAGCCAACTAGTTTGCAGTATACAGTAGACAGAAGTAAAGTAGTGGTAGACGATATTTTTCATATATAGTAAGATAACGTTTAAATTAATAACTACTAAGTATGGTGAATGCTCATCGCATTAAAACGTTATAAATACTTGCCAGTTATGCGCATGGATGAAGTATTGGAGGATAATATAAAATATTTTTCATAACATATAAATTTTAATGCGTAGGTAGCATAAAGGATAAACTAAACACAACCAAGCTTATATTATCGAAATTGACAATATATTCATATACACCAAAAATTTCATATAATTTAGCTCTCTAGAGTTCAGTTCTACCCAAGTAAAAATCGCAATCCTGACATTTAGCCGTGCCTAAGCTCTATACTAAATAGATTGCAATTTGTATAAATTTAAACCTTTCAGAAAGAGGAATTCCAGAGGCGAATCCCTGTACTTAACTTAATTACAAGCCCCAATTGATTATCCAAATAATTGGTAGTGAGCGCAGTTAATGGATTCCAAGTGGCGGCAGAGCGATTCCCGCTCTAATCCGGCAATGTTTTTTCTGGAAATCTATTATTCCTGTGGGTGCAACTGAATTACCTGTGAAAAATCGAGAGCCTGAAGACGGCAGAATGTCGGAATGATTTGTGCTCGAAGGTTGTTGTACAAATAAATACGTTTTGGCTTAGGGATTGATGTTTTTTTATATCACGGTTGGCAGTGATTTTAGTCAAAATATTATTTATTGCTTTCAATTAAAATTGTATTCAACTAATTATCAATAGAGAAATTACCTTGATATATATTTCCTACTAGACTTAGGCAAATATACAATTTGCATGTTTTGCATAATTTTCAGTTTTTAGGTAAATTATTGAAAAGTTTGAGAAAACGCGCATGAAGCTTAGTTTTGAAGCAAAATTTTTGAGTACCCAATGTCTAATGTCACCGAGAACTCGTGCCATGCCGCTCCTCTTGGTATTTTTATAAAATTTTATGGTTTTATAGTCTGATAATAAAAAACCAAGCCAAATGACCGGCGAATATCAATCACGTCTAAAAATATCCAAAATTGTAAACGGTGAGGGTAAAATGGTAGGCAGAATATTTTGAATTGCTTTTAATTACTTGAATCTGACACAGCGTGTATTTAAAGTTCTGTTTTACTTTCAACTAAGACGTGTTTTGCTTTGACCTAAGATAAGTGGTGTTTAAAATTGGATTAAACCGTACGGATAAAGTGTACGGCTCAGCTTGCAGCCAAACTGTAAGTTAAAATTTATTTCGTATTAATTATTCATATAATTAATAGATATATAATATATATTTAATAGATACATTTAATAGATAGTTACAGATAAAATCGATTTTTTTAAATTAATTTGTGCACATTGAAGTGCTTCGTTAAACTGATTTTACTTAAAAATATAAAAGGAAGGTGGGAGAGAGATACTGCAAATGTAAATAAATTACCTTTGGCGTACGTACTTCACAGATTTCATGCAAATAGAAAATACCCATTCGTTAACGAAATCCCGTTTTGTCTAAGATAAATTGACAAAATTCAGGGTTGTTAGGGGATGTTCGTAGGGTGGGTTTTTGTCGCACCTTCTGTTGTCCCTCCTGATGATCGGATCTGACCCGGATGATTTAGCAATACTTATAAAAAGCAACTCGCAAAGAACTATCTCAGAGGAACTTCAAAAGGTACTATGAGTGGTGTGAAAGGGAACAACTATTTCTGAACCAGCATAAAATAGTTGTAGTACGGTTCACAAAGAAGAAAAGGCTGGAAAATCTAAGACCACCTCACCACTCAAATGAGAAACTATCCCATTTGCGAAGAGAGTGAAGTATCTGGGAATTACCCTAGATAAAACACTTAGAGGGATGCGCATCCGAATTATATTGCCGCAAAAAGAAACTGTCAGTATGGACTTGCAGACGCATTTGTGGCAAAACAACGTACATCTCAAACACGCTGCCTATATATAATGGTCAAAAGGCCAATGAAAACATATGGAGCAGTAGCTTGGTACTCTAAGAGCTTACAGAGCTCTGCAAGAATCAAATTACAAAGACAGGCGTGTCTGGAAATTGGCGCCACCTTCGGCACTACACCCACGGATGCGCTTGACTGTTCTCTAAATTTGCCACCTCTTCAAATAATACTGGTAAGGGAGGCCAGATGGGCTACGTATAGAATGACACTAGCGGTAATCAACAATTCGCAGGCGATCATCATGGTGCCCAGCGGGCTGGAAAACGTTAATGTGCGGGACAGTGTGTTGAGTCTACCATCAGATGTTATGCCTACCAATACTAACTATTACCATGCCTATGACGTTCTCCTACCAGAGGCGACCGAACGGGCAAAAAACTCGAAACATCTGAGAACAACAGAGAATAGTTGGCTCACTGACGGTCCCAAGACAAATGATGGTACAAGAGCCGGAATAATGGTAATAATAAACTTACCTATGTTCCTTAGACAAACATGCAACCATTTTCAGGTTGAAGTTCAAGCCATTGATATGACTGCACAGTGGCTCATCGATAGAAAGTGGAAAGACAAGTTAATCCGAATATTCTCCGAGAGTCAAGCGGCTTTGAAAGCTCTTGAATCTAGCCGTTGTTTATCCAAACAGTATGGAACTGCCAGGGACTACTCATCAAACTAGGTAGAAACAATAAACTTACAATGATCTGTATACCTGGGCATACAAAATATGACGGCAACGAAAGAGCTGATGCTCTTGCGAAGCAGGCGGCCGCAACTGCCTCCATATAACAAGAACCAATACTGGGAATAGCTTAAAACACAGCTAAAGAAGCTTTGCCCGGGTGGTCACAACAGTAATTTATAGACAAATTGAGAGAGTTACCGCACCTAACTCATTCAAAGATGGCAGTGAATCTGCCATCAGGAGTGAGAACTAGACAACTTCTTCAAAATTGCCGGCAGCAAGAACAGTGCCGCTTGTGATTGGAGGACAAAGAAGCGATGAAGCATATTTTATGCATCTGTCCAGCAATGGAAAGCATCAAACAAACAGGGTTTGGAAATTTTGCCGATTTGGAAACTATCCACCCCAGAAAGCTAATCAACTTCGTGAAAAGAACCGAGCCTCTGGCCTAGTGGAAACTACAGATATGCGCCACAATAGACCAAAGGTCGCAGTGGAAGCCCAATCTGGACCCACTCACGTGTACGAATACGAATAATAGTATCAAAAGTAAAGAAAGTTTTTCTCATAGCACCACCAAGAATCCAGATGTACCAGGTGAGTCAAAGATTGATTCAAGTTCGTTATCTCAATTGTTTCGGGAATTACGAAAAAATGTGTAGGGCAGTAGTTTTGCTAACGTGCACAGTTTAAAATTATTTTTGAGTATACAGGATGCATTAAAATTGCCTTGCAGATGTAACATAACGAAAACTAACCAGGTGCTCACCGAAACTAACCCAAGACATACCCAAAATCAAGAAAAAAACTGTTTAGAAATATTAATAAAAATACAAAGAGCAATGGGGTTTGAACCCGGGCCGTCCAGGTGAGACCCAACCATCTAAACCTCGCGACCACCAGAGCTCTTGCGGCAAATTGATTGCATCACAAAGATATATTGTCATACGAGATGGATCGACCAATAGGAGAGTTCGATTTTTACATAGTGCTCTAAATTATCAATACCTGTGCATCACGGATTAAAAATAATTTCATTAAAAATTTACACTACTAAGCCAAGGGAGATAGAAAATGCTGTATGGTAAAAATTAGATAAAATTTTTATTTTTCCGAATCTGCAGAAGTACTCTTTCATAGGTTGAGAAGATTGGGGCATTCTCTCGAAGAAATAGCAACTCTATGACACCAGTCGCATGTCTGTTTCCAGACTCGTAAGCAAGCAAGCGATATCTGGAAGGGTGGCATATCGTCGCGGAACAGGACGACCCATTATGACCAATCTTTAGAGATGACCAGCATATGCTGCTTGCTGTAAACCGCCGAAGAACTGTTAATTCGATGCATATAAGGAATATTACTGGTTTAAATGTCTCCTGCCTGACCATATGGCGTCGGCGTCGCTTCCACGAGCACAATTTACATGCTCGAAGACGAGCGGCGTGTCACCAACTCCTAAGAATTCATAGAGCTGCACGAACGGAATGGACAATAATTATTGACCATCAACATTGAGGATTAACAGAAAAGGCTAGGTGCATTTTTGTGGACGAGGCTAGATTTAATCTCTTTTAATTCTGATGGGCATATTTTAGTGTGGAGAATAAGAGAGGAACGATTTAGAGAAGAAGCATATGGAAGCTATGGTGGCGTTTGGAGGAGGTGGTGTGACTGTTTGGGGTGAAATCATGAAAAATGGTAGGACTGAATTTATTGTACTAATTGCAGAGAATTTTGGGGACGACATTGTTTTAATCGACGACAATGCTCGGGAAAACAATATCACGCGAATGATTTGGCCTGATTGGTAGCCGGGTATGAATCATATAAACCGTGTGTGGAGTAACCTTAAATTACGTTTGAATCGGGAAGGGAATGAATACCAAAATTTGCAAGAATTGCGGAACACGATTTTGCGTGAATGGGAAGCTATTCCCCAAAACTTGTGTTGGGGACGCCATTCTAAATAGAGTCTGCCCAACAAGGTTTTAAATGTTCATCCAATCAATATTTTTGGTTGAAGCACTACAGAGCATTTGTTCTCATTTTTCACATAAATTATTATAGTGAACAAAGAACTGATCTTGTTGTTGATTTAAGTTTCGAGGCGAGTTCTATATTTCAGGTGAAGAGGGATAGAAGTTCGCAAAGACTAACTTGATTAGTGCACTTTATAACATAGATCAAATTGGTGTAGAAACATAAAACTAAAATTTTTCGAAATTTTTTTTTCGTAGTAGTTATTCACCAAATCCCAATGAGATCCAAAGATATGGTCAATATTTATAAAATGTAACGTTCAAAAATATCAGCATGTTCTCCCTACAAAATAGGGAACCAGTGAAATTTTTGTTGAAATACACGACTGCCCCAGGTCAAAATTTCAGAAGTTGTTACCAATGATTCAAAAGACGATGAAAAGAGCTTTCGAAATCCAACCTGCTTTTTAAAATCCGTTCAGTATAATACTCAAAAGGTATCAAAATTGACTGAAAAATCCGCTAGTAACGATAATTATGTGCAGCAGTTTATATACATGTTTTAAGCAAAAGCAAATTACCAAAATTTCGTTGTGTATTTATTGCATATCTTTAGTTCTTTCTGCATATTATCGGCAAAAACTTCTCATATATACCTGCATAAATACGACATTTTCAAGTGCACATTTGCTTAAGTTTATTTATCACAAAGGGATTACGAAAATATTGCTATTTAAATAATAGAATATCGTCAGACCCTAAATTGCTCTACTAGTTCGTAGAGAGTCCAGCAAAATAAACTGAACATTATGTTTACCAAAGAATGAATACAAGTTGTAAAAGTAGAACTTCAAGAACTGAGTTAAAACAACAGTTCGCAAACGAAAAGTTCGCACGATTTTAGTTCGAAATGTATTGTTCCCTGACCATAATGGTTTATATGGCAATAGTTTGCAGGATGCATTAAGACCGCAAATACAAATAGTGTGCAGCACAGAGTAATTCGACGATGGTAGTTCGCAACTACAATTATCAGTTTACGTATAAATAATTCGATTCGATTTATCTAATTGAAAGTGCAAATTATTGTTCTGAGAATTTTTTGCATATTATGTGAACTACTTATATGTGGGATTTAAATATTAACAGAGTTTATCGTGCAAACTATTTACATATGCAGTCGAATTATTTTAATTACGAACCATTACCGTACGAACTATTTGCCTGCATACTATTTGTAGGTGCGAACTATTGTTAGCAGACAAACCGAAACCGAATCTAAATTAGACGACACAATGGAACCATGTCGATTACGAAAAATTGTCCCTTATATGCGATTAATCGATCATTTCGATTGACCGATCTTTTAGATAAATCAATTATTCCCACGAAGCGATTAATCGATTATGTTTATTAATCGATTTTGTGCATTAAGCGATGGCCAATTATTCTGCTTATTTTAAATATGCCGCTTTGTGACATCCCGTTTTGGTAATTAATTAGAAGCAAGATTTTGGTACGCCCCGGTACTATTCAGGTTCTCGTTTGAAGTACGAGATCTAATTCCGATATTTGATTCGATTTTATTTCTGTCCCGCGTGACCTAGAAAATCTGTTTGATTGGAGCATTTAGGAACACCCCAGTAAAATTTCTTGCGCGCTGACTTCTTCTGTCGAGACGGGAAAGGGACGCCTTGTTCAGCTTTGAAGGTACGAGACCTTTTCCAGAGAAGCGTTTCAGTCGTTAAGTCGATTTTAAAATTTGTTTTACGCCGAGTTATTTGAGGTGGATTTTGTCGACTAACAACGTAGTGTTTCCCGTATTAGCCGTTGAAATTTGTTTTCGATAAAGTTGAGTGCTGTGAACACGGGAAAATCTTGCCCAGATCGAGAATTTTTAAAAAGTTTTTTTTCTGGTGACGGCAGCCATTTTAGTACCTGGAGGTATTTCTTTTATGTGCCGTGTAGTTTTCGCCCTCCGTTTAAGAGAGGTAAGTTTCTTTGTTGATTGCAGATTGTTTTGCATTCTTGTATCTTTAGTAATGGCATTGTTTTACTATTTCACTTTTAATTCATTTCGGATCCGATTTATTAAGCTAAATTATTCGGCGTGACGTCATCCTATTTGGAAATTTTATTAGAGTTTATAAATCTTTTTACTACTGGGGTGGCCTAGTTTATTATTTAATGACTATTAAATTAACCACTTTATTCATTTCGGACTCGATTTAAGTGGCTAGATTATTCGGTGTAACGTCAAACTGATTCGAGAGTAATTTAAGCTTTTGGTGCTTCTATATTTGAGTAAAATAGTCGTTGTTATTTATTATAAGAATTTTACGATCGGCCAAATTAATAATCTTATTTTATTTCTGACGAAATGTAGATTTTCAGCAAATTTAGCAGTTCGATTTACTTGATCAATTCAAGGCGATTAAGATACGAGTGTGGAATTTAACCATTGATTTTGATTTCGCTTTATCAAGGGCAACTATTTTCTACCTCCATTAGTTGCGATTAATGTTAAGACCGCTAATTTAATGGAATTTATTATATTACCGGAGCTAGAATCAATACCATGGGGAATTATGGTTTTTATTTTTTATTTTAATATTTATTCTTGCAATTAACTTCTAGAGATTCGTGTGGGTTGTTGATTTTAATTATTAATTAGACACTAAACCGGGAAATTCGGTTGTTAAGGGCTAGTTAATGCAGTTTCGTTTATTATTAGATACCGTACTAAGGAAAGCCTTCAGATCATGTCGTATAATTTAGATACATATTTTTGGCGTATTTTGATTCATAATCGTGTACTTTATTGAACCTTGTTCTCGATTAATTAAAATTAAAGGTAGAGACACGCTATCTTTTTGGTATAAATATTGGAAAGTCGTCCAGGATTATCTATTTGCCCAACTCGTTTAATGTAATGTTTTTATTTAAGTACAGTTTGCTGCATCTGGGTCGTTATGTGGACCGTACTTGAACTTTTCCCTTGAATTGTTGAATTTAAATTCGGGAAGAGTTATGCATTTTATTTTATAATATTATTGGAGGGTCACTCAGACTATTCATTTGGCAAATTTGTTAGTATGATTTTTCATTAAAGTTTATTTTAGTGCCTTTGTTCGTTATTTAGATCATATTAGAGTTCTTCTATCAGTATGGTGAATTTTATCCATACCAGTCTATGAACGATTCATTTAATTGCATTCATTTATCTTTTATTTCGTACTATTGCTGTTAGATACTGCTTACCACGATTATGTACATTCATTTTGCCGGTGTCAAACTCGGTCCGAATTAATGGACTGCTTGTTTCCTCTTTCTGAAAGGCTGTAATATTATTTTTAACTGATGATGTCGGCTTCCCTTGGGCGAAATTATTTTTTTTAGTTTTTTTTTTGCTTGACTAATATTAAGCTATGATTGTAATACATTTCGATTGCTCTAAATTATTATTACGTGGGTGTTCTCTTCTCACTTATTCTTTTTTTACCATTGGTTCAGTATTGAATTAGATTTAAAATAAAAATCTCTTTAATCGGTAATTTGAAATTCTGCTGAATTATTTTTTTTGGAAAAATAGTATACCGACTGGCAACGAAACTACTACCCAGGCCCGGATTTTAAAATGGCTTGAGATAAAGATTTGAAATTTTCACAGACCATAGCATTTAGGCAATATTTTAATCGGTTACTATCGTATTGTGTGTTTTTGCTGGATAATCAATTATGGAAGCATACCTAACAAGATGTAATGATATTTTTGGAGAGTCAGATTAAATAAAGTGGTTCTTGGGAATTAACATGGTTCTTTTACTCTACAGCCTGCATAAAATGAAACCTTCGTTTCGCGTCATTTGGCCATCTGCAATCGCGTGAGGAAGGAGGGCACTTTCCACACTTGTTAGGTAAACTGCTATTCCACTACCGTTATGGAAATTATAATAACTTACTAACCCACTACTCTGATATTTAATAGAATTTGTCACTTTTCCGATTTAAAGATTAAATAGTATATTACTTAACGACTAAGTATTCATTTTCAAAGGAGAAGATTTGGGCTACCAGACAAGGTGTTATTTTAGAAGTTCAAAATGTTCACATGAGTAATGGTAAAATTTTACTTTAAACATTGCAGTTGTGGCAGGTTATTTCAAAATATAGAACACAAAAGTATTCTTCTGTTTCATCGTTGAACTTTTCGCTTCTGCCATGTGGTCCTAAACACCCTCCCCAATTTTTCGTCATTTTTTTCATGGAAGATGTTATTTCTTCTCTCATTTGAACTCCGTAGGTTCAGTAAATAAATTCACGAGTTTCAACAGTAAGTAATTTCAAAATTCAAAACAATATACTTATAATTTATTGTTGAAGTTTTCGCTTCTGTCGTGTGGTCTTAAGCACATACCCTAATTTTTAATATCCTTTCTTTTCATGCGAGATGCTATTTCTTATCTTATTTGAGCTCCGTAGATTCATATGTTGATTAGTAGGTAAATAAATTTACGAGTTTCAATAACAAGAAATATTAAAATACAGAAGATAAGAATATACTTATATTTCATTGTTGAAGCTTCCATTTCTGTCATATGGTTCTATACATACAACCTAATTTTTAATTTTCCTTTTCTTTTGATGGAGAGTGGTATTTTTTCTCTCATTTATGCTCCGTAGGTTCATATGTTTATTACTAAATAAATTTACGAGTTTCAATAGATTCTAACGTCATATGGCTGCAGATAATATCTCAATTTAATCCCTTGGCTTGGTTACCTGGAAATTTATTATTCCTACGGATATAACTAAATCACCTGTGATAAATAGATAGCCTGAAGACGGCAGATTGCCGGAATGATTTGTGCCCAAAAGGTTGCTGTAACAATAAATACGTTATTGGCTATGAGATTGATGTGTTCTGCTTTTAGATGGTTTGTATTTTATCCAGAATATTGACTTCTCCCATTATTAGTGGTGAATGATAAACGGAAACGAATCGAATCTTTTTTGATCCAGACTGGAACGGCAATGACTTGTGATAGAATAAAAAAGACAATAATTGTGATGCAACAGCGTACTTGTCGACGGTATTGTATGAGTTGAAAGGGCTTAAGAATATTTCATTGTCGAAGTACTACAATACCATTAAAATAATAGTTACAGAGTTTCCAGATTAACATTGTACTGCATATGTTAATAATATCAATTAATTTTAAAACTGCCAGAAACTGAAAATTTAATAAATGCTGGTTGATGCAAAGCTGTTATCTAATGAAGGAAATTTTAACTCTTGTAGTACAGTTTTAGTCTGCGAGGCAACGGATAATCTTGTCTAATAAAAGGTCTGTTCAAAACCCTAGCATTAATTCCTGATTTATTGGTTTTTAAAACATTTTTGTAACCAGTTGTCTTAATAATGGCATGGCTTGCAAAAAATTTGGTTCTTAAGGTATTTTTGGATGAGAAGTCTATATCTGATCAACGTTTTGATGTCTATTGCAGAATGCTCATCAGCAGCACTTTAAATGTAGCAATGTTTCATAATATTTTGTGTTTCGGTATATTACATTTTTAGCTAAAAATTCATATTCCTGGACATTTTTTTATCCAAAAGGAGTGTACTGGGTTATCCAACGAGGACTAGACAAGGCAATTTTTTGACTTTCCCTGTACTTTTATAAAAAAAATGAAATAGCCGTCTTATGTAATTTTCTGCCGCGAATTCGGATATGTTCAGCAAAAAACAAACGAACGTCGTAAAGCCGTCAAAAACGACTAACTTAGGTTGTTTGTATACTATTGCATATTTGGATTGTGCGAAAGAGTCTAGACATATTTCATGAATAATGTCCCATACCTATCTCTAACGGTTTTTGAAATATTGACAGTTGAAAATCGATGTTTTACCAAGTTTGACAGCCTGTAAAATCTAAACGGCTAAAGATAAAACAAAACGGTTTGCACTTTCCTATATTGGTTTTTCATAAGCTATCGTATGAAACTAATGACTTAGATTTAACCAGAGGTTAAAAAATCCCTAATAAATTTAACCCCTGGTTAAATAAAAAGTTAGTATCATACAATAGCTTATGAAAAATCAATATAGGAAGGTGCAAACCGTTTTGTTCTATCTTTAGCCGTTTAGATTTTACAACCTGTCAAACTTGGCAAATGGTCGATTTTCAACTGTCAATATTTCAAAAACCGTTAGAGATAGGTATAGGATATTAATTATTAAATATGTCTAGACATTTTCGCACAATGCAAATATGCAATAATATACAGAGTAATACATTTAAAAAATCTTAAGATAGTTGTTTTTCGCGGCTTTACGATGTTCGTTTGTTTTTTGCAGAACATATCCGAATTCGCGGGACAAAATTACATAAGATGTCTATTTCTTTTTTTTATAAAAGTACAAGGAAAGTCAAAAAATCGAGTTTTCTAGTAGTCTAGTCCTCGTTGGATAACCCTGTGCATAGAAGGTGTAGCTAAAAGCGCATTTTGGCTATACTATCAGTCGATCAGCTCAAGTAATATGTATTCCGAACCATCATGTTATCAATCTAGAGTTTAAAAATATTTGTTTTTAGGACTGCTTGTTGTGGATTAATACTGCAGCGTACTAGAATCAGAAAATAGGAAGAAATTAAAGATAGTATTAGTGGTTTGGATCTTGGATATGTCGTGGGAACAGTACTTCAGTCAAACGGTAGTTTAAAGTAAAAAGTTCTGGTGTAATTATTTTTAGTGGTTTATTTTATATTTTTGGAGTGCCGAACACGAGTCTGAAGTTGTCAAACTAAATTTTTTCCCCGTAAATATGAGGAATCATCAAAAAACCACTACAAATAATGTATTTTAGTGGTTTTCAACTTATAACTAGCAAAGCAAGCTACCTACGCAAAAAGTGGCCTTGTAGTAAAATAAAGAGGAGAAAATTGTCTACAATTTATCTCTTTTAACATTTTTTTTGTACGCATCGTATGGTTTCCTTGCAAACGAGTGTTGAAACATCGAAGAACATATTATTCTATAGGCTAATAAAAATCGTGAATTTCTGTTTAATTTACATGTACTTATTTATGTATATGAGCCCTCTTAGACACGGCTTACATGATTTATTTACCCTTCCAGTTATTCTACTCCTGAAACAAATAATCATTGACTTAATTCCAAATGTTTGCAATTTATTGAATAAATATGAAATCAGCACCTATTAAGAGTTTCCTTTCAATTTATATGTATGCAGGGCCGTATATGAAAGAGGGGGGTAACCCTTCTTTCATCTCTACTAACCCTCCCATGGCTCCAAAAAATGGTTGCCTCCGGTGGCCCTGCGGGTCTTTTTAACTTAATTCGCTTCAAGTTTTCTTCCTACCTAAGCCATTGTTGTACTTCAAAGTATACTCTCAAAGAATGTTGCTGTGCTGCAGCCTCTGTAGAAGGTAGGGAGGCTAAATGGGATGTTGTTCTGTATGCAGATCTAAGGTAGCATTTATTCCTCAATTTTTTCAAGGACGTGCCTTCCTTGTCAGTCAGTTTGTACAATGCAGTAAAAAAGATAAGGTCAGCATTAGTAATAGTGTCAGCATATGCCGTAGGATCTTTAAAAATTTGAATGATCTTGGTTAGAGCAGGGATTTTCTTGAGCTTATTTTTCCTATTTTAAACGGGCTGAAGCTGTGTCACATCCTCCCATGGCATGCAAAATCAATATGTTGTCACTGATGGATTGGTCTCTTTGGCAGTTAGGGGAAAAAATTTGTTGTGAACCTGCGTCTTTACCCGACTTTAGAAACTATATATTTGAATGTACACCCCGGCAACGACCAATCATGATCACCAGCAAAACTACATCTTCACCCACCATAATTAGAGAGTTATGATGTTGTGCCAGATCCATTGTTGTGGTACCAATAAGTGTATCCACATCTTCTTGTGCCTGCTTTGTGTGAATGCCAGTTGCTGCAAAGTTGCCCTTCAACATTGAGATAAGACAGATTTTGTTTTTCATGTTGCCTATATAGGAATTTTCCTTGAGGACTGTCGGAATCGTTGTTTCGTCAAACATGACATCTACTGACATCTGTTTGCGTGACCTTCTTGCTGTACCATCTTGAGGGCTACAGCACTCTCCTTGTACCTGAACTTAACATTTGCAACATAACTTTCACAAACTGATGAAAATGATTTACCCCTGGTCCACACGACTCTGTGCAGTAAGTATCCCCCATCTATGACGTACAGACATCCTTGCAGACTTTCCCGTTCAATTGGTGTGAACGCTTTGTATAAAGCAGACTTGGTTTCTTTTCTCATACCATAGTCGTCAAAAAGAGTCAATAGATAAGGGCACAGTTCGTATTTTGAGAACTCTTCAAGTTCTTCATCCTTCTTCAGATTGCTTAGTTAGTAATTATGATCCTTTGAAAAATGGTCGTAGGATCGATGGAGATAGTTTTATCACTTATTTTGATTGCATTTTCCATCGTAGCAAGTCGCAACACTCCATCTCTCCTGTAGAATCTAGGAGAATAAAATTCACTACCCACAATTCTATCAACTGCTATTTTCAAAAATTACTGAAGTTCCTCGATGTTTTAACAACATTTTTTTGCGTGGAAACCATACGACATACATAAAAATGTTAAGAGACCTAAATTGTAAGTAATTTTCTTCTCTTTATTTCACTGCAGGACCACCTTTTGCGTAAATAGTTTGCTTTGTAAGTTATAACCTGAAAATCACTAAAAAACATTATTTTAAGTGATGATTTCTCGTATTTGCGGCGAAAAAAAATTTAAGAGACCTAAATTGTAGATAATTTTCTTCTCTTTATTTTCCTGCAGGACGAGTTTTTGGGTAAATAGCTTGGTTTTTAAGTTATAACCTGAAAATCACTAAAAAGCATTATTTTTAATGGGTTTTTAATGATTTCTCATATTTGCCGCGAAAATTTTTGTTGAACAACTTCAGGTTCGTGTTCAGCACCTCAAAAAATATGGAAAAAACTACTTAAAACAATTACACTAAAACTTTCCACTTCGAACTCTCCTTGTGTACCATTTCACTGAACTACAGGTTGTGCTTAGTCTGCTTCTTATTCTCTCCAACGATATAAACTGAGTAAGGGACTCATCAAAAGTCGGTCATTGTGATTGACAGTGTTGGCATCGCGGTACTCTAAATTTGTAGATTACTTCTACCGATCCATTTTTTGGCGTTAGCCATTGCTGTATTGGCTAGGAGCCTAAATTTATTTCCATAACTGGGATTTTCCAGTGTCTTCGTCAGACGCTTGCTCGTGTATCCTTTGAGAAGGCCGGCGTTTATAAAAATTGCCTGGCTAATTTTGCGTTAGCAGATTTTAAAGAGAAAGCCCCCTATATCGCCCTTTTTGTCCCAAGAAGTTTCTTGTGTGTATCTGTCGCGGAGACGTAGAAGATTCGTTCGTCTGGTCGGAGTCAATTATTGTGTTTAGCGGTCGATTGGTAATCTCAGCTAATCGAACCGTGAATACCAGAAAATCTAACTTGTTTTTACATTTCAGTTGCTGCTTAATTATTAACGCCGTTAAGCTTTTTTCTCTATTTATTTGCACACATAATTTCACATTAAGTGAGGGACATTTCTCTGAAAAACCCAGAGCTTAATACTTGTTTTTTGTTTGCTGGTGCATTTTATTTGTGATTAGTACCTTAATGGTATTATTATACCATTTTAAATGAAGGCAAGTCAACCAATTTTGTTTTATTAACAGAACTTACTATATCGAATCATTATCGTACTTCGTGTATTACTTCAAAAGAAGTAAGTTAAAGTAGTGTTTGCTGCAAGTAATTTAACTATTGGTCATTTTTCTGCAGATTCAGTTGCCACTGACAGGTACAATCTTGAAATCAAATTCTTTTTTAACATTGTAGCGAATCGAACCATACTTTCCATCTTATGGCAACAAATCAAATTTTTTATTAACTTTTTATATGTTCCAAAAGGGAAGTAGAAAGCAGTTATAGTTAATTTGAATTAACTAGGCTCAATAATTTTATCACTTTTGATTTTTTTGTTTTGAGTTGACTTGACTTTTCATCTTAATTCTTTTGTGGCGAAACAAGCCAAAACAGGTTCCAAATTACATGGTTGGTGGCGCCTTTTAAATAAATATACTTTGCGCATACATTTCGCCATTTGAGCTAGGGCATAATTTGACCGCTTAGAAGATAGCTCGTTCTGACCTACACATCTTTAATTGCAAATTTGCTTAACTTAACTTTATTCATTCTCACATTCTTCTAACTTGAGGTCAAAAAATAAATAATAAAAAATAGACGTTAACAAAGAGCGTGGCAGGGAGTTATTATCATGACTATCATCTTTGTCTTTTGTTTAATGATATAGTAATTTTAATGTGGATTTTGTAATTTTGTACCTTAATGCTAGGATTTTAACCACTATACTCCTGGCGAGTGTAATACATTATCATTGTATCAGGCTACTATTATATTTCCATTTCTGCGAAATGCATTGCGCCCTTTACATTAATGTTTTTCTCTATTTTGTCCTTGCATGAGTGCGTTTTTTTCGGTGAGTAGTTTAATTTAATTACCCATGTGATACAAAAAATTATTTTCATAAGCTTGTTTTATGATAATATATACCACATGCATACAACTTGTGAAAACCGCGTGGATAAAGGACATGCTTTACCCAAGAATATAACTTTACAGACAATTTATAATGCATGTTAAACTGAACTCGGTGCCTTCGTAATAAAGCTACGTAAAAACTTTCGGAACAATGGAGCTTATAAAAGTTTAAGGCAAGTAATTTAAAACCGGGAATGCTTTCCAAAGGGAAACAATGACACTGTTTTCTATTTAACATTCATAATGGCTTTCCATAGTGAGGAGACGTCGTTAATAATCCTAAACAATAAGCGGGCCTTAAATGGGTACTCTTTATCTTTTGAGAAAAGTTTAACAACTTGCTCCTGTTAATATTAGCATCATTATTAAAATGGATGAGGAAATTCTTAACTTTCTCAAATAATTCTATCTATTTTGAAACACATACTTACAATGGCATAGAGATTTTTAAAACATTTTCTACGCATGAAAAATGATAACATACAGGATTGTCAAATAAAACTAAACTTTATCTACCTTTCTGTTATCAAAGTTTTAACTTACCATTTTGCTCTTTAAGTTTGGATTAATTTTCGCCCATCACGAATATATTACAAAATGAGAGGAGTTAAAATATTGATTATCAGGCCAACTTAAGAATGGTATTGTCATATATTATTCATACTACATAGTATATAAACACTTCTATAAATACTTTCGAGTAGCATCAAGTAATTTGTATCCGTGTCTCATTGCAAAAGTTTAACTTTGTGATTTGGCGTTATCCTTTTATTTCTGAGTCCTTCAAAAGAAGCTGTGGGGAGTCACGCATGTGTTTGCCTCGACAAATGTAAATATTTAATAATAAGTGGATTCCATTTTTGTTTCGAGAAGACGTTTGTCGATAAAATTGAATTCACTCAATATTTGCATTTGAAAGACCTCATAATTAACTGCGTTTATAAGATGCCTACCTTGTATGAATGCAGTAGCGGGACTTTATTGGCAAAATTCCTAGACGGTCTATTCATGTTTTCTGTGGTTTATTTTGGCTTTTAGGGAATGTTCTTTTGATGTTTCAAGTTCATTTTCATTAACTAACTTTGATTATAACTTTCATAGAAAAAACGGGGTTGATTAGGGCTTTTAAAATATTAAAAGAGAAGGAAATAAACATAAAAACATACTTACAATGTGTAACATTGGGATAATAATAATTAGTCTTATCTTATATTTGATAATCTATAGTGAAAGTTATTTGTGGGTTAAACCATCACAAAATTTCATTATATTTTGGCTCCAAATTTATTTTTTAAGAATTGCATTAAATTTTATTGATTTGCTTGTGGGGTTATGATATTTCGGGAAACGAATGGTCATCTGGATTTGACATTTTTGCCTTTCGAGTATCGTAGATGCACATTTTTGTGATACTATTCGACTCGCTCGGAATGTGTGCTTCCAAAAACTATGTTATATAAATATTTCATTCTGAAACAGCGTGCTGTGCATGCCTGTCGGTGTGGCAGTGCAGCGTAGATCACAGAGAAGATCACAAAACATAAGTTGGTTCGGATCTCGGATCACGTCATTGCTTGTGAAAATGTGCCATGCAGCTCTTAGGAATAGACTGTGAAAACGGATGTCCGGTAAATTTATGCGTAGCTTTCTTTTCATCGCCACCAAACGCTACTTCCAAATCTGGTCTATAGACGCGTCTCTGCCACTTCATGTGGGGTTTTCACAGCCCGACGATGACTATTGTGCTTATTAAAAACTCCACAATTCGTAAACCTAGTCTCATCGGACCACAAGATATGATTTACAAAATCGGGATTTTCATTACACTTCCTAGTATACCACTCACAGAAGCGCATTCTTCTTGGAAAATGAGTTTCCATGAACTATTGCGGATTTGTATGGAAGGTTCTTATTCTTTCTGAACACTCTCTGTACCGTTGATTTTGACGCATCAATTTTGCGTTCTATAGTTCTTACCAATGCACTAAAGTGTTCACTGACAGCTTGTAAAAAAAAATTTTCTGACGCAATTTCAATTTTCAATATTGTATCCGCTTCTAGGTTGCTCGTAGGCCCCATGGTTAATTAAATTAACTACGATTTTTCTGAGTTTGGTTTTATGAGGCTGTCGTCGTTCGGGGTATATCTCCAAATACTTTGCTGAGGTAATGTCGGCGTTTCTGTGTGACTGCAAGTACAGAGCTAACACCGATACAAAACATGGCCTTGGACAAAACAAATGGAATATTTACGTGGTACCTTAAAATTTACTACAACAGCTTCCAACATATCATCTCCATCCACTGATGCAACAATTGCGCAAACAGAACTTGACACTCCTGAGGAGGAATATGTAGAAACCGAACAAGTTCATGTCAGCGAACATAATATTCAAAGTATTCCCAATCAGCAAGGGAAGAAGAAACCGAAACTTCAGAATGAAACTACATCATTACCATCCCCATCATCTGTAAAGCAAGTAATTTCATATTTAGAAAATCGCAGTTCTGTGTGTGACGAAATTGACGATCTATTTAGAGGATATGCAAAAAAGGGAAAAAAAATTTACGGCAAGATGACAAACTAGGGTAAAATATAAAATTTCACAGATCCTAATGGAAGAGGAATTGGCCCAGTTAGACGAAGGCGAACAGTATAGCCAACATCGAAATAGGTTGTTAACACGAGAAATGCTCGAATTCAGACAATCATCTGCATTTTTTCCTCCAAAGCAAAATTCGCAGTCTATCTCAGGATTTCAAAGAACAGCAAAAGATCAGCCTGTTCCAGAAATAAACCTTCAATCCCAATTTAGCCCTACAGATTCCTCCTCATCAACACTTCAAAATCCAAACACACCATATTAACTAGATCAGCCATCATCACCGACAACATGGTATCCAGATTTTGGTAAAACACTTTAGGATTAATGTAAAGTTTTGAAATTATAATATACAAAATATGTCCGAACGATTTTGCTTTAGCAAATGTGCCGCATAGTTAATAATAAAATACGATTTTATTATTAAAGGCGGAAAAGCGGAATTTTAATCTAAAACGACACATGGCAACATGTGGACTTCGCTGGTTATTTGTGAGGTATAGATCTGTTCAAAAGGATACTTTCGTACCACTCGTTCACGTTATAAAGAAGGCCCCAGTAAACAAATATTTTTTTTCTTCAAAAGTCAGTAAATCCGTCATTACTCGACTGTGTAGGCGGCCGTGAAGTTTCGTTTTTCCTCCGCCGGAGCTTTACTTTTCACTTTTCCGCCGGCGGAGGTAAAAGTGTTGTCATAGCAACATAGATACAATACAAACAAACAACAAAATAAGCGTCAACAACTCGAGATTTATTAAACTAAAATTTGTATTTATCACCCAATTTGTGACTGCATTTCTAAAAAACGCTAATTTAGGAACAAATTGGTTATTATTTAATCGAACTTACTCAATAACTGCTTATCAATACGGAATTAAAACGCAATCGGAGACGCAATATTAAAAAAAAAATTATTGTTGACAGTGTCCACTGACAGCTTTATATTACATTACTATAGCAACAACCTGTGCCTATTCACCGACACCGGTCTAAGCCGCCTTGAGAACCAACTTAGAAGTTCTTTTCGACACTACTTTTGTTGACTGGTTCCTATAATATTAACAAACTTGTTCAATGTCAATGTTCACTAGCAAAAATTTCGACACCGTTTTGAATGGGATTCCTAACAATACAGACGTCAAAAGTGACAAGATGCCCGTCCAACTTTTGATCGCGACTTGAATAAATTAATGTTTATCATTAAAAAACGTGAGAAATAGAAAAATAGTATAAAATACACGTTTTAAAAGACATGCGATAAAATATGGTCTTTTAAAACTAGTATCTTAATATACTATTATTAGGTTACTGCTTTCTCTAGCGTTGGGGCAATGATAGGATTTTTTTGCTGGTTTAGTCTACAACATATAAGATAGTCGGATAACCTACAAATGACTATTTTTACTTTTACATTAAAAATGCTTTATATTGGGTAGGTAGGTAGCCGCGCGCAAAATAACTAATTTTTTCAATTCAAATGAAATCGCAAAATCGAATGCCGTTGATAATAATTTTCGCTCTAGAGCGAACATGGAAAAGAAAATTCTCACTTTTTCCGTTGAGTCTGCTATGAATGGTCATAGAAACCGAAGATAAATAAATGACAGTCGTGCGTTTGTTACAGTTTTTTGCTGGCACTCCTCTTCTAAGTATGCCCGAAGCCCGAATATAATATGTCAAAAGTGACAGTGATTTGCAAATTTCAGAATAAGTATAGAGGAAAATGAGCATTTAATTTGAAAAAATGCGGCTGTAGAAAAAGTTCTGTGTATTTTTCGAGCGCAAATTAAGATTGCCGTTTTCGAAAGATTACTGCGCTCCGGTCACGCAGTAACATTCTTTCTCAAGCGGCAATCTGTTACTTTGCGCTCTAAATACACAAATAACTATTTCTATATCTTCAAATAGATTTTTTAAAAGGATGACGAATTATAAATTTCCTACTTAATTCTTAATTATATGCTCACTAAGTGTCACCGCTAGTCGTTCAGCTGGCTCTATCGGTCTTCTATAATGCGTAAATTTCTTCGCTGTGTCTAGCTGTATCAGATTTAATATTTCATCAAAACATTCTATGGACATTCGGAAATAAACACAAAATCGCTCCCTATCCTCTCATAATTCTTTAAAGAGGGTATGGAATTCTCCTTCCGTTTCTCGTTCTAAATTCATATTATGAACCCAAATTCTCTGTTTTTTCCTAAAAGTAAGAAATAATAATGAAATATCACTTATATCAATTGGCATTAGTATAATTACCTCTGTGGTTTTTCTCTTCATCCATTAAAAGAGCTAACAACAAAGCTTCTTCCTCGATATACATTTTGAAACTACCCAAAGAGCATCGCGAACTTAACGCGTTGGTGTGCGGCCTACTGTCCGCAACCGCCACCGCTCTGGTTTGAGCGACGCTTAAGAGCCATGACACACACAGCGGTTTTTGCCGAATCGGCTGCCGAGTCGGACGCCGACTCGGCGCGTATAATATACTTTGCAAATTGAGAAAAACACACACGGTTGCGATTGATGTTGTTAGCCGCCTCGGCACGTCATCTGATGCAAGCGCCGATTCGGCAAAAACAGCTGAGTGTGCCATGGCCGTGCTTAATGACAGACTCGGCAGGCGATTCGGCAAAAACCGCTGTGTGTGTCATGGCTATTATAGGAGCCGAGATCCCTGTTTAGAGAAGCGAATCTGGGACACACTGTATAGTGTTTATTTTTTTTTACCCAGATTGCTTGTTTTATAACAAGTGTTTATTGACAATTACATATCATACATTAATTTTCATATTTTTTTATTAGTGGATTTCTCAGTTAAACTAATATATCAGTCACGTGATTGTTTAGTTAAAATCATCTCTTAACTTTAATTACGTAATTAGCTTTTTATTGTAAATTTATTTTGAATAGCAAGATATTTGTTATGCGGCAGATGCAGACAGACACATTCAATTGATATACCCAGTTTTCAATAATTATCATTCCTCGCATATTACTGCAAGTGAAGTGAGTTGGTTCGGGATTTGCACAACTAAATCAATTGGTGATAAATGCATTTATATCGTTATTGCCTCCTTTAATTATTATATAATTAATTGATACTGTGACTGTTAAATGAGCTTTAATCATGTACAGGGTGGACCGTTTATTATGGGATGACACCTTATCTCAGAGTCTACGGGATGTACCAAAGAAAGTTTAATACAAAAGTAGTTTCGATTTACTTACATTTTTAAAATATATATTTTTATATATACAGGGTGTTTGTATTTTAGTGGACAATTATCAACTTTCTTATTTTAAAGAAAATACGCCGTATATTAAGGCATAATCGAATTCCTCAGAAGATTCTAGATATATTTTATATATAATATCATTTACCTAATTCTAACCGTTTTTGACATATTATTTTGAATTTTATATCAAACATGACGTTTGCTGGTCTAAATAAAATTATCAACTTTACCTATTGGAAGCCTTTATTATTTAATTGGAGTTGGTTTCCTTGTAAAAGGAGATCTACTTTAGTAGTCTGTGTTGGCATTTTTATAATAAATAAATACAGGTTGATCAAAAAGTAATTTTAAGAATTTAAACGAAAAAGTCGTTAAAAGTTTTTTTCGAAATGGAATTCTACTAGTTTTATAATTTTATCATATTTAGCATTAAAAATAAGGGTGACTCTGTATAAGGTTCTCTATTCGAAAAACTTGCAGTTTTTGAAATATTGGCAATTTAACATTTTTCTATTGTGAAAATAATGCTATACGGCTTTTAAGTTTTGTTATTAGTTGCCCATGACGGCCCATGAAAAAAATAACAATCGAGCACTACAAGAATGACACTATGTATTGTCGTCTGACAATACACCTACTTATTACCCCAACAGGGACGATTAAGTTAACCTTTTAACCTTTCGTTGGGCACAGCTGTTCTAGCAGATACAAGAGTATTTCTTTTGTATCGTGTATGGTAATTTATAGTGCCAAAATCCCCATCGCATATGTACCCTCTTATAATGTGTCTAGAAATATAAAACGCTGGCCAATGGTAGAGTTGTTCTCTATGCTTAATTGCGACAATTATAATTTGTAAATTATAATATTATCAGGTGCATTGCATCCAAAAGATCAAAATGTTTGCCCCGTGCATATCAAATCTTCTGACACAAACTGCCACGGACGTATAGATACCTGGTCTAAAAATAGGAGGCTACCTATGCGGTGGGGATTGCACTATAGATTACCATACACGACGCAAAAGAAAGTCTGTTGTATCTGCTAGAACAGCTGCATCCGACGAAATGGTTACAACTTAATCGTCCTGGATGGGATAATAGGTAGGTGTATTGTCAGACGACAAGAAATGGTGTAATTTTTGTAGTGCTCGATTGATTTTTTTTTTCGCCACGCCTCGCCGTCATTGCTAACGAATAACAAAACTTAAAAGCCGTATAGTATTTTCACAAAAGAAAAATGTAAAATTGCCAATATTTCAAAACATACGAGTTTTTCAAATAGACATCTTTATAAAAAGTCTACCTTATTTTTAATGTTAAATATGATAAAATTATAAAAATAGAGGGTCTCCGTTAAATTAATTTTAAGAATTTTTTTCATTTAAATCTTTAATGTTAGTTTTTAATCACCCTGTATTTATTAATCGTAAAACTGTCATCCCCTTCAACAAGAAAATTAGCTCCAATAAAATAATACGGGATTTCGATAGAAGAAATTGATAGTTTTACCCGAGTATAACAAACCAACGAGTAGCGACAGCTGGGGGACCAAATTTTTCTGCGCATGCTCGAAATAGTGTGTCCATCCGTCAAACTGACTTTTGTTTTGTTGTCAATGCTTACACATTCCGATAAGTGAGTTTTAGTTATTAATTGTGTCGTAATTTCCAAATTTTAAAACTGAATAAGTGTATAATCATGCCGGGTATTTCTTGTGCATATCGTGCCCGTTCAACTAGGTCTGGAGATGGAAAATCTTTCTTCAAATTTGCTCCAAACATTATGACCGGTAAGTACATAGCTACTAACCCACAATATTATGGTTGTTTTTTTTTTAAATTGAAATGTAAATTAGTTGTTAAATAATTGCTCTTGAAGAATAGATAAATATTGATACAGGAGTATTAATGGTGAAAAAGTGCAATTTATAAGTGAGAAATTGAATTCCAAAAGACTTTCGGTACATGTAGTGTGTATTGCTAGACTATTTCAAGTTTCAAGTTTCTTTTTTATCCAATAACATATAAATCTTCACATTCTACATTGAGCAAAAATTTTCAAAAGTAGAATAATAATGCACCGATATATGTGTTTAAAAAATAGTCTCTCTTAATTAGAGTATGTTCCTATAAAATTTGGTATGCTGTTCTCACATGAAGGGTCTATGGGCAATTTCCAGCAAAATAATTCTATTGTAAACGAACGAAATTATTCCGGCCTGTATTAGTTTGTAGAAGTTATTTGTTGTAAGACCTGGGTTTTATGTTTAGTAGACCTGATATTTTTCATAGTAACCTAAAAAAAAGAGAACCTAACTTGACCTAACCAACGATTTCGATTCCGCGGAAAAGGAAAAATAGAAGGGCGGTTCGGTTTGTTTAATGTAATGAGTTTCTTGGTTAAATAAGTAGCATAACGTGTCTATAGTCCGTTTGAATCACAGATGTAATATCCTAGTTTGAATCATACCCTAATTTCCAGTAAATCTTCCGAACCACAAATTCGGTTAATACTAAATATTTGGGAGTAATTATGCTTCTGTTTATCCATGTCTGCTACCATTCTATAAAGCCAATGCTGCTACGTTATCTTTACCTGTCATTACCTAACTATCTAATGGATAATAGCCTGAAATTAGAAAAATTCAAGTTGGTACAAATAATCCATACCTGAAAAGGAGTTTACTGCAAACAAAGGATTAAGGATTTTTTGATAATAGACACAAAAATATCATTGTAGGTTGTCCCCCCCAAAATGAGCTATTTGGGAATTATGTATATTTAGGCATCAAGTTGGGAACAGTTATTTGCTGCCAAAAAAACTTACCTTACCCAATAATTAAAAAATATATATTAGTATCTTCGTAAACAAAAATTCAGGTTATCGTCAAAAAAGAAATTAGCAGAATTGATATTTGATTCTGTTTCTAAAACATCATAAGTAAATCAGTATTATTTAGTTCTTTTATGTGATAACCCAACCTCTTAAGAGATAAATTTCCTTGTAAGATTTTTGTTAACTTTTAATTTGTTTCGGTTTTTTTTTTTGTTTTATTTTATTAAACATAATATTTGTTGTGCACAAGTATAACGTACATATATAAAGGGTGTTTCAATAAGAAGTGACTATTTTGTTATTTGGATACAAGGAAAAGCTAATGGAATATTTCGAACTCTAGGCCTTTATTGTAAAACTTAAGATATTGGAATTCGATATGAAATATAATATATTTCAGCTAAAAAATATATTGGGTGCTGGAAATTAAACTATATTCCAGTATGCCTTCACTCACAGATAAAAGTATTGCATTCTTTCAAGGATTTTGTAAATGATGTATCAGAGAAGAATAGGTAATTTGATATTCATAGACGAGTTTATATTGATAAACTCGATAAACATAATTACATCACACTTGATATTCGGAGATTCTGCTCTAGGTACTCTAGTTTTGCCAAATGTGTAGATGTCTAATTTAAATTAACATACATTTCGATTTCAAACTGTAAAACACGCCACCTGCAGAAGTTAGCTGGCATTCCAAGACTGCAATATGTGCCTCGATGTGTTATAAATGCTTCATTTTCTAATTATAATGACAGGCTTAAAATCTCTGCCCCCTGTATTTTAATCAAAAACTGCAGAAAGACCAAGCTTGTATTATAAATTTTTTTTTCAGTTTTATAAATTACAGTTATCACAAATCTAATGAGATTTTTTTTTCAGTGCCAAAGTCTGGGCAGAAGCTTCTATTAGAAGTGATATACTGGGTAAACCAGTTAAACAGATGATGGCATATAGACTATCCGAAGTTCATTTTGAGGAAAAGTATTTTTCTAAGATAACCTCTGCAGGAAAGAAAGCACTTGGTACCTGATGCAATTCCTACAATATTTGGTCAGTATCAACTACAGGCATTTGAGACAAGTCAAGATTCATCTCAGGAACCACCAAAGAAAATCAAGAACCTTCCAGGTAAATCTTTATAGCAATTATTTATTGATTATAAAAAAATTACAGTATTAGTATTGCTTCTAATGGCACAAACTGCTACAGCTATTTTGTTTGTCTAATCATTATGACTGAATTTAGCAACAGCATTTTGAATTCCATAAAAATAATAATTTTATTGGTTGGATTTATTAGTTACAAAACAGTAATTACCCTGATAGGTAGTCAAAATTCAGATATTTCACCTCATCCTATAATCACATTAATTCAATAAACAATATGTACTAGAAACACTACCTGGTTTTATGAGTCACGTACCCAACAGAAAGTATGTACTGGTCACATAAATAGTTCCAGTTTTTATCTGAGTTGTGCTAATTGAAATTTGTCAGATACTTTATTGGGTCTAACATGATATTGTTTGACTGCAATTAAATAGCCTTATGCTTATTGCTAATACTGTATCAACAATACCTTCACTCTCATTATCACTTTCAGGTCCTAGTATTTCAAAAGGTGAAGATACAAAATGGGTGAATTTGGATGATATTTAACCAATGAACTTAAGAATAGATAATCGTGTTCTACCTCCTCACCTTTCACCAACTATATATGCTGAAAAGCTGCAATGTCAACCAGGACTACACAATAAATCAGTATCTAAGGCCCTTGAAATCAAAATGAAGACAATGACGGATAAGGATAAACACTGCATTCTTTGTATCGATTGTAGGCACTCAACCAAATGGTGATAAACTTCGTACTATTTTAGAAGATTGTATTGTAAATTTAAAGGATATATATTTAAAAGTGGAAGGCATATTAAGTGACATGCGCTCGAATTTTATTGATTTGATTAAATGTCCACCTGAAAATACAGAGTTTCAGGTAGGAGGTGAGAATATGTTCTATATTTTTGACCCATGTCATTTAATTAAGGCCACCCGCACTAACTTAAGGCAGCACACCTTTTACTTTCAAGGTAGAAAAACGCCTTGGTCATTTATTAAATAATGTGATAAATAGCAGTTCTACAGGTGTGCATCCAAACTCACTAATTCTGACCTTAATCCCATAACTTTTGAAAAAATGAGAGTGAGTTATGCCGCTTAACTTTTGAGCCACTAAATTGCCAGTTTGGGTGCATTTCCAAATGAAGCTTTTGCAACAATTGAAATTTAGGAAAATTTAATACTTTTTTTGATATCTTGAACTCCTTATCATTAAATAATTCTTATAAATTTAAGAATGTATTTGACAGATCTGATTCACAGTTAGAATTTTTAAGTGAAGCTTTGGATTTTTTGCCAAATTTAAAGGTAATAAACAAAAATGGTCAGGATTATTAAAGGTTGGTCTATTACAATAAGAAGTCTTCTCAGTTTATGGCAAGCACTTTTAAACTGTGGGTATAAATATCTTAAAACCAGATTGTTTAGAAAATCCTGTAACGCAGCAGGGAGGCAATTGCATAAATCCCACATCAATACAGTTTCAAAGTGCCTTTATAAAATTATTTGTGCAGAATTATTGCCACTAAAATCACATGAATTGTAGGGAGAATTTAAATGATTTTCTCATTAGTTAAAAATCCATGGACATGGTAGAAATTATTAATAAGGAGTCGGAAACATCAACTGCAGCAGTTTGCTTGCCTGATTGAAATTACCGTAAAGAAACCATTCCACCACAGAATGCTTTCTATTATGCCTGTGGATATTTAATGAAAATGTGTCTGGAAGTACATTCATGTGACATTTGCTATGCTTGTAGCAGAGAATGTACTAGTATTGGTGTAGGCAAACTTCTGTCGGATTTTAAAGCTTTTGATGCAACCAAAGGTACTTTTGGTGGTTTATCATCACCACCAGAAAGTATTTTCAACTCGCAGTTTGGGAACATATGTACAGGCGAAAAAAAATCTAATTATCTCATGAATATATTTGAAAAAGTACAATTTCTCCATCCCTGTTCAAATTTTCTCCAATTGTTTGTATTAAAACTATTTATAAGACTAAAAATATTTTATTCTTTTAAATTTAATAATAGACATCTCAAATGTAATAGTTCTGATAAAAAGGTATTCGGAAATTGAAAATCCTATCACATGTATGGTTGATAAAAATTATTGCATTTTTCATTTCATAATAATTTACTCTGATTTATGGAAACTTATGTATGTATGTATGTATGTAAATAGTAGCGTTTAGAGCTGTGTGTGTTCTCTTTAAGCAAAAGGGTATTAGCAATTTTTTAAAGATATTTGATCTAGATATAGGATTGATAATTTGTGCTCATAGCTTTGAGTAATATTGTTCTCATATTTATTTTTGTATTGTTTATTAATAGGATTATGTAACGGTAAATTGTTACCGTAAAGTTTAAAACTAGTATTGTTTATATGATAGCAACCACTAATTTATTATAAGCATTATTATATTCGTTATGTCTTATTAGTATATGTAAGTATAATTATATAATAATAAATGTAATGCACAGCGACCTTTAACTATAAATAATTAAAAGCATTGGCATTACGTGGTCAGTATTGAGTCCTAGATTCTGTTAAGTTAACCGAAGTTCATATCCTTGGAAAGACTGTTCAAATTTTATCCCTTTAAATGCTTCTGCTAGGATTTTTACAGAGTATATCTGTTAACAGTGTAAATAGAGTACCAAGACGGAGGAGGATCGAACAAGGTCGGCGGGAATGAAGAGTTGGTGCTATCTTACTTTTAAACAAGGGAGGCTGCTAATGTTAGACCATCAGTCAGTAATAGTTTTTTTTTCGAGCCATTCCTTATAGAGAACATAGTCAGTCATCCCTCCCTGGGATGGCTTAGTATTGCATTTATATGGTAATTTTTTATTTTTGGTATGTACCCGTATGTCTAAATTTGTTTATTAAACATTCTTAGATCCATTTCTGCCGAAATCTACGCCGCAAATTTACTTTCAATAACCTTTGATTAATAAACATTGTTAGAGTAGTGAAAATTGTTGTCTTTTATTCAAATTAATAATTTAACAACATTGCCTTCATAAGAGTCGGTGTAAGGGTTAAAATCCCTGAAGATAAATGGGGTAAGTAAGTACTGCTAACTTTACAACTCCTCAGCGTACTGATAACAGTTAATTAATAAAGACTTTTTATTTGTGCTGTTGCAAGTTTTAATTTTCCTCCACGTCTCAAAGGTTCAAAACATTTACCCAATACTTTTGTAAATATAACATCGAAATTTAAAGAAGTGGAGTACTATTAATATTAACAAGAAATTGCTGAAACTAGTATAATAAGAAATGTCTATTTGAGAACCGCTGAAAGCGTCGTACAATATATCTTTCTCTACTACTTATCTACACCTCTTCAATAACTTCCAAACCAGGCGCGTGTAAGCTCAAAGTGCTTTATTTAGGTTAAAAATTGACACAGCAACTTATTAACATGATAAATGAAATCATGAAATACGTGGGTTTATTTTTCTCCCAACGCACCCTCACTAAAGGAAAGTAATTATTTAAATAAAATTCCAAGAAAATATTGAGATTCCTTTATCAACAAATCGTAGAAGAAATATAAGTAATATATATTTTTATGATGAAAGCTTTCAGAAATTATTGTCGACAAGCGTGACAACAAGTAGGAAAACCACTAATTATAGAAAAGCTTTAAATTTTACCTAGTCAGATTCAAATATGAAACGAGCAATTTTCCACTTCAAGTTTTTTATAGTGTAGTCGCAGAGTCGCTTCCTTTCGAGCCACTTCATGGTTTGAGAGTTTGAGCAGTTTACAAATGTGCTGTCCAACTGTCATCGGCTCTGCCGAAATCGGTCCCTTGAACATCAAAGGTGCCGACGCTTTATGTCGCTACTCGTTGGTTTGTTATACTCGGGTTTTACTTAGACCTGCAAACGTCATTGTTGACATAAAATTCAAAATATTTCAAAAACGGTTAGACTTAGGTATAGGATATTATATGTAAAATATATTGCTCATTAAATACAACAACGTCATAACTCAAAAAATAACGATTCTGAGTTATTCAAACAGGTGGAAAGCGCTTTACATCGACTTTTAACTATAAGAACCTCACATCTGTAACTAGAAAACTCTCCGAGAGACGGCACTTATTTCGCTTCGGTCCTATAACCATTTGAAGGTTTAGTTTACAGTAAGACTGTATTATCTCAGTTGTGAGGTGCCGCTTGTCCAGGTAGCATATACGGTGTTTCTACAAGAAAGTCATATTTCGTGATAAGGCTATATTGCAGTGAAGGTAAGATTTCAATTTATTCTGCTTATTACCTAAATAACGTATTATTTAGACTTATGACGGTTTAGATAACATATTATACGCTTCTGAATTCTGTATTATTTTGAGATAGGTCGTTCTTGCATTGATAAAACTTGTTTTTTAATGTATTATTTTATTTTATGACGTTATAACAAGGAAATTGTGTGTTATTTTAAATTTGCTCTTCTAAACTAAATGACAATACGCCGTTGTTGTCTTAAATATAGTACCTAATTTTAATAAATACTAACAATTATTTATACTTAGGTCGTTCTTGCTACAAATTCAAGCATTTAATTTGGAAATACGTTATAGTATTATTTTATTTTCATCTTTGTATATACCTTATTTTGTATATAAGCTAGAATCATTTAACTACCAGTGGTCGATCATCTTTCCCGAAATAAGATATTTCTATATATTTTATGTAATCACTGTTAGGTATATTTTATTTGATTTTAACCTGTGCGTAATTCTATATTTCTTATTTTAGATCGACTATGTCGTGTTCTCGAGGTAAAAAAAATTTGCGAACTCGCCATAGAAATAAACCAGTCAACCAGCACGTTAAATGTGGGTAATATGAAATTATCTTCAGAACTATCCAATAACAAGAAAGATACTTTTGTCACTGAATGTGTACAGGGTGGTGGAAATGAACATTTTGAAATGAGCTTGGGAAACATTAAATCTGCAACTCCATCGGATGGTCCTTCAAATGAATCTGGTAGGTATTCTTTTAAATTTAAGGTTAACTACGAATAATGATAAGGCCAGTCGGGTTTTAAACTTTATTAGAAACATAAAACATATATATTTCAAAAAGCATTGCTGAAGTTCTATTGTGCTTGGCAAACTTATTAACCAATTGAACTAGCTGCTCTTAATAATTTAAAATAAGTGTTCAACGCCCGTGGCACCACTATTATCTTTAAAACACCATTTCAAAGAAATATATACATTCTATCTAACAGGTGCAAAATATTATATAGATTTTTTTACTTGTAGGAGTCCCGAGCAGTGCATCAGCTGCTACCGAAAATTCCCACCATTCCAGTTCCTCTTCATCAAGTGGTTCTTCTTGTTCATCAAGTAATTCATCCAGTAACAGCGAGTCGTCTGAAGACTGTGAAGATTTGATAAACGATCAAACTTATATACCCAAAAGTGATGACGAGTCTGAAGATGACAGCAAAGCAGATAAAATTGATGGAAACACGATCAACAGTCCTTTAAATTTTAACGCTAGTAATCCATCTACATCTACTCAAATCAATCCTATTTTAGTAAGTCCACCCAAGAAAGGTGTCAAACGTAAAAGAGACACAGGAACGTGGCAAAGAAATCTTCAGAAAAAATTAAGAAATTGTGGAGAGGCGTACGAAACACATACACGAAAAAAGGTGATCAGAAATAAGAGAGAAATTAAAGCTGCATGCGGTGAAAAATGCAAATTGAAGTGTTCTTTTAAATTTGATCAAGAAGAGAGACAGAAAATTTTCTCTACCTACTGGTCATTGGGTAATATAGAAAAGCAGAGAGATTTTATTAATAATTCTATGACGCCTATAGTACCACAATATCGCTACGTTCGTGTTGGTGGTACAAGGAAACAACGGCAGAATAATAATGCCTACTATTTTATTAAACAAGGACAGAAGATTCGGGTTTGTAAGTTATTTTTTGAACATACTTTGGACGTAAATGATCGGACAATACGCACGGTACAAGAAAAACGGAATAAGGTAGCAGGCGTGTTACTTGAAGCAGACCAACGGGGAAAACATGGCAAGCAGAAGACGCTTGACCCGGCCATACGCGAAGGAATTCGACAACATATCAATTCAATACCGAATACAGAAAGCCATTACACCCGAGCAAATACTTCCCGAATGTTTATAGATGGCAGTCGCTCATTGGCAGATATTCATAGAGATTATGTAGCTAACTGCAAAGAACAGAGTAAGGCATTTGGAAGCTATGCTATATTCCAACGGGTGGTTACGTCTGAATTCAACATTTCATTTTTCGTACCCAAGAAAGATCTGTGTGAAACCTGTGTGGCTTACGAGAACGCTGCTAAAGAAGAAAAGGATAATTTAAAAGAGGAATATGATCGTCATTTGGCCGAAAAGGTTTTGTCAAGGGAAGAGAAAAAGCGCGACAAAAAAAATAAAAACTTTAAAGGCATTATTGCGGTATATGACCTCCAAGCAGTTATGCAAATACCCAAAGGAGATGTGTCTGTGTTCTTTTATAAGTCGAAGCTAAACGTATTGAATTTTACTATTTATGACTTACAGCAAATAACTGCGAATGCTACGTTTGGGACGAGTCCAACGGCCATCGAGGTGTGAACGAGTTAGGTACCTGCATTTTAAAATATTTGCAGAAAAAAGCTAACACAGCTGACAGCGAAGTTATATTTTACTCTGATAACTGTGCAGGCCAGCAGAAAAATAAATTTATGTTGGCTTTGTACCTATATGCCGTACGCTGTCTCGGAATAAAGTCAATCACTCATAAATTCTTGATCAAGGGGCACACTCAAAATGAAGGAGACTCGGTACATTCGCTCATCGAAAGACAAGTAAAGCGCCAATTAAGAGGTGGACCCATATACACACCTGACGCCTTTATTGCCGCTATTAGATCCGTAAAAAAGCAAGGAACACCTTTTTCTGTAAATGAACTATGTTTCGAGGATTTTTACGATTTGAAAGAACTCGCGTCTGACATTGGTCCCCTTACTATGATAAATTTAAAGCTCACGAATGTAAAAATAATTAAAGTTTTGCAAGAATATCCAGCGTCTGTGTTTTACAAAAATTCTTACAATGATGTTGACTTTAAGGAAGCTAAAATAATAAATAGAAAAAAATACAAGAAACGATTTAAATATAGTTTGAAGCCTGCATTTACGATAAAACCAGGGTTAGCAGAAAGAAAAAAAAGTGATCTTATAGATTTGATTAATAAAAACCACAGCCCAAAATACTACACAAACTTTTACAAAGCTTTGTAATGTATCGTTTGGTTTTAGATTTAAGACGTATGATTATATATTTTTATATTTTTTAAGATAAATAGACGTATATGTTTTCTGAGAAACATCCCAAAATATTACACAAACTTTTACAAAGATTTATAATGCATCATTTGGTTTTAAATTTAAGATGTTAATATATTTGTATATTTTTTTAATAAAAATAGACATTATGTATATGTTTTCTGAGAACTATTTGTTTTAATGTTTTCTTATTAGGTTTACCCATAGTTGGTTATAGTTTTGTCAAAAGTTATTTAACATGGTAATAATTCCAAACATTATAAGTCATAATGTTATTTTGATTTGTATCAAGAACATCTTATTTTTACTTATGCCATATTTTAAAATCAAGGTATACGACAAGAACGTCCCAACTCTGAACCAATGTTTTATTATTGCAATAACGTCTTTTCACATCTTTCTACTTTCTTTAAAATACTTTAGTTACTTCTAACAACAGTCAGTTCAACTAAATTTACAATTCAAGTAACTTTAAAGTATTTGATTTCCTAATAAAAATAAATTGAACATTTAAATCGATGTTTTTAAGCAATGAAGATTTTTGAGTTATGACGTTGTTGTATTTAATGAGCGACTAGAATTATCCGCGGAGTTTAAAAATGTCTTAATATTCCGTAAATACGGACATATACATATAAAAATACAATATTTTGAAAGTTTAAGTAAATCTAAACAAGTTTTGTATTACATTTTTTGGTACACCCCGTAGATTCTGAGATAAGGTGTAATTCCATAATAAACGGTCCACCCTGTACATACTATATCATGCTCTTAAATAATATTATTTAGAAACGCTTTTTATATAATAAGTAAAACCATTGCCATATTGGAATAATCTACCTTTGCTACTTTTAATGAAAGTAGAAACAACAACTGTAAGCCTTTTCTTATTTAACAGAAGTCTTTATGTATATTGAGGTTGAATTACTTACCTCCAGCTAGATCAGTTCGTAAAATCGCTTAGTAAGCAATAAACTACTCATACGGATTTTAAAGGTCATTCTGAACCTATCCAGCACGAGAATAAACTAGAATTCCGTGCTTCAAAATTTTATCCCTTAAGTAGTCACTTCGAATTTCGTGCTTCAAAATTTTATCCCTTAAGTAGTCACTAAGGCGTCAAAAGTACGCCATCATCATCATCATCATCATCATTTGCAGCGTTGGCCATTCCATCTTTGGACATACGTCTCCACACTACGTTTCCATTCTTCTCTATTCTGCGCGGTATTCATCCATTATCCACCTTCCTGTTGTTGTAGGTCATCCTTCCATCTAGTTTTGGGTCCGCCGAGCGATCTTCTCCCTAATCTGGGTCTCCATTCTGTGACCTTTCTACTCCACATGTCGTCCGTTGTCCTGCCAGTTGGCCAGCCCATTGCCACTTCGATTTCGCAGCATACTCGGTTATATCCGTGACTGTAGTTTTATCCCTAATCCAATCTATTGTTTTTCTATCTTGGAGTCTTATTCCTAGCTTCGATCTTTCCATCTCTCTTTATGCGATCTTGAGCCTTCTGATAGAGGTTTCTGTCAGAGTCCACGTCTCCGACGCATATGTTATAACGGGCAAGATGCATTGGTCATAGACTAGATTTTATATGTTGCGGAAATTTTCATCGAAAAACCGATGCTGATTTAACGAAGGCAATCCACCCCAGCTGGATTCTCCTCGATACTTCTTTATTTTGGAGGTTTGGGTCGAACGTGATATTTTGTCCATGATAGATATACTCTTGTATAGCCTCGATGGTTTCGTGTGGATGGGCAGAGCATTATCTTCACTAGCCATGATCTTGGTTTTCGCTATGTTCATTTTAAGTCCAATTTCCTCGGTGGCTTCCTTAAGCTGTATTGCCATCGTTCTGAGCTGTTCCATGCTACTTGATGTCAGAACTATATCGTCGGCAAATCGTAGGTGTGACAGGTGCTCTCCTTTGATGTTGATGCCCATTTATTCCCAGTTGAGGGTTTTAAATATATCTTTGAGAGCATTTGTAAATAGTTTAGGAGAGATAGCATCTCCTTGTCCAATACCTCGCTTAACTTCCACAGGCTCAGTTTCTCCGTGGACTTGGATTCTTAAGGTTGCTTGATTTATGAGGTTGATATACCGATAGTCAATACAACATATCTTGAGCGCGTTGATTAATGCCCATTTTTCTACAGTATCGAACGCCTTTTCAAAGTCCACAAAAGTTAGGTAGATAGGCCGGTTATATTCCTGACCCTTTTCTATGACTTGTCGTATGGTGTGATCAATTGTACTGAACTCTTTTCTAAACCCTGCTTATTCAGGTGGTTGGAACATATCCAGACGTCTCTATATTCTATCAGTAATTATTTTTGTTAGGAGCTTATAAAGATGGGACAGGAGTGAGATTGGTCTGTAGTTTCTAGGGTACGCCATACCCATTCGAAAGTTTATTTTTCAGTTTTTTTAGGTTTTTCAGCTTCGTGAGGGTTACCAAACTAGCACTTGTGCTATTTACACCCTGGATACAGAACCGAAGAGGCCCTATTTTCTAAAGAACAGTAGTTTGAAGTGGCGAAAAAGACAAAAATTTTAAAGATAGTCCGTCTAAAAGTTAAAAATTATTATATTTTTTGTTGTTATAATGATGAAAAGTCGTTAATGTTGGCATCAAATGCGATTAAACAGACACTGTGTGGATTCGAAATCAAGAAACCAGTGCAACGCTTAATTTCTTTGTTTTGAACCACAGACTGACATAGGTAAAGAGTTCTTTAAAATTCGTATTAACAAGTGATAAAAGACTAAAATGCTTCGATTTCCATGTAAAGGAAGCGTTTAAAGACATTTATAAAAGGGTACTATTAAACAAATATATTGCCTATGATATGTTATCTTTTAATATTGGAAAGGAATTTCTAGAAAAGCGACACGCAGTACCAATTTAATGTTTATAAATTCAGCTAATACTATTTTGCATCAAGATTTTAAACATTGTGCTTCTCTATTTGTGGACAATGTTACAATTACATGCTCTGACGATTGCCTACAAATAATTGTCAGCAATTTAGATAATGCTGTAGCACAAAATGATAGTTTAAGACTAATTCGTCGTGTAACCGATCTAATATTTTTTTTTGGCTTCGATATTTGAATAAAGGATATTAATTGCCAGGCTTCTTAAAGCTTTTATACATTCGTATCCACCTTGAGTATACCGAATGAAACATATGTCATATTTTGAACGAAATTGTTAATTTACCTTATTCTTGTTCGGAATTTGCTCTTAGAAAATGTTCAGGTAATGATTCGTAAAAGATAGTACGTGGTATATCTATCTAGTTTTTCACTATTGCCTAAAGAGTTATGTTAAGCAAGAACTATGCAAGTTCAACACCATGCATTAAGCCATTTTATGTCCCAAACTCGTTCGATATCTTGCTCTGCATTCTAGGCATTCTAGTCACTCTTCGCAAGGTCTTTTGATATGAAGCTGGTTATTTTGTCAAACGCTACTTTAAAGTCTACAAATATATTATGGTGGGCGTCAATATCAAATATAAGGGTCATCTTGTCAGAATCTGCCGAAAATTAATATCTGGTCTGGTAACTCTCTATTAATACCCAAGCTCGGTCTCAACGAAAGACAAGTAATAATGATAAATAATATTGCACGTTATAAGACGATTTTGCCACGTTTCTTTTTTACAATTCTGGTAGTCCTCTTTTTGTGGAGAGGCAGATCATTCCCTTATTATTTACAAGCGAAGATCAGAGTTAATGACTTGCATTGGACAATTAAAGGTGGGCCGAATTTAAATTTAAAATATGTATCTTACATTTTTTCACCAATTTTCTTTTTCCACAGGGTTTTAGAAAGTAAAAACAACTATACAATTCAGCTTTCCGAGTTTACCGAAGAATTCCCTAACAGCGCTTAAAAATTGAGCTTACATCATTCCTTCCCTAACGCTCATTGTCTTTGAGATGAGGACTAGAGGTGAGGTATCGCGTCGATCAGCCAGTAACGGTCAACGGTTTGTTATTTTGAACATAATACATAGACAAGGGGAGAGACGCTGAACTAAATGATAAAAAAAGGTACGAAGTAATAGATGAGGATAGGAAGATGAATGCTATCTCTTTCTGGCTTCATAAAAGGTGAAAGCAGGTAGCGCGATTAGCTTGGGCCGCCAAAAGCGCGGGAAGTTTGAATGTTTCTTTGAATATTGTTATATTTTATCAATTCTGATGCGGTGAAGATGTTGTAATTATATTATGTATTTGGATGAGTTTATGTAATGTTCACAAATAGTTTTAGATAAATATTCACACAAATACATAATAAAATTTTAAAAATCTTGACCTCATCAAAAGGGACAGAGCATCAAAATCGCTGATATAAGAAAATTGTAGTTGATCGAAACAGTATTCAAATAATCTACCGTAGATAATATACAAGGCATATTAATCGATATGCATACATATATCATAAAAAGTATATTCACTAATACAAATAACGAGTCACTTGAAATTAATAGTCAGAGTGTAACCCAAACAATACTAAGTGAATTTAAGTTATGCCTACCATATATACTTACTTAAAATTAAAAATCAATAAATCTATCATTAGAAAAAAAATCAAATAAATGTCACAGTTCATTATACAAATATAAAATTATATTCGATGACGCACGGACTTTTACAATATAAGGGACGAGGGAAAATAGAGCATTTTTCAACTTCATCTTCTCTTAATCCACAAACAATGCAAGGAGCCTCAGCAGCCATGACGCTGATTGTTTTGTCTCCATTAAGTAGTCCACTGATCCACTCTACTCCGGACAGAAATTAACGTCTCAGTCACAAGATGAATGAAAAAAGTATACGTTTCAAGCGAAATTAACACAAAAAATATAAGAAAACAGCAGCAAGCCAAACTAAAAACAGCCTAAATTGAAAACATGGTGTAACGTATTGAACTGTCATAGTCATTAGTCATACTTGTACAGCGTACTTGTCGATGCCATCTAGTATTCAGCTGTTCAGCTTCTAACGCAGAATTCCATGAGTTAGACGAAGACATAATTATATCATTTGTTGTGTCAACAGCGTCGACACGACTTTGGCTCCATCTACAATTGCCTTTGGTGATGCTAGATAAAGAGAGCGCTATACGGAAATGCACTAAGTAAAAGAGATGGCATGATCGGACAAATTTTCTAATTTACTTAACTGTCTCTCCCTTGTCTCTGCACTTGTAAAGCTTTTGAGGTGTCCAGATTCTAAAAAAGGTGAAAATTATAATTTAAAAGTAGACGAATTTAAAGTTGAAATTAGGAGGCTATTTGACATTAGTGCTTGTAAATATGAGAAATTTGAAGAACAATGTGTTTGCACTAAAAACCATAAGATTCCAATCAAAGAGCGCAACTTTCGTAGAGATCAGCGGGGTGTTAGAAATATCGTGATTGGGTTTGTTGATTTTGCCGTAACAAAAAAAAATTGAACAAAACTCTTAGAATGAAAAAAGCGTCGCAAAATAAGAATTTAACTTAAAAAATAAGTTTTAGAACAAAAACATCAGACAAGTGCAAGTCAAATTTCTTAAATGTTAGCGACTTGCCATTCACCTCCTCGGGAATTGGCGAAACATTTAAGGTATCTCTAAATAATGTAAGGCTTCCTACGGCTACTAAAATTTGTGACAGGTTTTGTTTGTCAGATAGATCTGCAGCTACAGTCGCTGTATTACAAGATTTTGGAATCGTTTCAAAGGATGACTCTAAGTATGTTATAGGCAAAAATAAAATGAGGCGGGCAAGAGAAAATCCAGAAAAACCTATTTTGAACAACAAGATGTATCTGTCAAAGCAATATATTTTGAAGAAAGAAAAAATATGGTGGAAAAAGTCGAATAAAAATATTACCTACGGTCTGTTGTTCAGAAGCACATTACATTAGTGCAAGAACTAGGTTCCATCTTTTTAGGTCATACGGTGCGTTCTAATGGATCAGCAAAAAGTATATGTCTAATATTTTTGGTAGAAAAGAGCTACGATATAAGTTGGTTGGTTGCGGTTGCTTGTGGCGGAACCGTAGTGAACACCGGATTAAAGATATCTCGTCGCAACAAGAACAATTTGTAAGTATCAACATGATGAACAGGTCGTTTGCAAAAACATCGAATTACCTTTCTGGATTGTAATCAAAACAGCGAAATTAGCTGCCAGTTAGGGAAATGGGCAATAAAGCTAGAAAAGTTTACTGTCAACGTAACTGAATAATCGACTATTTCTACAAGAAAATTCTCATTGCAAACTATTTTTCAGGTGAAGCGTGTCAGAGATTTCTCCACTGTTTCAATGTGCTAAAATGCTAGTCACTATAGATTTAGGAAGAACTAGTACGCTAATTTATTACAAATTTCTTGCCAGAGTCAAAATAAAATAATAAAAATTTCAAAAATGTACTTCCTTCAGCTCTTTAATAGTGGCTTTATGAGAGAAACTCTAATTCGATACAGGAGTACATAAATTGCAGCATGCCATAAGTTTGAAATAATACGCTTTGTAAATTTACAGATGCTCGCTTTAATATCTACTCTATTTCAAAATTTTGCATTACCTGCAGGACTAGTTGTATTTTATTTTCTAAAAAGTAAATGAGTGTTTAACCATGTATTTTTGCTTGATTGATTTATTATCAGATTAACATTCAGTCCTTAATTAAAGTAGCCAAAGCACTTAAATTTAAATACGAACTCAGTGAGCTTGCGAACCTACAGCAAAGATGATTTATGATACTTCACGAGGCTGCAACGTACAAGTCGCTTAATTTAATGGTATTTTGCATGAGGCTAAATGTAAAATAGGGTATTCATATTTTCTCTCAGCAATTTTTCTTGAGGTAATTACGTCTAGATTGAATTAATTTACATTGATGAGCGCACTACATCGTGCCGCAATATTTTTCCTTTTTGGAAGGAAATTTTAATGTTGGCTGTATTTAACTCGCGTGAAATAAGGACTTGGAAAGTTATTACCTCATGTTAAAATTTTGTCAGAAGTGGGGCAAAGCTATTTTAAACCAGTGTTAGCCGTAATATTCTTTGTTTTAGAAAAAGTTGTTGTAGCAATGTTCAGTTTATCAAGAAAGAAATAGCAAACAGGTGAGACGTTAGTAGTCTGAAAGAACTGAATGTGAGCACCCAATTAGTAATGGTGAAAGAGTTAATCTGAATGATAAATTGACCATAGTGATCGACGACCCATTTTTGCAAAACTCCTCTTATGTAACGAAGACTTATTGCAACGCCTAAGTAAGTATTTTCATTAAAACCGAATTTTATCCACAATACCGAAACAAAATTATTGCACTCGACGCGCGTTTCGCTAACCATCATCAGGAGATGATTAAAACTAAATTTAACTCTACCTAACTGGCTTTTACACTAAATGTTTGCTTAATCAAGCGGAACCAAAGGAACCAATCATGGAATCCCACTAGTCACGCTTGATCAACCAATATAATGAACTATACGGAATATGCCCTCTATCTCTATTTAAACTATTCTTACATTTAATAATTTCCATACTTTCATATGCGTCTAATAATCTCCTATCAGTTATATTATGAATTAATTTTAAGTTTTTAATTGTTATGCTATAATTGTTATCCAAAGCATGCTCGGCAACACTTGATTTTTCTGTTCTATCATACTTTAAATGAGCTACGTGTTCCTTGAATCTCATTTGTATAGATCTTCTAGTTTGCCCAACATATTTTTGGTTACAATCCATGCATCCAATTTTATATATTCCACTTCTTTCTAATATTTCAATTTTCACCTAATAATTTCTTAATGTTGAACTCAGTTTGGTATGCTAATTTTAAACCTACTTCCTTAAAGAATTTTTGGAGTCCTCTAGTATACTGAGGATTATATGATATCGAAACATATTTTGTATTTTCATCCCGATTGACGAAAGAAGTGGAGTCACGAATGATCTTTCTAAACAAATGGCTATTAATTAGTCTATTTATTAAGTTAGTATTGAAACCATTAACTTTCGCTATATTCTTAATTGTCTCCTTTTCATTATTAAATCTTTCAGAAAGATTGATTTGATTAAGCAACATTTAGTATAAAAGCGAGTTAGGTAGAGTTTTAAATTTAGTTTTAATCATCTCATGATGATGCTAACATGGTTAGAGAAACGCGCGTCGTGTGAAATTATTTTGTTTCGGTATTGTGGATAAAACTGCGTTTTAGTGGATGTTGCCGAAGGTTCCAAACCCCAACATAGTTAAGTAGTTTCATGTACACAATAATTTTTTGTCTGCTGTGTGTCTATTTAATTAATGTTACTTATAGCTTTTTGTGAAAATGATATGCTTATAGAACTATATTTGTATATTTTAAAGGTCCAGATTTTCGAGTGCGTTTATTTATTCACCTAAGTATCTGCCGATGCCGGTCGGCAAGTTGCGGTACTATGAAAGAATTCATTTAAATTTGCGTTTGCCACAATGCTCAGATGTCATGTTAGTGTCGATCCAAGTGAAATTATGTCTATTTGTGGTGACCTCTGCAGCACGGTAGAAGAAATACTCTCTCAAATTCAAAATTTATATCAGTTTGGTTTTCATTTAGTAATATTAAAGTTTATTAATTCTAGAATACTTTGCCAATGATTTTGACAGCGCAGGAAATAGGAAAGCGTTCCTAGCATGTTTTTTCTAATAAATGTCGGGTCGAATGATTATTTCTTTTCGGCTGTAGTTAATTAAAATGGGCTTCGGTACATCAAAATTCTTCATTTTCGAAATCGGTTAGCAAATTATTGGATGTGACATGTGGCATGCGAGTCGTCCTTCGATTAATTAGTCAAAATTCTTGAAGTGGGGTTTTGGAAGGAAGTTTCTTTGCCTTCTAAGTTAGTTTCTCGATTTTTCGCTAACGTCACTCTACGTCGCGCGTCGGTCTACCGTTTGTAGCGGCAATGGTTGGTGTCGGATCGAGATTTATTTGATTTTTATTGATTTTATATGTTGTGGGATTTTTTGTAGTTCCATGTCTTACCTTTGAATTATTTTTAGTTAGTTGTTTGTTAATACCTGGAACTCATTCCCTTTTTTTTAGTACTGCTTGTGTCAGCTGAGTTGACTTTGATTGTTTTAGTGGCGTCCATTTTGAGAGAGAGAGAGCCACGGGTTTCAACCAGGCCGATAACCGGTTAACCCAACATTTCTGCCGATCAATTATTATTATTATTATTATTATTATTATTATTATAATTATTATTATTATTATTATTATTATTACTTGCATACACAATATTTATAACTTAGTAAAATCGGCATTTTATATTGTAAATACACATAATTACATTTTACATTTCACTTATCATTTAATTCTCGAGACATAAGGATCACAGATAATTCATAGTTAAACACTTTTATGTACAATTATTTTAAATAAAATCACTTTTTTTAGAGTTGATCTTCCATAGTAATTCCATCACTGGCACAGTCGGTAGGACCCGGTCACTAATTTCATTTTAATTTTCCTTACAGAGGCTTTTCTCGTCCACCTTTTGAGGCCGCATAGTGATTTCGAGGATTAGCAGATAACAGGCCCTGTACAGGTAAAATATTGATTTTATTTTCTTTTGTTCTCTGATTTTTCTTTGCTATATTATTTTAATGGCTCTGATTATTTGGTTATTAGTTATAATGGGAAACTTTGAATATATTAATGTTCCACAGGGTCCTATCGAAGGGTTTCCCTTTTCTTGGCTACACCTAATCAAGAGTCAAGCTGCTGATCTTTTGACTGGGCTATCTCCGTATACCCCCATGTAGAGTTCTTGGATCTAAGAAATTACGGATCAGACCGTGAGAGATTCAGTTTCTTATAAATAAATATTTAATTATCCCTTAATTTACATCAGGTTAGTCAGCCTGAACACTTGAGCTATATTCCCTTTTTCTCTAGTTTTTAAGCTTTCGCAAAGAGTTACTGTTTTATTAATACCCTAACATTCAAGTAAAATTTACGTTAAATTAATTAGCTCTAGTTTTTTTTTAATATATAACTTTATTTCTATTACATACATCTTTGCATTAAGTAAAATTCATTTCTCTGTACCGGCCACAGTTTCAAACCATTCGTGTATCTTTGTTTTTATAATTGAATCCGTAATGTTTGATTATTAGTTTTATTATACTGAAAACTAGTATAAAGCATTCTTTATTTTCATCATCATAAATGGCTAACTTCAATAGCGCTTTATCATATTTTTTTGGATGTTTCCACGGGTATTTTTTTTTAAATTTGTAACCAGGCGATAACTAATTAGGATTACGTCCTCAAGAGCTCGAAAGATGTGAACAGCACATTATCATGTAATGGGTGGTTTGGTAATTATGTAGTTACGTTTATGTTTATTTGCTACTTGTTTTGCAGCAGCTGCAACAAGTAACTTATTTAGTATTATTTTTTTCTGCTTTCGTATTTTATAACTGGCAATCATTAGTATTTACATTTCGTCTATTATACTTGTGTTCCTAACCGATGATTATTGATATTTGCCTATTGTATATCTGACTTGTTGTGTAAAAGAGATTTACTTTATAGTGTAAGTGCCCAGCGACATAAAGTTGCGTTTATGAATACTGTCTTGGAAATTTTTGTGTGGCTTAATTGCGGCTAGGTCTACCACCTTTTCCCTCTATGTAAACTTTCGTAGTGGGGGCGTTTGCTTTCCAGTTTTTCCGAAAGCCGATCATTCCTTGTAGTGCAAAAAATTTATGGATACTGTTTTTTTTTAATGTAATTGCGAGGTAAATTTATGAAACGCGCGAAAAGAAAAGTATCCGACAAAAATTTTTGGTCGTTAAGGGTGTCCGACGATTCAAAGATATCCACTTCATGAGTTTAAAAATGTATGGATAACGAGTTGATTTTTTCAAGATTACTTAATAAAAATATGTAGATAATAAATATCCATTTGTCCGACAACTTAAATTTTCCGATTTTCAAGTCCGACGCGGGAAAATCATCGATTTCAAGTAGTCAAAAAATTTATGAATAACTGTCGGACAAAAAAGAATCATGTATGTAAAACAACTACTCGACATGTAGTATAACTGTCCGACAAATATGTCGCGCCCAATCTGCAGTCCGACAAAAAAACATCGATTTTAAACAGCATGATTTTTCAAGTATTCATTAATTATGATAAAGTTTTAGAAGCTACTGTAAATGGATTGTGAAATGCGTAAATAGTTAATAATATGTATTGAAACTTACCGATCCCCAGTATATTGTATTACCTTCTGAAAGTCGGCAGTCAGACACGTGCTCATACAATTTTGTACAAACCTATCTCGACCCATCCTACGTTGTGTATTTAGTAGCTCCCAAATTCTTTTAGAGTATGGAGCCGCAATAATTCTTTTTTATTTTACTTGTTGGGAACTCTTGTTTTCCCTTTTTTTCTTCCTTATCTTAGTACTTAATACACCAAAAATATTTAATATATTTATTAAATAAACGGATCCAGTGAGCACATGTTAACCCGGATAACCCTGACGTCCTACTAATAGAACGGCATCTCTAAAAATATCTGCGCAAGGCAATGGTCAGAAATTTGGCTCGTCATCTATAAGTGAGTTTCGTGACAGCCTTATTTGACAGTTCCGCGCCGCAATGCTGCATGATTTTGTTAACTTAATTATAAAAGTGATTAAAATTGGCCGGACATAACATCAAGTTTGGTAGGTAAGTATATTACTCAAGAAACATTCAGTAACTTATTAGTGTTTTATTTTCATGTATATATACCAAAATAACAATATATTTACTGATAACTTCAATAAGGCATGCTAGTCGTTGGCAGCGAGCCTCCATTTATCGCGGTCTATTATATAGGCCGCCGGTCGTTAGGAATAAGAGCTACTTTACGAAATAAAAATTTGATTACTTATATTATTTTGTACATAATGGGTAATGTAAAATCTAAAATTACCTTTATTTGTTATCTTTAGAGGTTTTTCAATGCAATTCAAGCATTAGCAATGCTCGAGAAAGACGATTTTCCGCATCCTTCAGCTGACATTTTCATGTTACCGCCCGATGACGACTATGAAACCGACGAGGATTCATTCCAGAAAGATACGATATGCCCTGATAATTCACCCTCTGCTCACCTTAGGGCTGCAGCAGAAATACGGTTACCTCCCCAAGATTCGGACTCGGAAGATGACAACATTCCTCTGGCTCAACTTATTCCAAAAAAAGTCAAAATCCGCTCCAAAACTTACCAAAGTTTATAATTGGACGAAAAGTCATATTGAGCCATGTAACTTTGATTTAGGTCAACAATTTGACTTAGAAGACGCAGTTCACCGGTCTCCTTGTGTTTTAATTTCTTTGATGAAAACGTTTTTGACATACTCATTGAAGAAACGAATCATTATGCGGCAAAACAAATAACAAACCAGTTACTGTCCGAGAAATGAAAAGTTTCCTTGGTATATTAATTTTAAGTGTGATGAGGACATGGTACCCTATTTTGGATGCCATGGCTGCAAACAATTTATACGAGGTTGGAGCTACAAGCTTTGGGTAGGTTGCTCAACAAGTGGATATATCAATTGGTTTGAACCATATCAAGGTGCTTCTACGCACATTTCACCAGAGTATCAGGAAGTTGGATCAAGCACTGGTGTTCTGATATGTTACGTAGATCAACTTTTGACACGTTGCGTTGGCCTGAAAATAACTCATAGTTTTCTTGATAATTTTTTTTTCCAACTTGTCGCTTTTTGAATATTTATCTGCCAAAGATATTCGAGAAATTGAAACCATTCGCTCAAACCGCAATCCCAAAAGTCCCCTCAAGTCATCAGGGGAACTCAAAAAATGTCCAAGAGGTCCGCATGATCACAAATCCGATATAAACAAAAAATTTATATTTCTTAGTTGGAATGATAATAGTGTGATTTCGATGGTATCCAATGCTGTCGGTTTGAATCAACGATATTCAAACAAAGAAAAAAATCCATTTTGGTTCCACCACCTTTTATGATAAAATTATACAACAGAAATATGGGTGGTGTCTATAGAAGTGACCAAAACATGTCTTTGTATAGAACAGGAAATCGGGGGGAAAATGATACTTCTGCTTATTTGCACATTGTTTAGATATGTCTATACAAAATGCCTGGCAACTAAGCCGCTTATCTAACAATAATGAGTCACAGTTAGACCATCTTGCTTTTCGAAGAAGGATTGCCTGTTCTATATTGATTCAATCAGCTTTCGGTTAGCCTTAGTTAGTTTTAAATTATTTTAGTAATTTGGTTCCGATATATTATAGTTAATTTTAGTTAGTAGGCAAAATTCCGTTAATTCAAGTTCGTTTCACCTTAGCTTAATATTTTTAAACCGTTCTGATTTGTTTTAGCCCATTTTGGTGCTTTTGGTTAGTCGTTCACTCAACTTTCGACTAATTTAAGTTAGTTTTATTTTAGTTTGGTTATTTGAACCGGTTCAAAAACGTTATAACCATTTTAGTGTTTTTGGTTAGTCACCAAAATAAGATTAATTTGAATTAGTTTCAACTTACTTCAATATTTTTAATTTTTTCAATAAGTTTTAGCCCGTTTTGGTGCTTTTAGTTACTTTTGGTTAGCTTTGGTTGGTTATCCAATCAATTTTCGGTTACTTTCAGTAAGTTCCAATTTATTTGAGTCATTTGAACCGGTTCCGATACGTTAAAATAATTTAAACGTTTTTGGTTAATAATTTAGGACGTCGCAAAAATTCGGTTAATTTGGGTTAGTTACTTATTTTATTCTCAATCTGTTCCGATACGTCTTAGCCCTTTTTGGTTACTCTTGGTTAGTTTTGGTTAAATATCTTTTGGCTAAGTCTATTTAGTTTGGTAGTGACAGTTTTAATAGTTTTAGTTTATTTTAGTCATTTGAACCGGATTCGATACGTCATATTCAATTTTGATGTTTTTGGTTAACCTTAATTAGTCTCCAAAATTCGGTTAATTGTTAGTTTCAACTTGTTTTAGCCCCTTTTGATGCCTTTGGTTGGTCGTTCAATCAACTTTCGGTAAATTTTAATTTATTTTAATCATTTGGACCAGTTCCATTACCCTATAACCAATTTTAAAGTTTTTGGTTCGTCACCAAAATTCAGTTGCTTGCTTAGTGTGTGTTTCCATTGTGCTAGTGCGCTGGGCACTCTTGCACTGTCTTGGTCCATGTTGTTTTCCGTTATTGGTTTACGTGTCGTCTTGGTTCCTAGGATGTCTTGAATTCTTGATGCCGGTTAGTGAAGGAGCGAGTGTTGTTTGGTTTTGCGATTTTAAGCAGACAAGAGAATAACTGTAGACACCTAGGCGAGGCTGATCGCTTTGGAGTATGCAGATTTCTCCGCAAGTCCAAAACGATCACCCCAGGAAAGAACTGCACGTGATACGCAGGGTGTTACCCCCTGACTCTACTTCTACGCATGGAGCCCATACGGCGAGCTACCCCGTGCAGTCCCTTAATGCCTGTACACCCCCGTTTTTAGGCGGGAACCCGGCCTAGGGCATCAGCGATGCTCTCGTCTCCAGCTGTTTTTGAATCATTCTAGTTTTGTTAGTGATATGTGTGATTTAAAAATTTTGAAAAATTTTGAA
>MU183449.1:12424-29690 GCA_016904865.1 Pissodes strobi
ATCATTCCTTCCCCACGTTTCAGTAAAGCATAAAAACAATAAATCTTCAAAATCATCTATATCACAACCAATTTGATCACATGTTGATTTATTTAAAGATTGACAATTTAGTAGGAGTAACTGAGGGTTAAAATCTTTTATTATTCCGGTGGCTTCACCTGTCTGCGCAGGTGTAAAAAACGCCTCACACAGGCTCCTGCCGGCCAGATTGATGGATCCATGGCCTTACTGAGATTATCCTTAAGTATGCGGATCGTAAAGCTGGAATACTCTTCTGGATGCCTCGATGTTAACTCCACACATGATGCCTCTGGAAAATTAGGTTTAAGAAATTCAACTAACCCATTTTTATCCGTATTGGGTTCCAAGCGATATACATGCAATTCTACATATTGTTTAACACCCCTGACTATCCCTGTACTTGTTGTATTATTATTTCCAACAATAGTAGTAGCATTTGGCCGCCTTTTTTTGTATTCCACATATTTCCATTCATTGTCACTGTAATTCTGTTGATTTGGCATTTTTTGAGAGGTTTTATCTGTCGACCTACTTTGATCTTCCTCAGTTATATTAATTTTCACTTGAGAAGTTCCGCCTTCATTCACCATCAAGCGCATTTTGTTCCTCGAAATATCATTAGTCCTTGGACTAGTGAACCCATATGTATTTGCGACTGTTGATTCTGACACAGATTTTGCAACACTGCCCGCCATATTTACGATTTGTGTATCTTTTCTATTGTTTTTAAACCTATTTAGGAGGGCATCTTGACTTAAAATAGCCTTTTGCTGATTATCAATAGTTCTCTCTAACTCCTTATTGATCTTTTTCAGACATGCAAGTTCCGTATTTAAACATTTAATGTCAGTTTTTAAGGTTAGTACGTCATTGGACTTACCAGTCATATCAACACTTTCTCCATTAGCATCATAAAACTCACAATTTTCACCAGATTCAATTGCTTTACGGGCACTGTCACTTAGCTTGACATCACTAGGTATAGTTTTTGTTAATAATATAGAAATTAACTTATTTTTATTCAATTTCTCTAACTCTTTAGTAACCGCCTCATTCAGAGCCATGTTGCCATGTTTATTAGATGATTGATCTTAAATGAAGAGTAAAGGCTGTGTGCATGTAAGAAACATACCATATGAAACATATTTTGTATTTCATGCAAAATTTTGAATGGAATACAAAATGGATGATTGGATGATCAAAACTTTCTAGAAAATTAAATAAACGATAGAGGAAAGTAGCCAAATATCGCATACCTATTCATTTTAACTTAGAAAATCCAATCGGTTAACTACAATAGAGTTTCTTTTAATGGAATTTATGTAGAAAACCTACCTCCTTTGATTCGTCAGTGCTAGATAACACAATTTTCAAAAAAATTGAGAAAAATTAAAAATTACTATAGTAGTGTAAAAAACGTAATTTTAAAAATAGTATCCTAATATCGGATAGTAGGGGTTCTAAATATCGCACTATCGGTTATTAGGAATATCTAAAGGAAACAAAGCCACCCAATATTTATATAACACTTTTATTATTAAAATGGTACATATTAAGTATACATTGCGACTTATGGATCATAATAAAATTCCCGAAAAAAGTTTTATGTTTTCCAATCCCGGTAAACCCCTCGTGACTCCAACGAGAGCACATGGTGCATCGAATCCATGGTTCTCTCTTAGTATCTTGAGAATATAGGTTTAAACAGTAAAAATATTCGGCATCATCGTTATCCGCATCATGATCATCACTGGCATCAATATCGGATATATGCGATATTGGGGATATCTAACTGTGCGGCAATAGGAAACTTCACCTAAAAACAAATATGTGAAGAGAAAATCTCATCAGTCAGCAGAGAAAATCGAAGTGAGCTCAATTCGGTAACATGCATATGGACGAAAATCTAAAGTGGCAGCTAAGTAAGACAGTCTACTGCTATAAGGCTTACAGCAAACTCAAATGTATGTTTAACATTTTTGTAAATATATGTAATACAAAAAGTAAATAAGGTATCTTGCGTTAGCAAGACATTTGCCAACAGAGTTAAAATCACATACAGTCATGAAAGAGGTCGGTATTAATTAGTGAAATAACTTTAAGCATCGGGAATAAATGCGATCAGAGATATTTAAAGAGTAAAAATCAGCTAACGGTAAGTTCGATAAGAATAAGATAAGTAATTATACAGCCTACAGTGAGGACGTAGAATTTAGGTAATTGTATATAATACAAAAAAGTGAATCAGGTAATCACAGTTATATTAGCAAGGCATTTGCTAATCAAGATAATATCGTATACCGTAGTGAAGATAGTCGCTATTTTTTAGTCAGATGACGATAAATAAACGGTATTAAACACGATAATAAATAATATACAATTAACAATCATTTAATGGTACCTTTGCAAATGATCGATAATATATTATAGATAAAATCAGCAATTCTTATAGGGCCTCCTTGTCCACGGACTTGTAGGGCCGCCTCTACGGTCACAAGGAAGTGGAATCCACTGGCAATGGTTGGTGGCAATGCTCTAACTCCTATCGATACTTGGCTGGCCCCAATTAAGTTAGTACTGCTTCCTGGAAGCTACACAGCACACCATGTAGGTTGGCATCACTTCCCTCAAAAATGGTAGCAAACTGGCAGGAATAAACCTGGATAAACTCTCTAGGCTAGCGAAAGAGTAGACTGAGGAAGGGCCCAAGTTACATTATAAACAATTTTAACTATCTAATATAGAAACACAAAAATATAATATACTCCTTAAGATGATAACCTCACTTTACTTAAAGTACATTTACAAGACGATATGGTTGATAATGCGAGAAAATATTAATGGCTGAGTGCTTGCCAATTTATCTCATGGTAAATACGAGAAGTGGACCTTATGGTCAAAAATTACAACGATAATATCTTAACTTTGAAACTTGTCGTTTGTTCTACCTAGGCGTTCAACACTCGGAAGAGGAGACCACGTCAATGGCCAAAAGAACTTTTAGGCAAGAGAACGTTCGAAAATCAGGCCTTCGCTCGGAACTGTATTGGTCGATACCGGTTGGGTACGTTCCAAAACTCAAAAGTATGAAATAATCAATGTTTTAAATTTTAACATGTAAATTCTAAGTTCAGAATATGTATGATAGGTTCTAATGTAACGTAAAGATAATATTACTCACATAAATCCACCAGTGAAAGGGAAGAAACTATATTTCTGGGTTTGGTAGCATTTGCAACGCTACGCAACAAAGTTTTGGCATTAGCAAATTTTGCCCACTATTTAATTAGAGCATGCCCGAACGCCCAGTATCACTGAATCAAAATCGATTTTCCTGCTTTTGTTCCCTAAACAATTCATATAATTAAATTGAGATGAACAGGCAGATCTTGTTACTCTATTTTAATTATAAATACATACTTTTTTAATGGCATATTAAAGAGAGCAAATGTTAGAAAATGGACATTTGCATTCTTTCAAAAGCTTTAAAACCCGAACTACTTAACTTGAAACAAGCTGGATTGAATTTTCATTGCTTAATTTGGCCGGGATGTTCTAGCAACCTGATTTGTTATAGTGAAATTTTCCTAATAATGCAATTAATGAAATCGAGCACGCGATCTCAGGAATTAAGCGGTATTGTTCTATATTTCTCCTAAGATTCACTGTATATATTGAATATTTCGATGCATAAAGTAGGATACGATCTGATCAATTAAAGTGAGTGAGTTAGTTTATTTTTTACTGGGGATGTTTTAATATATGCGCTAAAATTATTTATTTATTTATTTGAATCAAACTATGATTTGAAATATTTATCTATAGTGCATAAATGCACCATGAACTTTTGAAGGGTCTATGTATACACTATCAATCTTAACAATTGCACTTATAAGCCAATGACTAACAATGAGAAGTCGCTCACACACTAAAGCCAGCCAAATTGTTTTTACATATGTCGTAGTTTGAAATCAATCAGTTTTATATCCACTACATAAATATAGGTCCTGCCTTGCTCGGAGCTATACCAGTTACTTGTAGAGCAGTAAAGGTGGTTTTTAATCCCAAATCAACCGGACGAAATCATACCGTAAAATGTGTCTAGGTAGTTTTCTTTTGAAAACAATGGAAATAATAATAGACCGTCACGGTAGGGAAGTTTGGTGGGGACACCGATTCATATTCAACAATATGTTTACCAGGATGAGATCACTTAGTTGATGGGGTGAGAGAGTTCTTGACTGTGGAGAATATGCGTTGGGGATTTCCTTAGATATCAAGAGCGTATTTGACAACACGTCTTTCGAATCGATCTGCTCAGCTGTCAGCAAGAGTGGCATAGACCGCACTATTGTAATGTGGCTAAGGGCCATTCTATCAAAGCACACAGCCAGGTTAAACATTTGTAGCGACTTTGCTATACCGAAGGTAGCCAGAAGTTGCTCTCAGGGTAAGGGTTTCTCGTTCCTCCTTTGATGCCTGGTAGTAGACAGCTTACTGCAGGAGCTGAATGAGATTGAGTTTTCTACTTACGCCTATATTGATGATCTAGTCACCATTATCGATGACCAGGAGATCGGACACATGACGAGACAAATGTAACGAGCACTCCAGCTGGTAGAAAGGTGGTGTCAGAGCCAACCCACTAGGACGCATATGCTGGGAGAAATTCTTCCAACCATCAGCATATTCGGCCAGCTTTTGAGCAATAAAGGGTTAACCAAGCACTGGACTCTAAGATGGCCTTAAAGGAATACGCATGCAGCCCCATCAAGAAAGCAAATAATGCTCTATGAGCTTGTAAAAAAGGTTTTGTATACCGTAGGGCCTATAGCCGAGGATTCTCCATTGGATTAATACGGCTTATTAATTATTACCACCTACGGCGCCATCGACGGTGGGCCGGTACTCAAACGACTATATCTAGGGCTCAATTTCATGAGGCTACAGGTGCTTTGAGGATGACGCCCACCAAGGCTTTTGAGAGACTGACTGGATTGCCGCTCCTCCAACTATTACTCGGGCATGAGGGCTTGAGTTCTTGAGCACCTTAGGAATAATAATATCCCGTGGAGACTTATTAGAATCTAGAGGTGATTGGTTGATGATTACCTAAAATTCTTAATGAGAACAGACACTATGTTACCTACCGTCAGACCAACTAGACTCCCCAGACTTCAATCGAATCGCCTGACACACAGGCGGCCCCAAAGTCGATAATGGTACTGGAGCGGCTAGGCATGGAGATAACATAAGCACGAAACTTGCATTTATCATTGGGGCTTATGCAAACGTGTTCCAGGCTGACACGAATGCGATCCTCAAATGCGGGTACAAAAACCTGTGAAGAGGCTTCAGAGGGAAATACATCTACATTACATTTGCTACAGCCCTTGAGTCTGGTAGAGCTCGTTCCGCGCTGATATCTAAACATAGAAACATCTTTAGGACCGGGACCGGACATAATAGAGTCTGTTTCTTATGGGTTCCGTCACACTCGAGTGTGCTGGGAAACAAGGAAGCCGATTATCTGGCGTGACAGGATTCCACAACGCATCCAATGGGATTTGATCCTGTAATAGGTTTATCCTATAGTATGACCGTCACGTTCCTGAGGAACGCAAATAATTTGCGGGCGAAGAATCTATGATATATTACTCCAGCAATAAGGTAAACTGTACTTCTCTTAAGAGCCTGGTAGGGTGAAAGCTTTCGTGATTTTGAAGAGGAGGGAAAATGAGGCTACTCCTGACAGGGCACTGTCACTTGAACAGGTATTTGCATCTGCTGTGGATCGTAGAAGATTCGTAATGCAGATGGTGCTTGTAGAACCAAAATTCGTCCACTCATGTCTTTACCGACTGTTCAGAGTTGGCTAGGTTAAAAGAGGTGCACCTCTGAAACTGCGTGCTGAACCCGAAAGGCATACAAAATCCAACCGTGAAAGCTGTGTGCCTTCGCTAAGGAGGATGGACTACCGGGCCGGATTGGTATTTGATTGAACGCACAATGGGCCCAGATTGGTGACCAACTTACAAAGAAATCTCCCATTCGTTTAAATCAAATCCACTGCTTAAAAATTGTACTTTTTTATTAACTTGTGATTTTCCTTAATAGCTATTGTCAAAGCATTTAGCAACTTTGGAACAACACACAATATACCTCTGTGGTTAAATCGGCATTGAAATCCTTGAATATATGATTAAACGTGTTATGGTGCAGGGATAGGCATAATCATTTCATAAATAATAGAGCAATGAATAAAAAGGTTTTCTGTTGAATCCAATAGCATCACTTTTGTTGGATATTAGTACTGACCTAATTTGCTCGTATGCATAGAATTTCATCAAATCAATCGAAAATAAAAGATTTATTTTGACCGGTTATATTTAGAAGATGCATCACAATAGTTATCGGTCATAAACCGCCTATCGTCCTTCCTGCCGTAGGGCCGTACTCTGTATCTATCTAATTGTCTCTCTACCGAATCTGCGTCAATTGACCGAGAGTCGATTGGTCGAAAGTTAGTTGACCAAATAGTCCAAATACATCACTCTTTTATATTTTCCAGTGCGATCACGAATGTAAGCGTATCTCATGAATGTCTTTTTATTATTTTTTTCGCTCTAGAATGAAACTGCATGGCATAAAGAATGTTATACAGTTGTCAGAAAGACATTGTCGTAAGTTATTGAACAGTAGTGCAAAACTTGTTATTAATCTTATATTTTTTCTACTGCATTTCTATTGATAATATACAGAATCCTACAAATTCGGCAACTATAAAGATTTCTAATACCAGATTCATTAAATATTAAATGGAGGCAAAGGAAAGCAAAAGAAGCCCAATATGGTGGTATTTACAAATTAAAAAGATTCCAATTACTAATTACATTAAAAAAACCAAAATTTTCAGTTATTTCATAAATTCATTTTGAGGATAGCGAAAGGAGAAAAATACTTTCTGATTTCGGATGATCAAAACTTTCTACCACCAGAGTGAAACTTCGTATTTGAAATCCAAAAAGAGATAAAAATGGCAACGCGAATATGAAATTCCAGGAAAAAGATAAAAATTGATCCAAATTTAAACTTTTTTAAAATTCTCTAATAGAAAGAAAACATTTGTTAATGTTCTAAACAGCATGTTAATAAGCTACTAAATGCGCAACCTGAATTTTTAATTATATAATTCAAAAGCGCTTGCACTTTAAACACCCCAGTACGTATTCTGTAGATTAAATGCCGATTCAACTCATTCTATAGCTAAGTATATCAAAGGCAGATAAAAAAAACTAAGATTCTGGCCCATACATATACATCCAGCAAAAATATATAATTAAATCCTTTCCAAACTGACTAAAACTTTTTTGGGGCAACGTTTTTCTGCCAGTTGACGATTCTGCAAAGTAACTGCTGCAAATTTAACTGAAAAATTAACACTTATTTATTTTCTAGAATCGATTCCATCTTGTAAGCCCAATTTTTGAAATACGGCCAGAGCATTTAGAAGGTGCATGTTCTTAAAGGTGGAATTTATAGTTTTGAGGTGATTATAATTTCTTTTTCAAAAAGCGTAAAATTTGATTACTTTTATTTTTCCCAAAAAAAAATGTGCCACAATTTCAATCGTATTCGATTCTATCCGAAATAACTCGTCAAATTCACGAGTGGAACCGCCTGAAAAAAATGTGCTTTCTGGTTGTGAGATATCGCGCAATCTATTGGTTTGATATTCGTTGAGGGATCTGTGATTGCAAGTCATCCAAGTCGGAAAATATGAAAATCGTCTGTGGAGTGAGCTTGTAAACAACCTGTAAAAACTAGGCTTTGATCCGGAAAAAAGAAAAGGGTCAAAGTACACATTTTGTAAACAGGCCGGTGTTGTACCCGTTTTTGGTGTGTCTCCGTGTTTGCTGCGCCTCAACTGAGATACCCGCTGACAAGGCCTGGCTTGAATTAGGTTTAGTGACCTTTACTTTTCCGGCGGTTTTTTCCTCGTTTATTTAATATGCGCTGTCTGAAATGTGACATTGTTGAACCAGACGCTTCTGCAGAGGTGTCCTGTGACGGCTGTAACCGACATATTCACAAAGGGTTTGCATGTTCTGAGCTCTCTGCATCAGAAATTAGAGTAATGGACCTTAAAAGAAAACGAACTCTAAAATGTTTCAATTTGGATTGTAAGTCGGGACTATTGAGCGAGCGACACTAAGCTTACTCAAGCAATAGCTGAACTAAGCGAAGAGATCTATAACTTGAAATCTCAACCACCTGTAAGTGTTCAGCAACCAAATATGCCCAGTGAGAACTGCTTTAGTGAGATGCAAGAACGCCAGTCGTGAGCGACTAATTTAATGGTTTTGAATCTTCCTGAGGGCGATGATGGAGTGGAGATACCTAATCTCTTTAAAGTTCTGACTGTAAATCCTCCTGAAATAGTCAAGATAACTAGGATTATTAAGAAGAACAAGAATGGGTTTAGATCAGTTAAAGTTGCGTTATCAAAGCAGCAGGAAGTATTGGCATTATTGAAAACCGGTCACAGCTAAAGGGCACTAAAATCTATATAAATTCGGATATAACTCCAAATCAGCGCAAGCATGAGAGGACCATTCGCGATGAGCTCAAGGCACGGATTGCTAAGGGTGAGGACAATTTGTGGGTGATATATAACCGCGGCTTGCCTGTTATTGGATCAAAAAACTATTAAAATGCCCAGTTTCACGTCCTAAAAGTTTTTCAATACATTTACAAAATGTCAGAGGCCTTCGTACTAAGCTGAGGTATTTTCTAGAATCGATTCCATCTTGTAACTACGAGATCATCATTTTTGTGGAAACTTGGCTGAATGAGATATTCGGTGACGCCGAGCTATATATGGAAAATTATAGGGTCTACAGAAGGCATCGCTCTTCGTAGACTAGCGATCACTCTAGGGGGGGGGGGGCGGAGTCCTTGATTACAGTGGAAAGAGCTGTCAATAGCAGAGAACTTGAGGTTGATGACAACATTGAGGATATATTTGTGCTCCTTGAGGAAGGAAAGAGATCACTTCACCTTGATGGTACATATTTTCCTCCACGCTCACCCGCAAACGCGTATGCATCTTTTTGTGAAAATGTTGACTTTTTTCTTCCTCATTCGCTGTGGGAGAGTGACAATCTTAGTTCGACAGTTCGTGTTTCAGCCGCTGCTGCGCCATCCAAAGTGGAAGCATTGGAAGTGATATCCAACATGTGTGCATTTACACAATTTATATTAGCTAAATTCTATGGCAAACGTCTTTAATTCTCTTCTGGATTTGGTACTTGGTTCGGGAGGCTGACAAATGCATGTTGCCCCTGGATGTATACCACCCGCAATTGGATATATCAGTGCCATTCCACTCAGTTTGTAAAACATTTCTTATTTAAATGATGGCTGCTATAGAGATTTCAAATCTGTTAACTATAGCTCATTAAATTAGTGGTTGGGTGGCGTTCGCTGGGATGATCTCTTTGCGGGGGCCAGTCTGCAAGACATGGTGAGTGTTTTTTATGATATTGTGTACTCAGCAGTTGAGTTGTATGTGTCGCTTAAACGGATAGCATCGGGTAAGTTTCCTAAATGGTGTTCTCCTGAACTTAAACATCACACCGTTGAAAACAGAAAGCACATAAGCAATATAAAAAATCTGGTCTTCAAAAAGATTATCTCGAGTTTTCTATATTAAGGTCTCTGTCTAAGGGATTGTTAGTGGAATCTCATAATGACTTGGTTGCATTCACAGAAAATTCTTTGGCAGAAAACCCCAAACATTTTTAAAACTACGTCAATTCTAAACGGAAATGTGGCGAAATGCCTGCTCAGTTCCATTACAATGAGGAGAGTAGCTCCTCGGGTATGAAAATATCAAACATGTTTGCATATTATTTTTCTAAGGTTTATAGCATTAGACAATGTCCAAATGTTAACAAAATCAGCTCGGACTTTTCTAATATAAACATTACACATTATAATATTACTATATTATATGTATATATTCATCTACATTCCCTAGATCCACATAAGGGTCCGGGTCGCGATGGATTGCCGCCGACTCTTATCAAATATTGTAGTTTTGTCCTGGCATGCCCACTGTATATAATATTCAACTTACCTCTAAAGCTGGGCATGTTACCAGAAGTTTGGAAGACGAGCTTACTGACTCCGATACACAAGTCGGGGAATAGGACATTGGTAACAAATTATAGACCAATTAGCATCCTGAGCATAATCCCTAAGGTATTTTAACAAAGTATTTGACAGTTGAGCTGGGTTCTCTTATCATCCCTCGTTAACTTGGATTTCAAGCAGGCAAAAGCACAGAGCTAAATCTCTTGTCGTATTTAGATTTTCTGTCGGAAGCTATGGAGGCTGGTTTGCCATTTACACGGACTCCTCGAGGGCGTTCGACAGGGTAAATCACTCACTTTTGGTATCTAAATTAAAGGCGATGTGTGTTGGTGGTCCTGTGCTCGACTGGATAGAGAGTTATTTAACAGGTCGATCACAGATTGTTTGATTTAATAACTTCAAGTCAAACAATATACCTGCGTCCTCTGGAGTTCCTCAAGGATCTCACTTGGGTTCAGTTTTCTTCACATTATTTATTAATGACTTGCGCTCTTGCTTTCACCACTATCAGTTCCTTTTATTTGCTGGCGATTTGAAAATGTACATAGCAATGCAGTCCTCTCATGACTGTTTAAGACTTCAATCCGATCTTGATCGGCTATTGACCTGGTGTGGCTTGAATGGTATGGATTTGAATGCTTCAAATTGTCACTCTATCATATTTCGTCGACCTATGACGGCTCTTGAGCATTCCTATTGCATTGGTCATCAGATGCTCTCAAAGGTCTCTGAAATGAGAGATTTGGGGGTTATTATGGACAGCAAACTCTCATTTGCTGCACATATGGAGAGTGTAATATCTAGGTCTCTTCAACTTCTGGGGTTTGTGAAGCGTGTAGCCCTTGATTTTTCAAATGTCACAGTCTTAAAGCGGTTATACTGTGCGATAATAAGACCCTACCTTGAGTATTATTCTTGTGTTTGGAATCCATTTTATAATGTATATACTCCGGGTATTGAGAGAGTACAACATAAATTTTTTAAATTTACAAAAATAATACGCCTGATCTAACCTACTCTCAGGTTGAGTCGCTTATTAATATCAGTCCTCTTAAAGATCGCCAGACTATCAGAGACCTTAAAATCCTATATAAATCCTACACAGCAAAAAATACCAGTGTCCCTCATTATTGAGTAAAATCGGGTTGCATGTTCTCCTAGCTCTTTTTATATACCGGCGCACAGAACCAATTACCGACAAAACTGTTTTTTGTCAAGGTCGTGCAGACTGGCCAACTTGTCTCCTGAATTGGATTTTTTCTCACCACAGTCGTTGTTTTTTAAAGAGCTGCACAAGCTGTGAGCTTTGTATAGAATTGAAATCTCGGTGGCCTAAGCTATAATAATTTTGTGATTTTCCCTTTTTTAAAATAAATGTCCTTAATAAATAGTTTTCTAAATTGTAAAATTGTAAAATTGCTTATTGGTATTTGGTGTAGTTTGTTGAATTCGTTTGTTAAACATGTTAGGTTGATTAAGTGAGTGTTTGCTTAAACTACATTGTATATTAATGTGAAATTGGGTTATGCCCGTTAATAAATAAATAAATCTATATAGATAAAACAAAGTCGTGTTAGTTACACCACTTATAACTCAAGAACGGCTGAACCGATTTTTATGATCTTTGGTTTGTTGGATTTGTCTCCGCCCCGAATAGCAGAATAACTATTAAAATATGGGGAAAATTCTCGGATAAAAAATTATACAAAAGTTATAAATTAGGCTTGGAACTCCGTCATCTTCCGCAATTGACAGCTCATGTCACGCACGATTATAGTTTTTTAGTAATATATGATGTCCACTGCAAATCAGTGACATACTTACTACACATTATAGGATATAAATTCAACGGAAAATAGTGGGAAAGTAGCATATTCAAATCTAGAAAGATACTGAAATACATAGAAAATACTTGAATCGAAATATAAAAAATTATAGAGAATAAATGACAATAACTGTCAAATCGATTGGTATCAATCATTCCAGATCATTCGGTCGATCAGTCATCCGTACTTCGTGTTGCTTAAACATCGATAGCAAATCAACTATCGGAACAATCGATAGTTTTATAAAGAGCTATCGATAGTCGAAACAATTTTTCCAAGGCAGGTGATATAATGACGAAGAAAAGAAACCGGCTTAAAGATAAAAATTTAGATACTTTGTTGTTCATCATTCACAATTATTCAACCGATTTTTATGATCTTTGATTTGTTGGATTTGTCTCCGCTCAGAACAGCAGAATAACTATTAAAATATCCAAAATCGGAAATATACAGTGTGTCCAGAAACTACGCAACCTATGGGAAATTTCTTTATTATAGGTTTTCCAGGAAATGTTATTCTTTATAAAAGTTGATGCTTGAAAAAAAAAAGTAATTTTTACAATGCTAAATTAAGGATAAGTTATACAGGGTCCTTAAAACACACAAACAATAAGATTTAAAAAAAAATTGGTATGTCGGAAAACCTTCTGCAGAAAAAAAAAGTTCCTATTAAGTTGTTGCTGAAAAAAATTAAGAACAAAATTAAGAAAAAGAGGGGTTTTTCGAAATTTTTTCAATAATTCTCATGAATTTTCTCCGCATCAAAGCACTTTTGGAAAAAATGGTATTTGACTTTTATTTTTTGCCTTAATAGGAACTTTATTTATTCTGCAGAAGGTTTTCCGATATTCCCAAATTTATGTTTTTTAACCTTAATTTTTGAATTTTTTAAGTGCCCTGTATAACTTATCCATTATTTAGCATTGTCAAAATTAGTTTTTTTTTTCAGGCATCAACTTTTATCAGGAATAACATTTTCTGAGAAACTAATAATAAAGAAATTTCCCATATATTGCATACTTTTTTGGACACACTATATAAAGCATGGTCGGGTTACTTACACCAAGAACGGCTGAACCGATTTTTATGATCTTTGATTTGTTGGATTTGTCTCCGCCTTAAAACGGAAATCGGATATATTAAAAAAGTCGGATAGTTAAACCAATTATAATGATGAAAGAACGGCTGAACCGATTTTTATGATCTTTGATTTGTTAGATTTATCTCCAACCCGAATAGCAGAATAACTATTAAAATATCAGAAAAATTATGCAGAAAATTAGTTTTTAAATAAACTAAGTTTGGAACTCCGCCATCTTCCGCAATTAACAGCTCACGTCACGCATGCTTATAGCTTTTTGTAATAGTTGATGTCCACTGCAAGTCAGTGACATACTACACATTATAGAATAGAAATTCAACAGAGAATAGTGAAATAAATAGAAAATACTTGAATCGAAATGTAAACAAAAATATAGAGAATTAATGACAACGACTGTCAAATCGATTGGTCTCAATCATTCCAGATCTTATCATCTACTTTTATTGAATTTTTATTTTCTTTATATATATTATCCTAATAAACTATTGAACTTAAAATCTTAAATTAAGTTTAGCTAAAAGTTAACAACACATCCATTGACTGTTAGGCGGTACGAAGTTCGCCGGGTCAGCTAGTCTATAAAATAAAGTCGTGTTAGTTACACCACTTATAACTCAAGAATGGCTGAACCGATTTTTATCATCTTTGGTTTGTTGGATTTGTCTCCGCCCCGAATAGCAGAATAACTATTAAAATGTCAGAAAAATTCTCAGATAAAAAATTATACACAAAATTAGTTATAAATTAGGCTTGGAACTCTGTCATCTTTCGCAATTGACAGCTCATGTCACACACGATTATAGTTTTTTAGTAATATTTGATGTTCACTGCAAATCAATGACATACTACACATTATAGGATATAAATTCAACGGACAATAGTGGGAAAGAAGCATATTCAAATCTAGAAAAATATTGAAATACATAGAAAATACTCGAATAGAAAAATATAAAAATTATAGAGAATAAATGATAATAACTGTCAAATCGATTGGTATCAATCATTCCAGATTATTCGGTAGATCAGTCATCCGTATTTAGTGTTGCTTAAATATCGATAGTAAAGCAACAACATTGAATGTTGCAATTCGGTGAAGTCCATCAAATACATCTGCAAAGATGTTACGAAAGGCAGCGATATGGCGGTTTTTTGGCATCCAAACCTCCAATACCAACGATGAAATTACGCGCTATCAGGTTGGTCGATATGTGAATTGCTATAAGGCGATTTGGCGTATATTCTCATTCCCCATTCACGAACGTCATCCCACTATTTTACATTTGGCGGTGCATCTGGACGAGTATATTTCACCGCGTCGAATGTTGCTCATCGTGCAATTCCAGCGACAACAATGACCAGTTTTTTTGAGATTTGCCAAAGCGATCCGTTTGCACGAATGTCGCTTTACTCGGAGATGTCACGTTATTACACTTGGGCCGCTTCATCCAAGAAATTTCAACGGTTCCGGACCATCCGGATGTGCGTTCTACTGATGCTCTTGGTCGTATTTACTCAGTTCATCCGAAAAATTATGAGTGCTTCTATTTGCGGTTGTTGCTGGTGAATCTTCGTGGGTCAACATCATTTCAATCATTACGAACTGTAAATGGTATAGTATACCCAATATTTCGTGCTGCATGTCAAGAGCTAAATTGGGACATGACAATCGCTGAAACGATTATCTCTGCAACTTCAAGTCAGATACGCACATTATTTGCAATCATCATTTCGACATGCTTCCCATCGAATCCACGTGACCTGTGGAACAAATACAAGGATAACATGTCAGAAGATATTTTACATCGAATTCGAATCAGTTCAAGAAGTCCCGATCTTGAGGTGAATCAGGAGATGCATAACCAGGCTTTGCTTTTGATCGAAGACATGTGTTACCTCATGTGCGGCAGTTTGTTAGTGAGGTTAGCATAGTGGAATGAATAACGCATGTATTGGAGAATTGGAACGTGAACATAAATATGATCGACATGAATTATTATACCAGTCAGTTCAAACGAATGTACCCCTCTTGAACCCCCAATAACAGGAAGTCTATAATACATTAATGAAGGCAATTGATGATGGAAATGGTGGCTTATTTTTTTTTTTGGATGCCCCCGGTGAAACTGGGAAGACATTCCTCATGTCATTGATTTTGGCCAGTATATTCGTACGAGATCTGGCATTGCGGTAGCAGTTGCTTCTTCTGAAATAGCGGACACATTGTTAGAAGGATGCCGTACGGCTCATTCAGCCTTAAAATTGCCGTTAAAACTTCAAGTAACCCAAAATAACCTAAACTAATGAATAATCGACACGCAACGTTGCGAATCATTCCGTAATGGCCAAAGTTTTAGTAGAGCATCTAAAATCATCATCTGGGACGAATGCACAATGGCGTACAATCGCGCATTGGAAGCACTTGACTGAACATTGAAAGTTCTGCGCAATGACTCGAGATGTTTTGGAGGCGCAATGATTTTATTGTGTGGCGATTTCCACCAAACACTGCCAGTCATTCCAAGATCGACTGCTGCAGATGAAATAAATGCTTGCCTCAAATCATCAAATCTGTGGCGATATGTGAAGAGACTTCAGCTGGCGGCAAACATTCAGCATTGCTGAACGTTTTGCCTTGCATTCGCAATGACGATTAACAAATCAGAAGGCCAAGCCTTGAGTGTTTGTGGTCTGAATGTAGAAAATGCATATTTTTCTCATAGTCAATTGTACGTGGCATGTTCATCGCCATGACGATTAACAAATCAGAAGGCCAAACATCTTCACGTGGCGGCAAACCATCCGCTTTATTTGTTCTTGCGCCTGAGAATAAAACGAAAAATTTCGTATATCACAATGTGCTTCAGTGAAGAGAGTCAATCCGAGTCAACCAATGAAGCAATATACATAGCTGCAATAAAGCAAATGTCTTGCTGGCATGCCATTGAAATACTTGATTTTTGTACTTTTTTGAATCTTCGTTTTCTTAAAATGTATTATCCTAATAAACTAATAATAAATACGCATGATAATAAAACGAAAAATGTCGTATATCACAATGTCTTCAGTAAAGAGAATCAACTTGAGTCAACCCATGCAGCAATATACATAGCTGCAATAAAGCAAATTTCTTGCTGACACGCCATTGAAATACTGGGTTTTTGAACTTTTATTGAATTTTTGGTTTCTTTAAATATATTATCCTAATAAATCACTGAACATAATAAATGTTTTGTATTGATTTTTGATAATAAATTAAGTATAGCTAAAAGGCTAAAAGTTAACACGACGTTCATTGGCTCTTAAGCGGTACGAAGTTCGCCGGGTCAGCTAGTAAATAAATAAATAAAAAACAAGGTGTGACCATATGGTCACACTAGTCTAATTGGTATAAAAAACTAAACAAATTATTTATTTAGTGTGAAAAAAAAACGACGAACATCCCTCGCCTGCACACCCCCTTATTTTGTTGTTTGAGACTGATCAATACGATCATATCTAATGTTATCAGAAATCCTATTCAGAGTCCAGCTATGGCAACTTGTTTGGGATCTTTCACATTTTCAGGGACATTTTTATATATAGTGGAATATACTTTCACAATCTCTCGAGGAAAATGCAAGTTTGTAATATGTCTTGCAGAAAAGATTCAAACATTGTGAATTTTAGCATCTATAAGCCAAGTCAGCAAAGGTCATTATCATTTCTTGCCACGTGCTACAATCCTACATCTTACGATATCTTTATCCATGCGATCAGTTCCTCGTCAAATGTGAACGGCTTACTTGAACAATTTTCTTTTCTGCTTGGGAATAACATTTTACGAAACTTGTTGGGAGGACGCTATGCATTGTCCTTCCAGCTGGCTAGTATAATTCTATCATTTTTATATTATCCATTCATAGTATCCTCTCGTTTTTATAAACATTTAATTTTTACTAAATAAAGTCCTATTCTCTCTAAAAGTGACAGCATGGATGTTAGTAGGCTAATACTCATTTTATCCGCTTAACGTAAGTATGGTCGCCAAAACAAAAAAAGGATTAAATCCAACTCGAACACACCCAAGGGTTTAACCTACCCAAGTTAATGTAAATGGTGTTAATATTTTATGAGTAAAAACTAAACCTTTTTGTCCGTAAAACCAGATTTATCAGAATAT
>MU183449.1:59690-84386 GCA_016904865.1 Pissodes strobi
TGGAGGAAAAGTTACTTTTCATGGCTTGCTCTCTATTACCAGCCTCACTCCGTTCGGCTGTTAAACACGAGCGCGCCATGAAAAGTATCACTTTTCCTCCATATAAAATAATATACTATTTCTAAAAAAACTACTGCTTAAGCATCTAATTTAAGGTTAAAAAGCAATCTGCCAAGATGAAAGTGACATAAAAACTTGCACACATGTTTTACGTGTCGGCGTGTTCTTTAGTCTATTACAATATTTGCACCTTCCTCTCATATTTACCGGATTGGCTGCTACAGATTATGATGGTAACCGTATTTCAAAAAAAAAATAAATTCTAAGTCTTATGCTTCTTGGAATATTGTCCTGTAATCCGCGAGTAAGGACATGATCTTCAACCAGCTCCAAAGCAAACATATGAAAATATTTACGACGACGCATGTTTTTATCTAGAATGACGCACGTTTTGCCTGGTCTTTGCAGGAAAAACAAGATATTAGATTAATTCTTTCTATGTTCAAGAATGCAAAAGAAATCACAATCAGCCAACGTCTGCTATTTCTGGCACAGTCGTAAGCTGCAAACATCTTATCTAGCATGCCTGCGCCACCCTTAGTGTGGTTGTAGTCGATTAATCTGGGGAACAGCAATTTGATTGTCTTGGATCTGTGCCCTGTTTTTGACTAATTTTTAGCCTCTGCATCCAAAAATATTAGCATTCGTAGTTTTTATCTATCACGTCACGTCATTAAGCTACAGGATACCTTCCCTTTGTCTTAAAAGTCATAGATAAAAGCATGGAAAGGAGAATAAAGCAAGCAGTCGAAACATACTAAAATAGCTTGAATCATACATATGTTATTATATTGCTACAAGTTAAATTGAGTTCATACAAGTAATAATAAAAAATTATGTGTCTCACCTTTATAAGCACACAACTGAAGTGAAACTTTTGACAGAGATATAAGGACTTGAGTTTTTAGTTTTTAAAGCTTTTTATTCTCAACTTTTGCCCCCGGATTCGATACTTTTTTTATTTTTTTGTTTCAACTTTTTTTCGCCGCAAACCGTGTTTCTCTAACTTTTTTTTGTTAATTTTTTTCGTTTTATTTAATTTTTTATTACCCTTATTAATTATCTGAATTTTTTTTTCTTTTTTTTATTCTTTCTTCTCTTATTTGGTTTTATAATACTTTTATTCATTTTCGGAACAATCTTTTGGTTTTGTTCGTTTTTTCTTATTATTTTTTTCTTATTTTCTTTTATAATCCTTTTATTAACGTTTGGAACAGTTTTTTTCGTCCAGGAACCTCAATTTAGCCCGGCTGCATGTCCTGAAAATTTCAACCCTCTAGCTATACTGAAAGATGCTTAATTAAATGGGCGCTCCACTTTGATAAGCGCTTCACTTTGATAAGCATTTTTCTGACTTTACCCTCGCTAAAGAAGTTTCACTTCAAAAACATATTACGGTAAAACTTTTCGCTTATAGCTTTTCCTGGAGTGTTCAATCTATGAACATTCCCACTTGATGCTACAACAATATTCAGCCATCATACTGACAATCTATCTTCTTTGATACGGTGCCTCTATCCCTTTCAGATCTTGGTGGAATCGCTTGCCCTGTTCATCGCTAACAGCACAAAGATTTTCCGGAATGCCAGCAAGATGGTTATGCAAGAAATGTAGTTTAATACTCATGTTGCAACCAATAATTTTACAGCTGGAGAATTTCGACGTAATTCTGGGCTCGTATATTTTCAAGAAACTGTTTGACAATATTTTTGAATGTCATCCAAGCATTTTTCGTAAGTTCGGACATTGTTTCAATGAAATGTTCATCATTAATGAGCTGCCGAATCTGTGGACCATCAAGCACATTTTATATGACAGGCTAGGAAATTCAAAAATTATGTACTTGAAACAGTCTCCTTCAATTGACAAGGCTTTAACATATTGCTGTATGAGTCCTAGTTTTAAATGCAAAGGTGGAAATATAATGTTTCTTCTATCGACAAGGTGCTGATGTAGAATGTTTAGATCGTGAGCTCTGCTGTCCCAGATACACAAAAAACAGGGATACTTAGTATATCCGCATTGCTGGCCAAGAAGGGAACAGACCATTTTAAGGTCAACACATGTTACATTGCAACAAGTCAATGACGCTCTTCATGTCTTCATATTCTTCATGCAAAGAAAACGAATGACCCATTGGGACTGAATCGTATACATTTCCATTGTGGATGAGAACACACTTCAAGCAAACCGAGTACGATATGACAATATACAAATCTCTTGCCAATTCATTCAACTCCTGCTGATTAAATCCTTTACGAACGGAATCATCGTCAACTTTAAAGTCTTCATCGTTGGAGTCACTTCTCTCTTCACAGGACTCATATTCTCCTAATTCCAAATAGGGTAATTCTTGGAAAACTGACACTGGAATATTGGATATTTGTTTTTCTTGTTGTATCCTGACGTGTTCACTATATAAAAGCAACAATCACTTGAGTGATCTTTAGGCTCTCGCCAAATCATTGGTATACCAAATGGAAGTTTGCCACGTATTCCCGTAGTCCACATCCGTAAACTCTTTACACATTTCTTGCAGACTTTGGGAGGGGCCCATGGTTTATCTTGCTCACCAATTTAAACTTTAAAATAAGCAAAATAGTACCGATGCCGCGATGATAAAACTGCCACACATGTAAAAAAACGAGTCGGGAATGTTTATGCACTTCCGACGCGAACTACCAGAGGCAGACATAAGGAAATGTTTCAGTTCATATATAAATACAAACTAAACACCGTTAATCTTGTATAAATACAAAAAACTTGGACTCCACGTCGGACTTCGGCTTCACTCTATCAGAGCGACACACATCTGCTGACTACAGTATCACATGCGTAACTGCCTGAACCAGTTCGTGCAATATGAATCTGTGCCTACGGTGCCGCATCACTTACCCCTTCCCTCGTCAGTCGAAGATGTTTCGCCAATAGGCGAGCAGTAGTGCGTCTTGTGATGCGCGTTTGATCCCGCGAAGCATAATGGCGTGCACGTAAACTGTAGAGAAAAAACTTGACGTGGTAGGAAAAACTAACAAGTATACCTACCCTCACCGGCCTCTTGTCTCCTTGATACAGTCGATTTAATTAATGATGATCTTGCAAGGATCTCGTGTTGCCCTTCAAATAACTCGCTTTTTGTAATACCAGTTAAATAATATTTTTCAAATGTCTCATTATAAATTGAAATCTGTTTACGGATATCGAAATATTCTTCCTTGTAAGACAAAGAATATATTAACTGAAAGCTTAGTTCTATCAATACCAAACTGACTCGATGTTGTTTATGGGCCCATCCTCACTGATTACGATAAGTATATAGTACAGAACTAATTGTCAAGTTTGTGAGGGGTTTATCCAGGAGAGATCATACCGACATGTTGTTGAAACGTGCCAGTGTAGCATGGCCCAGATAGAGTATGTTCACCATGGTTGTCTGGTTTATAAGACTTGAAGATTGAACGAGCCTCTTTACCTGGCTGATCTAACAAAAGTGAGGAGACGTCCACGAGATGAATATAGATTTCTGGTAAAATGTCTCCATTCCCCCTTATAGGACAGAATCTTTTTAATCATGTTTTTGTACTTGTCAGCATTTGCATATAATTCGCTGCCACGTGACTTTAAATTATTTCGTTTACCTGTGTTTAAGTGAAAAGTCAGGAAATTTGTATGTGATAATATGTTGGTTACTTAGTTTTTCCAACATTTCATAATATTACTTAATACCTGATCATATATCTTGGATTTGTACGTTGCGATACTTTCCACCTTTGTATCATATTTTATTTGTTTTACATTAAAGATTTTTTATTATTTTAAAAGAACGGCTACAACAACTGAGATTCAGTGAGGGTAAACTAAATTAAATGAAAAAAAAACGATTTTTCAAAAAAAACACGTTTATTATTCAATTTTCAGTGACAAAGCATTCAAAGAAATAGTTGTATATGTTAAAATTTTGTTTGATATAAAATATGGCCACTTTAAAATTGTTTTGTGAACTGTGCTTCCAATTTTCCATTTTGAGTTGGCGTCATGTATTAATATATTTTATTTAATTGTAGGTGAGCACCCAGCAGCCATGCAACGCGGTAAAAATTCAGCGTCACCAATTCCAGGTTGGTCTCATCTTTCCATCGGTTTGGGGTTGGCAGCTTGCACCCCACCCCGATTTGCTATTGCAGTAGCATTAAGTTTGGCCATAATTAGTGAGGTACTTGCATGTTAAGAATACATTTAATACAAGGTCAATATATCATTTCGGTAATTTTTAGTTCATTTCCAATACTTGCGTACAGTTTATTCTTAAGAAACATAAAACACGTAACTAGTTTAATAAAGTCCACTGCTTTTTTAGATTTTGAAATGTCAGCAATTTTTTTGTGTATGACATGCTGGTATTATTTTTGGAAATTTAGAAGTTTGTTTGATTTAAGGATCTGTCTGCCAGTAACATACGTACGAGGAAGTACAAGTTATATGGACGTAATAATTTAAAGGCCTATGAGACACGAGCTATTTAAGATTTGAAAATATTTTAATTATATTTACAAAAATATATGTGCCCAGTTTATTGAAATCAACAGGTTTCTGAGACTTGAAAACTTAGCATATTTGTGAGCGTTTACGAACATTTGAACAAGGATGGTCTTAGATAAAAATAAATTAATTCCAAGTACCGAAACTTTGTCATTATAAGTATTGATTATGATAATTATCGACGTGAGCTACCACAAATATTTTGAACTTGACACACTGATATTAATTTTAAGAACTCTATGCACTTAGCGATATATTATTGAGTGTGCTACTTAGCTTTTGAAAACACGTCTTAATATCACAACACCTCTGTTTATGATACACATCCTATTTTTTAATATTTAGTATTTGATTTACTTTTAGAGAAGTTTTTATGCCTATGCTCCAAGATATTATAAATTGAGACCATATAAGTCATATGTTTCACCTTGATCGGTAAATAAATTTATTTTAGCTATCACTTGCAAAAATATGTAAAACCAAAACTTTCAATCAACAGGTCTCCAATATTTTCAAATATCCACATTTTGCCCATGAAATATTAATATTGTTTTAAAAAATAATATTTCTATGCAGTTTTAGGGAATAGGCCTAAGATAAAGTTAGTACACATTATGCATTTAGACTTTATCACTAAATCGCCATTTCCCAATTTTCACCGAAAGAAATTCTTTGAGATATAAGATCATATATAATTATTTTTGGCTCTTACTTATTTTTCGTTGACAGTTACGAAAATGCTTAGTAGTTTAAATATTTGAATGGTGATCACATTTATTCATTATCTTGATTTTAATCACAGTATAACCACAATTTTCAGACTAGAATCTAAGAATGTTGAATAAAATATAGCATTGATGCAAAAGATTACTGCCCATTTTTGACTTAATTAAATTAAAGTATACCCCATTTTCTATGAGGCACATACTACATTAAGCGATCTTAGCAATCGATTTATCTACAGACTGTTACTTAGGTTTTGAAAACAAGTTCCTTAATATCACAACACTGCTGGGTATGATATACATCCTTTTTTTATATTTCGTATTTAATTTTCTTTTAGAGATGGTTTTTGGCCTGTGCTGTAAGATATTATATATTGACACCATTTGAGCCAAATGTTTCACCTTGATCGTTAAATAAATGTATTTTAGTTTATTTTAGTTATCACTTGTGAAAAAATATAAAAAAAACAAAATACGAGTGCTTAATTTATTGAAATCCGCTGGTCTTCAATATTTTCAAATTTGCACATTTCTCGCGTGAGATACTCCTGTTGTTTTAAAAAAATGACTATCTTTATGCAGTTTTAGGTAATAGGCCTAAGACAACCTTACTACTCATTAAACATTTGGGCTTGATTACTAAATCGTCCTTTCCCAATATTTACCGAAGCAAATTCTTTGAGAATTAAGAACATGTTTAATTATTTTAGGCTTGATTACTAAATCGTCCTTTCCCAATATTTACCGAAGTAAATTCTTTGAGAATTAAGAACATGTTTAATTATTTTAGGCTCTTACTCACTTTTCATTGACAATTACAGATATGCTTAGTAGTTTTAAAATTTGTATGGTGATCAGACTTTTTATCGGATTTATCTACAGCTAAACATTTACTCATTACCTTGATATTAATCATAGTATAACCATAATTTTCAGGATATAATCCAAGCATGTTGAATAAAATAAAGCGTTGGTGCATAAGATTACTATTCATTTTTGTCTCAACTAAATTTTATATGGGGTACATAACACATTAGGATATCTTAGCAACCGATCTATCTACAGGCCGGCAAAAATTTATTCTGAACGCAAACTAAGAAATATTTGATAAAATAAGGTATTTAATAATTATTAATAATATGATTTACTCAAGTAGCCTGATCAATTGCTTACTGTCATGAAACTAAGCTATAGATTATATTATTTTCATACAATACAAATTACATCAAATGATATATTGATCATATTACCTCTTAGGATACTTTGGTTGTGGTAAAAAATTAACATAAAGGGGATGAAATATATCATTACTTTTTCAACATTAAGAATTATTTATGAAAATGTATATGACTATTTATTTTTAAATGAAACTGATAGGATAAATGAGCTTAGTAGATACGGGAAATTAAGCCAAAATTATTTTAAAATTTAAATAGCATTTAGTAAAATTAACGAAAATAATTTTAAATCTTGTAAATATTAGGATAAGCTTTAAGATTGTATTAGATATATTTACTTGAGTTGAAGTAATTTCGCCCCCTTTGTGCCTTTTTCCTATCATTTTGCAATTGCTGTAATTTTAAAATTAGATTTTATATTAACGAATGAAGAATTTGTAAGTTGTTAGGTGCAAATGTCATTTTAATGCGGATTATAACATTCTGCAAAAAATGCAGATGGTACAAATGAACAAAAATATGTGTGCATTAGCACATTTGTAACGAATATCTACATAACAAGTTATAAATCAGCTGCATTGAAATACGCGGTTTATTACTTGGTGAAAAATGAAACAGTTTTAAAAGGACTACCGCATTATTTTAGCAAATACTTTTAAACAGAAATTGTTTCTAAGAACAAAAACCCAAAATTTTTAAATTTTTAATAAGCATGTTTAACTGTACTCACTTTATTTCAAAAATTTAAACACCCAGCTCTATTTTTTTATAATCTTCGGAAATTGTTCCCAATAAGCATATAAAATTGAGAAAGGAAATTAAGAAAAAATCTAATTATTTCCTTCGAATCTAAAGATGGTTAACTTCTTCAATTTCCCGTTGGGAGATGCTATTCTTTAGGGTATAGCTTAAGAGCTTATTTCCGGCAATATCTGATTTAAATTTAACTTCGCGCTAGGTGACGCTGTTCGACATAAGCGCTTTATATTATGAAACGCTGATAATATTTGTTATACTTTTACAACTTCTTGAAAATACAAATATAGGGACCGATGTTAACTGCTCCTCTATCTCTATATAGTTTACAAAAAGTTCAAAATATACAATTAATTAGTTGCCGTTGAAGGACAGGAACAATTTGTTATGCAAATACTGTACAAACACTTCACTCAAATTAACATATTTCATCAATAGGACTAAGCATTCGACAAAAGGCTCTCCCCTTTCTGACGGACAAGATAATTTATTCAGTAACGATTATTTTGAATCAACTTTCGTCACCATTTATGAAGCATTTCACACCTACTGACGCGATTTTAAGTTATTTGGACGATGTTTCTGTTATTAAATCAAGGAAGCAAACCTGTAGTACCGTATAACATAACTATTATTGAGCTCTCATAACAGATGTAAGCATATAGTTATTTAACTACAATACATTCAAAGTCATCTGTAATATTAATTACGGATTGATTGATGTTACATGGCATTAAATTAATTTACCCTTTTAACTAGACTGATTCTAGGAACGCCAGATTGGTTTCAAGGAACACGACACGAGCAGAGTAAATGTTGTTCGTGATAGTGTTGAGTAAGACATTGAAACCCAAACTAATAGTGTTGCTAGTTCATCAATTATTCGATGTTATAGAGAAGTATACGATTTCAGCTATTGGACTTACTTGTTCAAACATAGTCGGACATGACGTTAATATAATTATTATCATTACGCCAGTTATCTAAATTTATTGTCTTTTATTTGCTGACTTCGCCAGTAATCATCCTCAAAGAGATGGCAATCTTGTTTACACAATTTGCAGGACGACTTATTAAATATTGGTGTTCCTCTATTAGCTAAAATTTGGGCAATATTGGAATTGATCTTTGTTATACCTTCAAATCATTTTTGATCAAACATTTTCCAAATCTCTATTCAACACTTAATAGCAATACTACAACATAGTTTTATTCATAATGCCAAAACAGAATTTTTACGCTTAACGCGCGTTTCGCTAACCATGTTATCATCATCAGGATTTTATTCATCTCTTGATTATGCTCTTGAACATTGTTAGCGAAACTTGCGTCAGTGTGTAAATTAGACCTCGGTATTTTGGATAAAACTGTGTTGTAGTGTAGTTTAAATTCACTTAAGTATCTATATCATATAAATTTCATTGTCTACCTCTATCATATCTCCCACATCATAAGGGAATTATATTCCTCTTTTTATTACGGTAAACATATGTTTTCTCCCATTTCAATGATCTAAGAAGATGATTGAGCTAGCGATATTTTTATATTCATTTTGTACCTTTGCATTTTTATAGGACTGTGTCATTGAAACGTAAAATATATACGAAAGATATTCATGAAAGACGTTTATTGTAGTGCTGCATTCTGCACAATATTCATGTAATAATAATGTATATGCATATACAATTTCCAGACATCTGAATACTTTAAACAAGACTATGTGAATGTTTTATAAAATTAGAACCAGTTTATAAAGTAGTATCATCAAGCGGCTAAAAAGGTTTGTTGTGAGATAGGTACAGTACCATTATAATACACTGTTTAACTGAATAATGTAAGCGATGGGGTTAATCGAAATCAGCGAAAAAAAAATTTATTCAAAGTCAATGGATTTGTTAATTTGTTTTCAGAATTTGAAACATGAAATTTCAGGAAAATATTGCTTCTAATTTGCGTAGTTCAATTTTAAGTTAATATGAATGGTTTTCAATTTTCAAAAGAGTTTACTTGAACAAAAACCACGACATATTCGAGATCACTTCAATCGGAAATTCGTGCATCTTCCTACTCGAAAACTAATCCGTGAGTATACGATCGAAATCTTTTAGAAAGCGAGCCTTGTTTTCCTCATACAGATACATACATAATGTCCTAGGTTGAATACGGATTCAACATAGGACATTATTTTTCTTCCTTGAAGTCAGTAAATTTTTTTATAGACCTTAGCAAGTTCTCCCTAGATGACAAATCGTTAAACCAGCGAATAAGTTATATCACCCTTGAAGCTCGATTACGTCGGTTTAGGGTTCAAACTCTCCAGGTGCTTCACCTTCATCATTTCACGGAGGAGTTCCATCTATGTTTGAAATGTTCCACTTCATCAGTTCTGTTACAACTAAATCGAATCCCGTGAATATCTGCAGCCTCACTCTTTCCAGTTTTTCATCTAAGGCCGCATTGTTTTTTCAAAGTTCTGTGGACCCAAGCTATTTTATAAGAAGAAATAATAACTTGAGCTTCATATAGCTTTGCCTGTTTCTATTGTCACTAAGGCCATATTATATCCAGTGATTCTAGTGATTCTAAGTGCTGCTTTAATAGGTCTCTTGAAAGAACGTAGGAGCCTAAAAATCGTTAATCACCGGAAGTCATAAATTGAGATTCCATATTCTATTCCTATTCTTATTATTACGAATCCTACTCATTGACTCTTCTCCTGCCTTCCAGTTTTCTAGCTGATGATATATTCGGCTTTTTCAAGTTAAAACTAACGATTTCCATGGTGAAAAGTCACAACTTCAAGCTCATATAATTTATTTCTGGTTTTATTAAGCCCTTATTGTAATCCTCATCAGTGATAGTTGGCGGTGCTCAGACAGGTAACCTGGTGTCAAGTTGTGATATTGAACTTGATCTCCTCTAATCATCCCAAATAACAAGAAAAATTAATATATCTTATTCTGAGAAGTACCTGTTTCTCTCACAATATCAACTTATTCTACTTGACAGGCTACGAAAACCACTTCCACATGCCTTGTCTTATTATACATGAGTAAGGTGGCACTTTATTTTTGATCAATAGGTTTCTTTAGGAATATTCATTTAGCATCTAATTTTTACTGTTATAATAGTTGGCAAAAAAGTAAATAGAGGCCATTTTGGCATTGCTTAATCATGAAATGTTTTAAATAGAAAATAGGCCACTATAATATAATATCATTCCAGAAATATCACCAGCCGAGATTTGGCAAGATGATTTCTTATAGCTTTTCTGCCAGCACAAAACCTTCAAAACCGTTCGTATATAATATAAAATACATCACCTTTAAAAACAGATATATAAGCATTTTAATTACCGGTCTTCACTGACATATTTTAAATAAATTCTTATAAATTATGAAAAATAAATCGCAAATAATTTTAATTGACAGTTGCAATTTGGAAATAACCTCCTAACTAACCTGAGCTAAATAATTCTTATTATGCATCTATAAATTATAACTTTTTATTTTTGAGAGAAGTATGTTTTCCTGAAGGTTCATGCGATGTGTTTCATCGCTTACCCTAAAAATGATGTTTAGGTGCTAGCAACACTTCCTTAGAAAGTGTTGGTACGGGACTCCAAAGTACAGTCCAACTGGTCCATACACACATCTTAGCGTAACATTGCTGCGAAGCAATGATAACTATGATATTTTCATAATTTTTGAGTTTGTAAATAAATTTGTACACTAGGAAGTTTTTAAAAAAGACGTTTGATAAGTCAGCTCGAATAAGTATAACAATTTAAGTGTGATTATACTTAAGTAAGTTAGTTCTAAATGTAAAATGATTTATCAATACGGTTGAATATTAACATTTGAGTAAGCTGTATAAAGATTTGCGCTGTACACTAATATTGTTAATTATTTATAAATGTTTGGTTTTTTTATGTTAGTTTTTCTTGAACAAACTAATTTTATCGACAAAAATGTGAATAAAACTTATAACGTTCATATTTCAAATCGAACGTTCTGCTGTTAATGAAATCTGTATTAGCAATAGAATTTTATCTTTTCGTGTCGATTTAATTGATGTTTTTTAGATAAGAGCAGAATGTAATCCATCTTTATGTTAAATATATCGTTAAAATAAACAGTAGATTATTTTACTCAAATTAACATTTTTTGCATAACTTCGTTGCAACTAAGCTACTTCGAATACAACTCAGTCTGTGTGTCTATCTATTCTAAATACAACTCAGTCTGTGTGTCTATCTATTCTAAAAAGGTTATCTGATGGATTCAATTCAAGTTTGTTTTAAATGGTACCAAGAATAGTACAGGTAATATATGTAAGCAAATATGCGTAAAAACGATTTTGTGCGTCCTGTTACGCCCTGCGCCACGCTTTGGTTGGCGTGCAGGTTATGTAGCTCAGTTAGGATCAATCTACGTCATGTGAGAAAAGATAATGAAGGAGACACTTGGGTAACACGGTAACAATATCTTTTGGTAAAAGACTTAATGAATTCACACTGTACCTGATTACTAGAACAGGCATATATTTTCGGTTGAGGACTAGTTTGAACTTTTGGTTGGTCTCTGTCTTATAATAAAGTTTTTTAAGATCGGTGTTGTGTTTTAATTTATAGTTAGATAATTATTTAAGTGTCAGTTTGTCAAAATTTTACTCGGCACTTTAATGCACTGTAAGTATTTAACTTTTAGAATCACTTGACTTTGAGAAATCGATGGTTAATTCGAGTTTAGCACTTTAGGCGGGTATTTCACAAGACATTGTGTCCCTATGAACTGCAGGTCCTGAGTTAAGCTTGCAGATTAGAGTATCGATATAACAACCAGATACTACGTTCTTGTGAACTGCAGGCCAATGGTCGAGCGGAATAAGAGAGACAAATTCTGTCGGACTGATGGTCGGCTTCACTATTTAGATGATAAAATCTGCTGACCGTTGCAACTTTAAGGTTCATAATTGCCGAATGTAACAAAGAAGGCTTTTAATAATGAATTGCAGCTTCTGAGTTAGGCTTGGGTATTAGTGTATCAATAGAACATCCAGAAACTACGTTCCTGTGAACTACAGGCCAATTGTCGAGTGGAATAGGAGAGAGATAAAGTCTGTCGGACTGATGGCTTGACTATTCATATGCTAAAATCTGCTGAGTGTTGCAACTTTTTAAGGTTCATAATTACCGAGTGTCGAGGCAACAGCTTACATTTAATTAGGCAATGGGGTTTTTAATAAATCAACTAGAATTTCATGGGTTTTGAATGCTTTCTCTTGGAGTAATGTAGAGTTTTACTCTCTATTATTTATAGAGGTATGCGGCGTGTCTAAATGCATATAATACAATATATTTCGATAATTTAGCTGTTATATATTAATTTGTATACGGGGCATACGGTAGAAGATAAAAAATGACCGAAATTGTTCATGGTTAAAACTATAATGAATATTATGCAATTCTATTTAATACGCCCCAACACTTTTAAAATACAATCTCATTTGTAAGATTTCCATTTCCAGTCTTGTGTGATTCATGCAGCTTAGTAAGTCGCTCGACTAACTAATTTATATTATCATAATATACATACTGCTTGAGATATTCATTATATTCTATCAAAGCAATAGCTTTAGATATCTTTGATAGAGTATTTGACCTAGTTCAACATTTGGTAGGAATTTGATGTAGTTCTGATTGATCCACTTCTAACTCTGGCAGACTCCAATCCTGCAGAAGTCGTTGGTTTAGTCAAAGGGCCCACACTTTTTTGATATTTTGCTAAGTTAGATGCTTTTATTTCACCAGTAGGATTATAACTTCTCCTGTAGGCATTTGTCTAGTCTAAAATATATTTTAACTGTAGGTTATCTGATTTTGTATTACATTTCGGTTCTTTTAAAAATAATGACTCATATAACTCAGAAGTTTCTAGATATTTGACATTAATATTACCATTTGGTAAAAAATCAACTTTTTGTGAACCCATCGTCCATCTATCTGTTGGCTAATCATACCGCCAACCTTATATGTGATGAATCTGATAAGGTTCAGTGACATATTTATGAATAAACTTTCTTGCCTTTTCTGGATAATTTTCTAAAAAACTATATGCTCCCGTTTGTTCGATGACTGATTTTTGAACATCAACCTTTTACTCCTGTATAAGTTTATTAACAATACCATCCTCAACATACTTCCATGTTCCAGCTGCTATTTTATGTAGCTGATATGACGTGTATTTTGATGTACTGGTTCGAGCTGATCTAGCTGATAAGGTTGAATAATCAGAATTTATGTCTATCTTCTATCTGGACTTTTGGTTTTTCAGGCACTTCGCGTCCCTTGAGCTTTTTCTCCGTATTTTTCACGTGCTTCTTCAGAGGTTCAGTTATAGGATTAAAAATTTTATTAGCTGCTTCATCTTCTGGTGATCGCTCCAACGTTAATAGTAATTTTTGCTCTAATGCTGCAATCAGCTTTATTCGCTTACCACTCATTCAGCTGTACATATGCCTGGCTCACTCAGCCGTTTGGGGTTTTGTTCTATTTAAATGCGTGGGTTAAAGTTTATGGCAGTTAGAACGGGCGCCACTAAATTTTTACTGCAAGAAATTTATTAGAAATTCTATCTCTCTGAAGATCGGATAATGAAATTTAAAAAAAATACCCTGTGAAAGAGCGTAAAAAAATGAATTTATTAAAAAAAATCTACTTTTCTTAGAGGTAAGTAATCAGGAAATAGTATATTATTTTATATGGAGGAAAAGTAATACTTTTCATGGCGCGCTCGTGTTTAACAGCCGAACGGAGTGAGGCTGGTAATAGAGAGCAAGCCATGAAAAGTAACTTTTCCTCCAAATAAAATATGCTGTTTTTTCTTCAAATGTCGACAAATTAATGCAAAAACGTCTCTTTTTAATAGTAATAATAATTATTATTAAAGATAAGTGGGTTCGCAAGGCGGCTTAGACCGGTCCGATGTCGATGAATAGGCTCAGGTTGTTGCTATAGTAATGTAACATAAAGCTGTCAGTGGCCACTGTCAACAATAATTATATTTTTAAAATTGCGTTTTCGATTGCATTTTAATTCCGTATTGATAAGCAGTTATTGAGTAAGTTCGATTAAATAATAACCAATTTGTTCCTAAATTAGTGATTTTTAGAAATGCAGTCACACATTGAGTGATAAATACAAATTTTAGTTTAATAACTCTTGAGTTGTTGACGCTTTTTTGATGTTTGTTTGTATTGTATCTATGTTGCTATGATAACACTTTTACCTCCGCCGGCAGAAAAGTGAAAAGTAAAGCTCCGGCGGAGGAAAAACGAAACTTCACTGCCGCCTACACAGTCGAGTAATGACGGATTTACTGACGTTTGAAGAAAAAAGATTTTCTGATTACTTATGGTCAATATTGTGCTAAAAAAATTTATGCAACATCACTGGAGCTGACCTATTTATATCACAGGTGGTAATTAATGCTCAAATTTTAATTATATTAATTGCTATGGTAATTAAGTTGCAACTTGATACTCTAACACTAGAAATTACAATAATCAAGTATCGATTATACGATTTAGGCATGGTACTCACTGCGATTAAACATAAAATCAAAAAGTAGCACTAGTTTGGTACTTTAGCAGGTCTCTGGTCAATAACTTCACATTACTAATTACTATATAAAAATCTCAATAAATTACCTCCATAAATTACCTCCATACTACTTAACGAGAAGAGTTATCTTTAAAATAATATTTTAATATTACCCAGTTACTATTGCTTAAATATGTATAAATTTATATGTTAAAATTAGGGAATAAATATCCACTAAACTACGCTTAGCTTATTCCCTTGGCAGCTGGAACATAGAAGACTTCCATAAAGTATCTTCAAAATGCTAAACTAAAAGGAATTTTCCGAATAAAATAAAGAGGAATATAGCCGCACCAAGTAAGGAGAGTTGAGCTCAAGAAGTTCAATAATAAGGTTTAAGTAGTTTTAATTCATTTTCTGCCATGAATTTGAGAAGCAGATACAATAAACTTAGCATAAATAACCTGAACGCCCTAATTTTATAGCATATTTGTAGGTATTAGCGAGAATGAAAGCGATAAGAGGTTGGCAAAGCTTTAGAGGACTGCCTTTTACAAAAAATAACACTAGATAAGGTTGGAGAACTGAACCTTAGTTTCTCTTGAAGTAATATTTCAGAATATACTTCTCGGTAATTGTATTTAGAGTTCTCAGTAGGAAAATTTAAGGTATTAGCACAATAGAGCAATAACTAATTTATACATACAGGTTATGGTAAAATTTAATAATCTAAATAGATCTTACCAGGACTCGCCGATACCGTCAGCCTTCCGTATGTGACAAGCTACTGGACTGAACTCTAGTGTAGATGGACGAACTATGTGAACCTCTCAGCTGGGAAGATCACTTTCTCCACAAATCTTTCGGCCTGGTTCATTTCGGATAAGAAGGCGGGCTCCTGCTTAAGGAAGAAATTCCCTAGAACAAATAGGCATCAGTCCCTTGGAATGACCCTGGTGAAATGACAAACGATTTTTTAGCTTTTTTGCTTTTACTAAAAAGCACATGGGTTGAACCCATCTTTTGAAATAAAAGGGTTATCACACCGCTTTTCACACGACGTTTCACAACAGCATAGCCGGTACTCTAATAAAAGATACGCGCTACAGCGCTTTGTAATTTTAACAAAAAATGCTATCTGGCAATCTTCAACCAGCAGTTGAATACTGCCATAAGATACCTTCGCGGAGGGAAGTCCAAACGAGTAGAGCGCGTCAATTTAACTTCCTTCGATATATCCTGTTTTCAGGCGCATCATCGGAAGGCGCTCGCTGTCAAACGGGTCGGAGTACTGAAGTCCACTCGTAGTAGTAATGTTGTGACAATCGATACCACAATTTAACGGATACACAGAGAAAATCGCGATATAATATTCAGATATATTTACAACGTTGCAATGGATCTAGCAGCATCATTAATCTTATTCTTAACATCATCGAATTTACTTAGTACTGGGAGCATCATTATTGATTATACATCTCTGTATATAGCTTCTGACAGGTCGGATACAGCTTTAAACAGGTTTAAACAGCTTTTCTAGGCAGATGAGGTGATATTTCACTACATTTAAGTACATTTGGGTATGTTTCACTAGGTTTCAGTATGTTTGTAATATGTTGGTCGGAATTTTAATACATTTCAATGTGTTTCAGTTGGTTTAGTACGTTTATGCATGTTTGAGGGCGCTTGACATGGCTTCAGTGGATTTCCGTATGTTTGTGTATATTTAAATGTTCATCATCCATTCACCATTAGTATACAGTTATCATTTGTGAAATACGGACATCCTACCAGACCGTGTTAATACAAGTGCATAAGCCCTTTAAGTGCCTAACTTTCAAGATATAAGGCGTTAATATTCAATAATATGTTTTACAATAATCTGTAAATATGTAAATTAAAATTAGTAAGCAAACTTTCCCTTAAAAAACTTCAAAACACGCTTCTGACTTTTTATCCAGCAGCTTGCTGCTGTGGTAGGCCATACCTTGACTCCCTTGAATGTTAAATTAATTCTTTATTTATCGCTCTTTAAAAAAGTTGTAAACTTCAACTGTGCCATAATAACAGTTTTCAAGTTGTTTGACATCGAATAAAAGCTTGCGCTGGTTTTTCTTAATCATTTTCTACCACGTGTTCTTTTTAAATTAAGAAATAATATCAAAAGGAAATACTTGCACTGAAATCGACGTTGACAATACCTGTGTATGTAACGATAGCTGTTATATGATAAAATTTCCCGTTGAATCTAATAAAAAAGAGGTTTGCAATGATTTGCTTAAAAATAATTTTAAAAGCCCTACACAAACTTTTATTCTAGAATAAATAACTTATATAGTTAAAGGTTGTCTGTTAATGAGAAATTAACGACGAATAATTATCAACCAATGGTGTAAGAATTACCGCCACCAGCTGTAGCATGCCTCTGGATAAAATGTCATCTGAGGTCTTTAAAGAGACTTATCAATGTTGAAACAATTTTGTTTACCATTCACAAATTATTGCGACAAAACTATATTGGTTTTTGAATTGAACAACTAGGCATCCCAAGTATCACATAGGATGGCGCCTTATATCCGAATTGCTTTAAAAATTATTTATAAGTGCTTCATTTATGGAGTTATTGCAGAATCTCAGATTAACGATTTGCTTAAATGATATTCCATTCTTTAATTTAATTCTTTAAGCGGTTTAAGAACGTAATTTGAGAGATGCTATAAAGTAGCTTTTTAATTGTTCTTTAAAGACATTCATTATGACTTTTAAGCTATATGCTTGCTTTGTAAACATACCTAATATCCTCTTACACAGACAAATGATATCTTTATAGATGCTTTATAAAGATTATTTAAACGCTTATATGCCATTTAAAGGGACAGATTGCATGTTTAAGCAAAATGGCGTCGTGAACTACCACTACACAGGAAGTTATGAATTTTTGTCTTTCAACGCTTCTATAGAGAGTATATTTAGTGTTTTAGTTGTGTTCCACTTAATAATTTGCTTTCCAGATGATTAAAAATGACAACTTTAAGAACTGGAAAAACCTGAAGAAATCTGGACATATTACATAGGATGTCGCTTTATATCCGAATTGCTTTAAAAATTATTATTTATAAGTGCTTCATTTATGGCTATATGGAGTTATTGCAGAATCTCAGATTACCAATTTGCTTAAATGATATTTTGGTTCTTTAATTTGGTTCTTTAAGCGGTTTAAGAACGTAATTTTAAAGCTGCAATAAAGTAGCTTTCTAATTGTTCTATAAAGACATTCATTATGACTTTTAAGCTATATACTTGCTTTGTAAACATGCCTAAGATCCTCTTATACAGACAAATGATATCTTTATAGATGCTTTATGAATATTATTTAAACGCTTATATGCCATTTAAAGGAATAGATTACCTGTTTAAGCAAAATGGCGTCGTGAAGTACCACTACACAGGATGTTATGAATTTTTGTCTTTCAACGCTTCTATAGAGAGTATATTTAGTGTTTTAGTTGTGTTCCACTAAATAATTTGCTGTCAAGATGATTAACTTTAAAAACTGCAAAAACCTGAAGAAATCTGGGCATTTTACATAGGATGGCACTTTATATCCAAATTGCTTTAAAAATGATTTATAAGTGCTTCATTTATGACTATATGGAGTTATTGCAGAATCTCAGATTACCAATTTACTTAAATGATATGTTGGTTCTTAATTTGGTTCTTTAAGCGGTTTAAGAACGTAATTTTAAAGCTGCAATAAAAAAGCTTTCTAATTGTTCTATAAAGACATTCATTATGACTTTTAAGCTATATACTTGCTTTGTAAACATGCCTAAGATCCTCTTATACAGACAAATGATATCTTTATAGATGCTTTATAAAGATTATTTAAACGCTTATATTCCATTTAAAGGGACAGATTACCTGTTTAAGCAAAATGGCGTCGTGAAATACCACTACACAGGATGTTAAGAATTTTTGTAAGCGACTCCAAATTGTTCACTGAAATCTAATGTTGATAGATGAAACGGTATTTTATTTGAAAACAAAATTGGGTTTTGGTAGTAAATTAATGCATTATATTCATCAAAATTATTAGAATTCATATAAAAAACTTGTTTCGGATCAATTTATTATAAAATTATTGATTTTTATGAAAAAAAAGTTATGAAAATATTTTAAAAATATTAATTTAGAAAAATGGTAAATTTTATAAATTTTGATGGCGAGTAGTAATTTTACGAGGTAGCATATTACATAATTACAATAAATTTTTTCTGGCATGTCGTTTTTAGGTACTCCCGCCGGCCCTCAATAGCTTTTTATACATAAGTCGTTCAAATAAATCCATATCCTGTAGATGCCATTCTGAATGACTATTCCTACAACCTCTGTAATTATCAGCATGTCTGTTTGAGTTTGAGTTTTAGTAGAGTAGGAGATATTCCTGTAACCATTTTGCAATATAGAAGATATAATGAGGTGTTAACTCTTTCCATATATATAAAAGTTATATAAAGCATATTTAATCGCGTAAATTGCATTTATGTCTTATTTAAAAAACAGTTACATAAGCGCCCTATAATAATACTTACACAACATTATTGCAATTTAAGAGCAAGTTTAACCTCACTATATAGATGCTTTATATGTTCTTTATAATGTGATGGTAAGCGCTATACTTAGTTCAAGAAGTTATATAGTGGCTATATATTAGGCATATATACGTGTTAAAAGAGTTACATAGAAGTATTATAGAATAGTTTTTTTGGAGCATTTAGTTACACTTTTATATAATAGCTGAGTAAAGTGGTCCCTTTAAGACAAATAGCAGCCATATAAGTAATATATAATTGATTATCTTTCCTTTTATAGCATCGTTTTACTCTATAAACTAGTGATATAAACGTTTGTTTAACCTTTATAAATCTTTTTGTGTTACTTGGGACATAAAGGGCTTATATTCCTCCTTCATTTTTTATCAATTGGCAAGTGCTATCACCTAGTACCCATTGTCGGTCGGATATCCGAACACCCTGTATACTAGAAATAAAGCCAATAAAACGCCGAAGTCTTATTAAAAATATGGGTATTTTATTGATGATGATTTCAGGTTCCAGCTTAACAGCTCTCGTTAAACAGCTAATATACAGTGGGTATATATGGAGAGAAGCTAATAATATATCATTTGAGAAAGGTTTGCTTAGAATAATAGCAAATAAAATAGTGGCGGTGTTGAGCATACATATAATCCGATGGTCAAGGAAATACAGAGACGTCCGACCTTTTGTAAACAAATTAGTGTACTAAGCTAAGTATATGTGTCTATGGGGTTATATTGTCAGAATATTGCACTAAAAATTTTAGAGTTTCTGAATTAGTGGGAATTTATTGATTACATATTATTTTATTAATAAACAAAATCTTATATAAACATTAGTGGTTGTGTATATGCCATCAGTTTCTTAATGAGGACATCTTTGCAACATTTTGGTTGAAAAGGTACTTTCAGAAACACCAAAGTAGTAACTACTATATAGTAACTATTATATATTCGTAAGATTCTTGGGTCTATATTTGAAATATTACCATTTATTTGTTCTAGTAACACATTATACCTTTCTAATAACAGCTAGTACATTTTTCATAATGCTACAACATACATATTACGATGTCACATTAATTTTTGAATTGCTAAATCGATGCTTATTTAATTCAAGAACAGAGGCTTGCACACTTTCCTAAGCTATTTTAAAATAAATGTCTCTGAAATGCTATTTTATGTACAAATAGATGTTCATTTTTCGCTATTTTGACTCAAGACTCAAGACAGATGTGATCTTAACCGAGTTGGCATCACTATAACGACAATAAATAGGTTACATTATCCACGGTGTCTCAGATGTTGTCGTATTTATTATGCAGAAATATTAGCGTCTGTTATGTCACCTTAGAAGGTCTAAAATTGTTTTGTGACTTGCATTCGGGCATCTTTGTTAAGAAAATTGATATCTGTTGGAACTATTTTATTTCTCAGTGAGTTTGAGTTAGTTTGTTAATTAAGTTACATAAAGCTAATGGTTGATAGGCAACAGGCTTTGAGCCGCAATTTCGCCCACTTTCCCATGTAAATCTCTATAAGAAAATCTAAGGTCTGTCCTCCATTTCAAGGCCAACGACGGTGACGTCCCGATCGCAGGACTGACGCCGCCATCTTGACCAATGGTATATTAAAGAGCGTGCCACCTAACACCTGGTCCGAACCCGGAATTTAGATCGCAGGTCATGACGTCACCGCCAAGGATTAGGCCACTTGGGCTATATCATTTTTAGGGGTTCCGATTAATGTAGGATATATTCATTGATTTATGCCAATTTTACTTTACCGATGATCATCCTCAGAGATTTGGCCTCCAGATGTCATCTGTCTTCCTGTCTGTCTGTATGTCTGTAAAGCTGTCTTAGCTGTCTGTCTGTCTAAAAAGCCCTCTATAATGTCTGTCTGTCTCTCTGTTAGTGGCATAATGCTGATAAATGAGATATGGAGGTCAAATCTCTGAGGATGATCATCAGTAAAGGAAAACTGTCATAAATCCATGAATATATCCTACATTAACTGAAACCCTTAAAATGATATAGCCCAAGTAGCCTAATCTTTGGCGGTAACGTCATAGCCAGGAATTTATGGTGTGATCTACATTCGGGGTTAAGTCCAGGTATAAGGTGCCACGCTCTTAAATACACCATAGCTCAAGTCAGCGGCGTCAATCCTGAGGTCAGGGCGTCGGTGAGCTTAAAATGCAGGATGGACCTTAGATTTTCTTATGGCGATTTAAATGGGAAAGTGGGCGAAATTGCGGCTCAAAGCCTGTTGCCTATCTACTTCTAATAGACCGTTTAAACCAGTCGTATCCACAGTCAATAAAATTATAAAAAAAAACTAATATGTATAATTGAAAATTACTTTAATTTTAAACCAAAATATAGAATTGAAAACAGCTACGAAGTCATTAACAGAAATAAGTATTTAAATATCCCCAAAAATGTGTCTCTAGTTTGACGCACAAAATTTGTTCCCAAGCATTCCCCCTAGAGATGTAACAATAATAATAGAATAGAGTTTTTATGTAAAAATAATCAAATCCAATCATTAGAAGCACTGATATTTTGCCTAGACCAAAATTATTTTGATATTAATAACCCCTTTTACCTATCGGAAGAAGGATTAATTATGGGTAGCCCATTGATTCCTTGGCTTTACTAGCGGAAATATTCGTGGAATATTTAGAAAATAAAATTCATAACAGTTTAGTAAGTAATAAATTGTATGTTGATGATGGTTTTGCTTATTTCACAGGAACATACAATAGGAGCATTTAAAGAAAATAATCAAATTTCAATTGAATATCCAAAATACTTCATAAAAATAAGCCATATTCAATGTTTTAAATCAATCTGTTAATCGGTTCTGGAAATATAAGAGTTTAAATATGCAGAATTCTAAGCGCGTCTCGATCGGGGATGAGACATAATAAAATAGGATCACGTCATGTTGCTAGGCCGCGACCACGAGAGTGTTGAATTTCTGTCACTGTCATAAATAAATATATATCCCAACGCAACCTTCATATCTTATGACGTCACGTCTTTCAATGCTTTGGAGTTATCTATCTTAGAACTTTGACAAATTTACAGTAGACTCGACTTTACTACTAAAGTACTACTAACCCAGCTAAAGGTGGGTAACCCCAAGCTCACGCACCTGTGTGCTGTGAAATTCAGTTTCAGCTAGGGAATTAGGTGACAGGTTAGAACCCCCTGAACGCTTGACACATGTGTGCTATAGCTTACAAATGCACGTGGAAGGTTTATAATCACTTGCGTTAATTGCTCGCATTTTCTATAATTTTTCTTGAATGTTTATGTAATATTATCCAAGTTCAAGTTCAGTTCCGTGACAGGGTGATATTTACTTAGTAGTTTATGCATTTTCGTAGTTCGGACATGCCCCCACCCTGATAACATTGGACCACAACATGTGCCAAGACCCCTATGTTTTACAAAGAGATATCTTAATTCGAAAAAACATCGCATTTTAGGTTAACTTGCTAAAACTGCACAATATATGATATCATCAGTAGTTTGTTACGTTCTAGATTCAATCTGATCCTTTGTAACTCCTTTTTCTAGCTTGCACTGCAGTCTACGTCTTAGCATGGTTTGCCATGCCCTTAATTTTTTTGCGCGTGTCATACGTGAACACCTGCTGGAGCGACTAGTATGGCCTTCCACTGATGCTTGGTATATTCATGCAACAACAATCTTTAAAAATTATCTTAATAATATTACAACTTTATGTTATTATTTTAAATAAAAGTTTGTTTAACAATCATTTACAATAGTTATCTTTGCAATATTCAAAAGTCTGTTCTTTCTAAAAGAAGATAGTTGGAAGCATTAAGAGAATGTTTTTCCTATTGACAAATATAGGAAAAATATTTTCTTAATGCTTCCTGCCATCTTAATAATGTAAAAGTTTATTTAATTTATGCATCACTTATTTTCTGCTTCCGAACATTTTACTTAGTACCATACCTGTATTAATACTATTACGGTTTTTACAACTTGATCCTACAATTATATTTAAAAATGTAGGTCTATATACAAATTACCTACCTTGTTTGTAAAATATTGATTTTTACAATTGCCGACTTATTATCGAATTTTTATATGTTTATTGCAACAATTTCCTCTCTTAATCGTTTAAGGTTATTTCAAAATGAGTGGTTTAGGTTACCTTTCGGTTACCAAGTCGTGTCATTACCCAAATTTATGTTTTAAACTGTACATATAATATTTTTATTGTGAGAGGGAAACTGTTTTATACTTTATTCCTAGTATTCCTATGGCTGATCCGCCCTGTTTAACTGCCGAGTGGCACTTCTTGTGGCCTGAAGATTTCTTTACTTTCGGATTGTTGCTGAGTGACTTATCCTACAGGCCTCAGTGGTACTTTTTTCAAATTGTTGAATTGTGGCTTATACGCAATCTATGTTGTAGGTATCATGCTGCATAATTATTTTTAAGAATATATTTTCAATTATAATCTTTATAAAGATTTTTTTGCTGTTTTGATGAGGTTGTTATTAAGTGATAAATTACTTGCCCTTTCAAAATCAAACTTTATTTTAGTAAATAGACTTTAATTTTTCTTTGTTTGGAAAAATGCCTCTTATGTATTAGAAACCTTCGACGCCTAGTCGACGAATTTTTAAGAGCAAATTGGTAATTATTCTTTGCTTCTACGTCCTTTTATGACAGATAGTTGGTAGGTCTCATTTTATGTCCTATCAGCGCACAGAGTTTAAAGAATGTGATAAGTAAACAATCACCCCGGCCGGCCCTGTACCAAGCCATATCCATCAGTTCATTTTATTGTGCCGTCACGTGCAGTACGTTTTATTTAGTGCGAAGTGCGATGCCGAAAATAAGTGGAAAGAGAAGACATGCTGACGAGTTGGGAAACATAAGTCAGTGATTCATAATTTTTAGGTAATTAAATCTTTTTGAATTATATAGTGATGAAAATATCACCTACAAATCATTGTTTGTCTAGATGTGGAATATTTGGGCTATATGTTTAATTCTAAACAAATGATCTGAGAATTATCAGAAGGATAAAGAAGCTTAATTAAAAAATTATTGTCCTTAGAAATTGATGTCTCTTGTATAGGGTGTTTGTTGTTTTGACTAAAATGTCACCCAAAAATGGCTCGACAGTTTATAACATGGGGTGAGGTGAATAAAATTAAGTATACCCTTATAAGCATTCACTTAC
>MU183449.1:99386-112240 GCA_016904865.1 Pissodes strobi
TGGATATTTTATTTTGGTCCATTTTAAATGTCGGTAACCATTATTTGGACATCTTCCAGGTTGGTAGAAGGGGGTTGATGCTATCTCAGTGCCCTACCAATAATATCCCATAGTGTTCAATAGGATTCATGTCGGGACTATGCGGTGGCCAATTTAAAGTTGACCACACGCGCTACATGAGGTCTTGCGTTATCGTGCATTAGTAAAAAATTATTCCCAATGTACGGAGCGAAGGGGACAACGTGCTCAGACAAAATATCACTGATATACCTTTCGCTATTTAAAGAACCCCCACGTAAAGGTACGATATCCGACCGTGCCGTTAAGGAAATTCCAGAACATTACAGACTCTACATTAAATAAAGTTGTTTCAGGTATGTTGCACTGTGCATAACGCTCACCTGTCCGGCGGATAACTCTTAGAGGTCTATCGGAGCTAGATTCGTCTGTAAATAGACAGAGAAATTAAAAAAACAAAATGTTCAGAAAACATGGGGCTACAGTATGATTTCATTATGAATCCGTTGTTGTTGCTAACGCTCCCTACAGGGTGTCTCAAATTTAACGTAAAAAAATTACTTTCATTTTTTCACCCTGTATACGCCTAAAACTGAAATCTGAATAAAACATTCTAAGTTAGTGCAATTGCCATAGAAAAAAGCTACATTTCAAAAAAAAAATTATCGAAATCGATTTATTGGTTCGCGAGAAAATCAACTTTTAAGTTGAGCATAATTTTCGATTGTGCGTTTTTTTTGCGGCTAAGTGTATATATATATATATATATATACATATATATATCACAATTAAAAAGCTAAAAGTTTGAATGTGGAGATTTAAAAATAGAAGTGTGGATTCTAAAAACTTCTGAATTATACATATACTAGTGGGTACCTCTCCCAAACCTAACCGAAAACGCAAGCTCCATATGAATCAAAGTCGTCATAGACAAACGGTAAGATGTTAAATAGATTTTGTATGTAGTTACTGCCTGCGAAGGAAGAGCCGATACATATCAAAATCGATTTATGACACATTCTTCAGATTTTTAAAACTGCTAGCAGCACACTGGCAGAGGGAGTACGAGTTAACATCTTACCATTTGTCTATAACGACGTTGACTCATATGGAGCTTGCGTTTTCGGTTAGATTCGGGAAAGGTACCCACCAGCCTGCCTGACGAGACTTGTGAAAGTCGAAACCGGTTACGGGTGGTGCTTTTCCGGAACCTAATTGAAAACCAAGCTAATGTATCAATATTATGGTCTTCCGAAAATTTAATTCGCAAATCATATAATAGAGACCAAGAAACACCATAGATAAAATATATATAAACTGCTCTTCAACAGTTAAGGATAGCTTGAATTTCAGGTAATGTGGATTTCTCACATAACAGTTAAATAAATTTAAAATGTATACTAGCGACTTAAAGGCGGTACTTTAAGCTTTAACTTGTCGTGTCAAGTCAGGTCAATGATGATATTACAGATTAGATAAAGGGTGACAAGTGAAGCAGAGCCGAAGGAACGAATTTATGATGTTCTATAACTTTTTTAGAAATAACTGCAGATTTTTTTATGATGGTAGTTTTAGAATGCCTGTGTCAATATCTCGGAACGGTTTTTGAATTTTTTTCAAATTATTATTTTTTACAAACTTATGTAGATTTTTTGGAAACTTGTATTTTCTAATTTTAATACTCTAATTGGCCATATTATTGTCTCAAATTGGGCAGAAATTACTGACTGCACGTCATTGAAGGTGTGGTGTAATTTAATTTAATTTAAATATACAGGGTAACTCGCGTGGTTGGTATAAAGTCATTGGCAATTTTTTCTTATGGTGCAACCAGTTTTTTTTTTGGATTTTTAAATTCTCCTTAAAATTCTAGACATATCTCACTTAGCATACCCTACACCTAAATTCAATTATTATTATTTTTGGAATATCGACGTTTGAAATGTGACATTTTAGTCACTCTAAACCCCTCTAGAATCTAAACGGTTTGACTTAGAGTGAATTCCCTTTCACATTACAGTCCTAGTTTGTAATAAGCTATATTCTGACATTAACTTCCCAGTAAACCGGAAGTACGAATTTTTCCGGATAATTTGTGAATATAACCCAAACTAACCCAAACTAATATTTTTCGGCTATGATGCAAAAAATTAAAATCAATATTTATGAAAAACAAATTTTATTTCAATGAAAACACGAACTGAGACGCTAGTACAATGTGTAGCCCCCACGGGCCTCTATCACTGCCCTGCACCGCCTTGCCATGCCGAAAGCATCAAGTTATTTAAAATACGCTGATCTAAACCATTCCAAAGCTGCGGCAACAGCTCTCTGAGCTGCTGCATGGTTTCGGGGGATGGTTGGTGGTTATCCAATGCTCTTTGTAGTTGATCCCATGCGTGCTCGATTACATTGAGGTTAGGCGAGCGTGGTGGCAGTTGAAAGTGCTGAAAATCATGGATGGCCAGCGCTGCCAATACTCGAGCGGCTCGATGGGGACGAGCATTATCATCAAGAAATTGGAAATCGTTACCAATTGCATGCTGAAAAAGTGGCAGAACATTGTTAATTACCTCATCCAGGTATATCTGAGAATGCATGTTCCCAGGTAAAACCATCAGTTGTGTCATATTATTGTAGATAATTCCGGCTCAAACGGTTATTGTACCTCTACGCAAAGGATGTACTTCCTGCATTGATCGACGATTTCTGAAAATGTTCCATAGCGAGACTTGTCAGTGAAAAGTATAGATTTCTACTCTTCTACCTAATAAACTCGGTCCCTTGCCCAATCCAGTCGACCGACGCCGTCTATCGGCTAGAGTCAACGAAATTCTCCTCAACAAACGCCTAGATCTTAAGCCAATCTCATTGATTCTCACTGTTGATAATGAAACCTGTAACCTTGTGGCATTATGAAGTTGCTGCTAAGGTGCTAAGGGCTTCCCTTCGTGCTGATATTGTTATGTACCTATCTTCTGCCCTGATAGTAACTCTAGACCGCCCAGTCCTAGGCCTTTCCGATACACTTCCGTTTTAGGCATGCCTATTGACTAATCGAGATACGACGCTTTGCGAAACATTAAAATAAGCAGCAACTTCTGTTTGATTCTGTCCAGCAGTATTAATTCCAATTATCATATTAGATTGAGCAGCACTTAACTTTCTCCTGGGCATAGTGACACTTAGAGAAATTAGTTTGCAATTCCGTCATGTTGACAAAGCTTTTCCCACTGCTAGGTGACACAACCATTGACACCATCTGGAAAAATGTCACTTTTCAAACGTCGATATTTCGAAAACAATTGAATTTAGGTATAGATTATGCTAAATCAGATATGTCTAAAATTTTAAGGAGAATTGAAAAATCCAAAAAAAAAACAGGATGTACCATAAGAAAAAAATCGCCAATGACTTTATACCAACCACGCGAGTTACCCTGTATACTTAAATTAAATTAAATTACACCTCATCTTCAATGAAGTGCAGTCATGCGTTTCTGCCCAATTTGAGTCAATAATATGGCCAATTACGTTCCCCGCCATCCTAATGAATGCAATAAATGTGCGAGCCAAAAATCAATGCCGGAAATGAGGAAGGCTATGCCACTCTTGGGTGGCCCAGCGCCTCTCAGGAACGCGGAAATCAGGTTTGTGACAAAACTTCTCGCAGGGCTCTGTCGCTTGGACGTGCAGTTGCATTTTTTGCTGCAGAACGTTGGAGATCGGGAATGCAGGTGGTACTTGGAAGACAATGAATCTGAGTAAAGTTCTTGCCGACTGTCCAGACTTGACTAGGATAAGAAAGGTGCACTTCGGAAGCTGCGTGCTGAACCCGGAGGATGTAAGAATGATTCAACCGGGAAAGCTATAGGCCTTCACTAGAGAAGCCGGGCCGAATTGGTATGGGAGTTGGCGCACAATGAGTCCAGACTAATGGCCTTTGTTTCAAATTCAACCCCTTCTCTATGTTATATGGCGCCTTAATTCATTTAGGTTCAGCATGTCATTTCAGTTCATCCGCCCACCTCAACTGAGGGCTTTCTTTTCGTGTTTTGTGACTCTTTCTTAAATGTGCCTACCAGCGCAGTTCTATTTGCTACCTATTCCTTGACATTATTTAAATTTGTTTTGCATCTTATCCACTTTCTTTTTCCTTTTTGTCGGTTAATTTGATATGCAGCATTTGTATTTCCATCGATCTTTGCATCGCTACACTTTATCCGTGTTTGCTTTGCTCCCAAAAATCAAAAATAGGAATGCAACCAAAAGTCGTTGGGTGATAATGCATATTAATTTTTAGAGAAGAAAGTGGCAAGAGATGGAAAACATGTATCATAGAGAAAGAAGAGTTAGAAGAGAGCCGTTTTTTTAGCTGACACGAAATATAGACGATTACTGACAAATGGATATATTATTTGCTTTTCTAGATCAAACACGATGTAAGTGGCAGCAATTTTCTTATCAGATGCCTATCATTTCCATATAATTCGCAAGATTTTATCCTCAACTGTGCTATCATTATTCAGCAACAGCTTTCCTAGTTTGGAAATCATGGTTCCTGTTACTGAACTGTATTAATTTAAAAATACTTGCGAATTTTTTAAGGGTTGAAGCATCCAAATATTCCAGTGAAGAAATCACTAGATCTTCGAAATGCAATTTTGTAGCATATGATTTAGGCAGTGTCTAATGGAATATATCATTTTAATGTGATATCAGAATTCTAGGGTTTACTATATCAGTAGCCTTTGTGAAATCTGAAATATAATTAAAACACATGTTCTATTGATGTCAATAGTATCTGCAATATTAGTGAGTTCGTTAGAATATTTAAATAAAATTCTAATTGTTTTTCAGAAATTGGCACGTGAACATTCATCACCTTTTCAAAAATGGAATGGAATGGCAGCAATTGAACAGAATGTAGTCATTTACATATTGAGCTATATCCCTATTTGGTTTTTTGTACTTAATTTTTTAAATAAGTTCTTAATACTTAGCTTTTGGAATGGACCTATCAATCAATAAAATGACTAGCGGATTATAATAATTTTACTTTATTACTATAACTATTGCTATTTAATTTGTAAAAGTATCTTTATTGCTAAATACCTTAATTGGATTTCCTTTATTTATTAATATCTTTTAAGAAAACATTCCTGTGTTGGCTATGAGCCAACATAATATTTCATCTTCCTTGTATCCTCAATATCAAAATAATATTATTTTACTTTGCATTAGGAGACGACATTTTAATTGCAAACATTATGTATTAATGTGTCATCTTGCTTAAATTAACTGTCTGTATCCGGTGTATTTATAAGAGCAAGTATTTGACTTCCTTTCTCCATAATTCACTTGTAAAACATCACACCTCAAATGTGAAATGACATGGCCAACAATATTAAATGTAGCGGAAAATTTTAAGGGAAAGATTGTGGTAAAAGTCGGCCTTCTCATTAGGATCTTGATGTTATGCCGTTCTGGGAGATAAAGCAAAGCGATTATAAAATGGAGTTTTTAATATTCTACGTTCAAATTTGTCTTGGCGCTCCATTTTTCGAGGTAAGTATAAAGCACTTTAATATATTTAGACTGGATTAGTGTTAGTATAGTATTAGTATAATTTCTGCTATTTCACTAGGATTGGCTTATAAAAGGCATGCGTTCCTACTTACAAGCACAAATAATAAATATATTTGACATTGGCTTCTGACTCTCAGCACATTTGTCAAGTAATACTTATTCAAACCCTTTTGAATGAATGGGCTAATTAGTTACCAAAACGTTAAAAGAAGTAAAGTAACCTGAAGGAGATGATAGAACATTTAAAATGCCCTAAACCAACAAAACCTAAATTAAAATTCAGAAGATGAATTCAACTTCAAAATGACTTAGTTTTGAATAATATAAATTGCCACAAAACTTTAAACTTTCGTTTGTAATATTAGTTCTTTTTGGAATTAAACAACATGGGGTCGCCGGTGACCAATTTCCAAAAAAGCTTTTATGTTACTTGAAAGATAAATATGCCTGTTATAATTATATTGTTAAATGACCTCTTATATATCTCACGGACTGTCTTACCTGGATGACGAACCTTCCAGTATCTCTGAGCGTCAAAAATACTTTGCTAGCCTTCTGGATTCATTCTTAATAACTAATCCTGACCTCTACACCGTAACTGTCAAACCTGCGTTGGGCTCATCAGACGGCAATCTTATCTCCGCAACCTGTGAACTTGCTACCAAAAAACAGGAGGCACAGCTACCCGGAAATGCTTGGCACTGCAAATCTGCAAAGTTTGCGAGTTTTATCTTTCTTTTCCTTAGAAAGATAGCTGGTATGGAATGTTGTTTTTGTGTGTGGTGTGTCTGCATATTATATGGGGTATAGTCAGTTGCCTCCTGTCAACCTGTATTTGTCAACTTTTATCTGTCAACCTTTCTTTGCTGGCCAAGTGGTATAAGCTTTATAAAGTTTAATATTAAGTATTTTTATAAATTTACTAGTAAGTATTTAGCTGCTTTTGTATTAGGAATTTTTCTAAATTTAATCCTCTTTGATGTAACACTACTAAAAGCGAGTGTAAGCGAACCTATTACGCTCTTTTTGTGAATAATCTCAAATCAAAAGAAAAAAAAATTATTTTGAGAATTTAAAATTAGATATTGAATGAAATAAAGAAATAAAGAATGTCAATGTGTAGGCTAAAACGAGCTGTCGCCGAGCGTATAAATTAGGCCCAAGATCAAATGCCGGAGAGTAGGGTGCGGGTTGATTTATATAAGGCGCCACGGGCTTTTAGATAGCACAAGCGAGAATTACCGCAAAGTTGAAATATGGAACTCGTTTTAGCATAAGCTTCGCGAAAGTTAAAAAATTAGATTAATTATATATTCCGGCAATTTATCAGTAATAATAAGGAAAAATAATTACCCAGAAATTAATCCAAAATCAAAGTCGGTATAAAGCAAGTACCCAAATTGACCGAAAACTAAAGTCGATGATAACAAATACTCAAAAATTAATCAAAAACTAACTAAAGTAAACGATGAACAAATATTCGAATATTAATCAAAGGTAAGTCAAGAACTATTCAATTATTGAGCGCAAAATAATAAAAGAAACAGTTATTTACTGTAATGGGCCTTTCCTTCAGAGTAACAATTTAAAAAAAAAACAATTAAATAAAACAGGTAAATAAACAAACAAAGGATTGGTTTTATTACTTGATAATAAAATAACAGCTGGTCAGAAAGGAGAAAAAAATTAAGTTGAAGAAAATTTCAGTAGTCAATTATTATGGTTACACTGTATTCTTAAAGGTAGGCTTTACTCGGTGAAATAATTCACACGCTTACTCTAAACAAATTCCGAAATATTTTATTGTAGTTGAGGACGATCGCTTAAAGCGTTAATAAAAAGAACGTTAGTAAAATATGTTGAAAGCCAGCGATACTGCGAATAACTTCTCGTTATAGGCAAGTTCAATTAGCTCGAGTAATCAACTAATTAAAGACAAATTCACGGTCCTCGAATCATGATCCGCCACATATGCCGTATAACTAACTGACTATGGTTATTCAGTTAAGTTAAGTTTCGTTGATAACTGCCGCAAAAACAATATATAAATTAACTAATTAGACCTGGCGTTATTATAGCCACCAATTAATTACAGATCTTTACATATGGCAATTTACTCCGCGGTCAGGTTACCAGTAGGACAAAGATAATAAACAATCTATTCGAGTGAAGAAAATCAAAGGCCGCAATAAAAAAAAACAATTAAAAATAACGCAAAGTCTACTAGGAAACTAGTAGTGATCTGATCTACGGTTATCCAACGTAAGCCAGAAATCGTGAAAATTGAGAACAATAATAAGCTAGTTCGACCTCCAACGTTATTGCGTCAGTCAATTAACAGTTCAAAAAAAATTCGATCCAAAATCTGATTTACTCTAGATCAGCGGATCTATCTGAATTTTAGAATTTGATTAAATAAAAGCCAGCATTTTAGGCTCGTCAAAATTGCCCAAAAATGCAAAAATTTGAGAATGTAATTGAATAAAATCAAGTATTTTTAAGGCTTGACAAGATTGTCCAAAAATTCAAAGTTCATTTAAAAGAAAATATCAGAATTTAATTAAATAAAATCAAGTATTTTAGGCTCGACAAGATTGACCAAAAATTCAAAGTTCATTCAAAAGAAAATTTGAATGACTAAATGTTACCTTAATTAGGGAGAAAGAGGTTAAAAAGTTATTCTTTGTTCGAAAACAAAGCCAAAAGCAAATTATAATTAGAGATCGTAGTTAATTACACAAATTTGCCGCAACACAGATGAATGAAAAAAATTAAATGGAAATTGCTCAATTGGCCGATGAGTAACTCCTCAGGCAGCTTCCAGAAAGAACTGCTCACGGTAGGAAGTAGACTTCCTTGACAGGTGAAGGGCTGCAAGGCTCTATAACGGTGGTACGCCAGACAGGCGCAGGCGTAACCAAGGAACACTCTGTCGCCAACGACGCTCGTAGATAACAAAGAACAACTCGACGGTAGCAATGGACCTCACAGTTGAAGTAAACCCAACGGTAGTCGTTGACCCAACGGTAGTCGTTAACCCCAACGGTAGTCCTTTGTGAAAGAACACATATTCAAGGTTCCACGCGTAACTCTTAATGGACGAGCATTATAACTCGGTGATCAAAATCAACCATCAAGGAAAAGGAGAAATCAGAATTTAAAAAAAAAACAATAATTTACCTGTGTAGGGTGGTAGCCAGTTGCTTAACGCTAGACGGCTTTCAGTTGGGCAAGTGGGCTTCTGTAAGAGATTAAAAAGGAAATTAAAAATCCGCCCACGTGCGTCACAAAATGATGGCGTTGTCAGGGAGACAAAAAAAAAAGATGCACAAAAAAACTCAACTCACCTTGCAAAGCAGCACTCAAATCCCATAAAGGGCAGTTTCAGACACCAACACTTACGAAAAGATAAGGCACAACTAAAGACTGAAACTGTTAAAATGACCCGGTCAGAAAAATCCCATTAACAAGTAAACATCACAATTGTTTCCAACCGGCGTCTAAAAATGACTGCTTGACTCGGTTCGTCGTAAAAGAGTTACCCAAGCGACCGAAAACCGAAGAGCAGCAAGCCGCACGAAGATTCCTACCTCGGAAAAAAAACTCGCTCAACCAATGAATATCCAGCATGGTTCACATGTTCCTCTCAATAATTCATCCAAGGGAATTAAACGATAAAAACCTGGGTTTTCGATGCACAGGCATCCTCCAAAAAAAAAACTACTCAGAGTAGCCAAAAGCGCATTGTCATTAAGCCACTTCAATTAATAGAATTCCCAATTATTTATAGACAGTTATAAATAAATGCGTGCGACGCTCAATCCAATCAACCAATCCCAAAACAGTATGCTACGGGGCCAGAAACAGAGCCTTTTACCATCGACTTAATCTTCACGCGCTAAATTCAATTTGTTGAAAATCGAATCGTTTCGCAGCGCGGATTTATTAAAATTTCTCGATCTAGAGAGCGACGAAGGTTTTCCCGTTATTACCCACGAATGCGTTCGGGACCATGTGAAGGGTGACAAATTGTAGGGTGATTTACGCATCGATATACGCCGGACAAAACGGCCTGTGACAGACCAAGGAGAAATATAACAAGCAGATCAAGAATAAGCTTCCCAACTGTCCTAATGGATCAAGATCCTTTTGGTCAGTTGCCGAAGCTCTGAATCAGGGTTTTTTAAAGACGTCAATCTTAACACTGACCAAAGATGATGGCTCAAGAGCGGAAATGGCCAAAGAAATAGTGAGAATTCTCGCCGAAATGTTTGCATCAAATTCTACCTTAGATTCTCAAGAAAAGACTTCCCAACTATCCGAAGAGTAAATTCCTCAATGCCAGATCTGATATTTTGCCAATACGAAGTGAAACGAATACCCATAAGCCTAGACACTAATACGGCCACAGGGCCGGATGGCGTTTCCTAAATAGAGCTTAAGAAATATGTTACTGAACTAGCTCCATTATGCATGCTTTTCTCCCTATCATATAGCATGCTTTCATGCTTGCTGGAATGCGCTCAGGTCCAACCAATCCCGAAGAAATGTAAATAACGATTTCAAACAACTACCGTCCAATTACCTAAATTCCCATCATGTCCTTAGTTGTGGAGAAACTGATCAATGTCTAGAAATGGCAGGCGTCGTAAGCTATGGCCAGTATAGCTTCCGCAGGCACAGATCAACGGGAGATCTCCTGACTTACATGACCTACCCGTGGATCAAAGCCATCGAGAGATACGGCGAATCTCGTGCAGCGGCTCTCGACATATCCAAAGCATTTGATAGGATGTGGCATGATGGATTAAGCAGATTGACAGCATACAGAGTACCATCAGCACTGCATTTATGGCTTTCCATAAGAGATCAACGCATCCGAGTTGGTTTTGTTGGACATCTCTCGAAGGAATATAAAATCAATTACGGAGTTCCTCAAGGGTTTATATTGTCTCCTACACTGTTCCTGCTCTATATCAAAAAGCTGATGGATGGTACGAGCAATTCTATTCACAGCTTTGCAGATGACAACCCTCTTATATCTTCATTCATGTCGCGGATCCAATGACCGCCGCTCGTTCCCAACGCGATCGAGAAAATCAGATTGCTGCCATCAATGCGGATATGAACGCCAACGTGGAATGGGGTGAAGAAGCAATGCCCAGTTTAACGCAGGAAAACCCAAAAAACTTCTCAAAAAAGCAAACACCGCAGGACCTGACTTATCAATGACAAACACTGACTCTGGCCTCATCCATAAACTTACTGGTCATCAACGTAGAAAACAACATGTCTTGGCGTAGTCACGTAACAAAAATCGCCAAGGCAGCACCACAAATGCTAGGAGTACTTTATAGAGCAAAAAAGTTGTATACAGCTCATCAGCTCTTGCTACTCTATAAAGCCCAAATACAACCATTTCTGGAATACTGTTCCCATATGTGGAGCTCGGCACCCAAACACTTGCTCAAGATACTGGACTCCATACAGAAGAGAGTAGTACGTCTTGTGGATTACCCGGAGTTAACTAAATACCTTGATAGCCTTGAACATCTAACAAAAGTGGCGGACCTACCTCTTTACTATCGATAATACTACGGAAGGTGTTCGAACGAGTTGGCACTTATGATTCCACCCAGAGTTGTGCGAAACAAAAATACCAATCAGACCCAAGCTGCTCATCAACATACGATTCAGTTGGAAACATCTAGGACGTCGCTGTTACGGGACTCCTTTGTCTGGAGGACTGTCTCACTCTGGAATGAACTCCCGAGTAATGTCTTTCCTGAAAACTACAATCTACAGCGCTTCAAGTCCAACGTCCACCATCTACTCTGCACACGCACCGCTCGTTGAGTGATACAGGGTTTTCCTTTTGTGTGTGTGTGTGGGTGTGTGTGCCGAACACAAAAAATATCTAGTACGTTTCTATAAAACTAAAATAACAAATAAACAATAAAATAGAAAACAAAGATTTCTGAAATATAAAACAATTAATAACAAATTCTCAATAAAAAATAGAAGATAAAGGAAGATAAAAATTAGTGTTCTTTACAAATGCTAAGTTGATGTTCGACGCTCATATTTTTTCTCCCACATTGAACGCAAATATAACGTTCTTTTCGGTCCCGCGATCTTGGGCAAAATTATCAACGACTCGGTCTGTTTTGGGGTTCCCAGGGCGGGAATTTCATGTCAGATCATTACAACGAGATGTAGATATAAATTGCTGGATTCTACCCGAAATTAATCGGAGAAGTAATATATTATGTGCTATGATCCATATATGACACTACTATTCTTATGTGTAGCTGTCTTTTTAAATTTAAGTAATTTATAAATAGTTCAGTTCATCTGCAATATCTTGACTATAATTATCTCTTGAATGTGAAGCCATGTTAGCTAAAAACAACAAAAAATATATTTATTAGTAATGTTAGCGTAAAAATTGCTTGTTGCTATTTTGGATTTTAGAAATTTGGCAGAAGTACAAAGAAAAATTTTAATATTAACTTTGCCCAATAAAATTAAGTTTAAAAAAATATTTTTCCGAGTAGAGAACAATATATTTAACTATTATAAATTCCAAAAAATCAGTATTTCGTTCTAGTTATGATAAAAATATGATTTTTTCAAATGTTTGTTTTTGAGTAATTGGGTGCACGTGTATATGTATATTTTTATATTTTCAAAAAACATAAATATTTCTTTGCGGAATAAAGCTTTATGCAAAACCATATATTTACTGAATAGTCTAATTTACCGTACACAACTTTTTTAGCTTCCTTTATAAAAAGAATAAACACTTAAAAAAAAATTAAAATCAATCACCACTTTATAGGTTACGTTCTTTGGGAAAATAATCTCCCACCTCTTCATGAGATACGATCTCTCCGGCGACTCGAGATACACTGAACATGTCCGTACACAATAATGATATTAAAATATTGTTTGCATGTCCACGTATGTTTTGTGGGAAATTATAATACCGGTGGAACTTAACAGTTTCTTATGGGTGGGAAACTATTATCCCAAGCCCACTCCCAGCAGCACCTGTCAGACAGTCACGCCAAACGGCTAGGGCTCACCCGTTCGTTGTACAACTGGTAACGCCTAAAACGTCGCTATACAAGGACTCCTTTGTCTGGCGCACTGAATCATTGTCGAACTGACTGGACATCTGTTACAACCTACAACTCTTTAAGAACCGTGTCAATCAACATCTTAATATTCATATAATATATATAT
>MU183449.1:147240-199999 GCA_016904865.1 Pissodes strobi
TGTAGCGGAATAAGCATATATTCCGTTACATAACCTTACCTTAACTTTATGAATTTTAGTTTGGCTTACCTATCATTTACTTTATTTTGAATTGTCATGGACTCGAGCTGGTATTGTTTGATTGATAGTTTACTAATTCATTTGTTAATTAATTTTATCGAGTTGATTTCACTTTATTGAATTAATAGACACCAACACTGTTGTCTTACTTCATTATCTATTTTGTTAATTGATCATCTTGAATTAATTTCACATTATTTAATTACTAGTTGGTGATTTGCTTCACTAATTAAGCTGGTAATTAATATCATTGAACTAACCTCTCATTCGGTTGTTGGTGATATACTTCACTAATTACTATGTTACTTAATTTCATTGAATTTATTTTACTCTAATTAACTTCATTAGCTAATTCGTTATTTGATTTCACTCAATAAATTTCTTAATTTACTTCAGTGATTCTTTATTTTGATTGAAATACTTAACTGAATATTGGATACTGGATAACTTTAGTATAATTCAGTATTATGCTGGAAAACTGATCTGGCCGCGGTTATTAGTGAAGTGTTCTCTTTATTTTTGCTTTTTTACTGTTTAAATTGTATAGATTTATCGCAGTATAATTACTTTAGTTTATATGTTAGCTTTCACTGTATAATTTAACTTTTTAACTTACATATAATTTCAATAGCAGGACACCTTACCCTTGTATCAATTAACAACACTATCAATAAACGTGAACATTGTTTTAAAGCTTTAGTTTTTCTTGTTGTCTAAAACCTCATTAAGTACTTACTTGCAAACTTATTCATTACATCATGGGCAGTTTGCAGTTCGATTGGTAGAGAGCTGCTGGCGCCCTTCATCCAACCTATATCTCACTGAGCACACTCTGTAACAGTCCGATTTTGCCAGTGTCAAATATTTTTGAATTTCATTTATACGCCGCATTTAGGAAACAAAGATGCTGTATTTTGCACCCATCGATTTATTAATTCTAAATTTATTGATTCGATTTGCTGACAATACGCTTGAAATTGCCGCCTTTCTTAATGTAAATTAACTCTATTCTAAGTATGGGTTAACGATATATTTGTATTAGCATTTATAACACGTTGTGACTATATTTATTTTAGTTGATAAACGAAGCACATTATTATTAGGATAGCTTGGCTTGATTTATATTACATAACCGTAGAACGACCAGCAAACCGATTTATATTTTTAAGAATTCTATTAATAAAACCCGCAAATACGCTGCATTTGACTCGTCGATTCATATTTTATTGTCGGTTGAAATATTTCATAACTTTTTGGAACCCCTTGGTTGCTGGACTCCAATCACCAGCCGATCGTTTCTGAGATCGTTAGATCGTTTTGGGCCCTCGGCTTTTTATATTTATCTCTTCACACGTCAGACTGCAGGTTTTGTAATGTTCGCTTGTTCGTTCCGAGTAATAGGGATGGGCTATCCTCCCCCTTTCAAGGCGAGAAGATGGTTTGCGTGAGTGCAGTCTCAGAGACTCCACATTTAGTTTTCTGATTTAATGCCACCCATTCTTTGGGGATATATTGTGGTATCTCTTGGTGTTTTGACACGACCGATTTTTCTGGATCTAAATACTGTACTAGAGGCTTTCCACGTTCGTCGTATACGTATAAGACCGAGAAAGTCGAATCTCCCGTACCCTCACACATACTAACGAGGTAACTATTGCTACAGTTTTTTTTGTCCAACTTAACGATTTAATTGCTTTATCTGTATTAACCCTTTTTTGTGCATAATCCGCCATTTGCTTTGCATTCCTTGGATTATCTTATCTACTGCATTTTCTCAAATCTGAATTTTTATTTTAATGTAACTTGAGTTTTATCATATGGGGAAGTTTATAGGGGTGATTCATACCTATCTTTTTTATATTCAATTTGTCTGTATCTTAGTTTTTTTTTATTTTGCTGATGGTCATTGAAAATTTATTGATAATTTTTGGGGGGATTTGTTTAATAAAGAAAATATATTTTTTTAATAAAGTAAGGGGGCTTTGTCTAATGCGTACTGGGTTATTTCAGGGTTTTACTAGCGGGCCACCACTTGGTTTACCAGGCTATAGAACCACCAGGCTACCACTTTTACTAGCAGGCTAGAAGCCGGTTTTTCTACCAGACCTACAACTTTAATTAGCGGGCCACAGTTCAATTTCCGGGCTACTTCTAGCCCCAGGCTACACTAGAGCCAATTGAATTGGCGAGTTCTCTACTAGTTTCGTCCTCAGGGCCAATGCCCTAGCGGTACCAACAGGTGTCCGGCACCAGAGTTCGACCGGATCTAAGTGGTATTGTACTGAAGCATTTGTCTTAATTATTATCTCTTGTTTTTTGTTCTATTTTTGTGATTAATTATAATGAATTAGGCACTATAGATGGTGCCTTAAAAGAGCTAAGTTTCATTATTAATTTATCTTTCTGACCGCTTGACGTAATCGTTCTTAATTTCTCTCTTTTTGATATAAATCAAGCATTGACAGGCTTTAGAATAGTTTTAATAATTTTATTCCTTTTATTCGCTCTGAACTTTCTCTCTTTATAATATATATGACAGCCAAGCTTTCAATAGTTTTATTCTAATTTTATTTCTTTTATTAATTTATCGAGTCATTTGATTTAATTATTGTGGCCGTTCATCACTACATATTATTATTGCTACATTTAAAATCGGTGCAGCTATTAGCGCACTCATACCTAGATGTAATTAGCTTAGTTAACATCAAAGTGATCACTTCGGTTTGTAGTGTTTAGCGCATTTAGTTGCGAGACATACAGTACCGTTATCAACAGAATTGATCTCCGTACATCATCACCATATTGTACCAATTATTAGTTGAATTTAATAGTCATTTGACATTCTTTTGTCTTTAACTTGCCATTTTTACTGTAGTATTGTTGCTGAATTAAAAAAAAAGAAGCAAATATATTGTTCCTTAAATTCTAGATTGTTTTCTTATTTTCTTGTTAAGTTAAGGTTGAGTTAGTTGATTTAATACGTGGGCCTAGCCACTTGCACAACACCCGCGGAGCTTTTTCGGTTTAGTTGGACAGAACTGGTGGCGCCCTAACGACCCCACTACCGGGGCCGGGCATTTGCAATACGACTCTCCGTGGCTAGGTTTCCTTTTAATTAAAAATCTTTAGTGTTGACTTCAAGAAGAAAAAACGTGTTGCAACTCAAACTCAATATATCACAAATACATGGCTATACCTCAAAATCAATTCAGGCTATTTACGACTGTTAGATCCATCTGGGTAACCTTATGTAAATACCTATAATAATATGTAAATACTGACAATAAATGGATGAAGTGGAATTCTATGAAAATAAAATATACAAAAGCTAGATTACATTCTTTATTATGTTGATATATTATAAGTTCAACTGACTGAGCAATGTTTAATATTAGAAGGTCATTATTTCCAAACAGCTATATCATTATTTACTGCCAATATTTGCTTTACGAAGTTCATTATCGGAGTCAGAAATACATTGTGAGACAATGCCAATAGTTTAGTAGGTAAATATTATTCAATCATTATATTAATGAGAATGCCTTTTTCAAAAATAATAATCTCCTTAGTTTGCTGCAAGTATTTGATCAAGGAAGCAAACTTGAAGCGATGATGATAAAAGTTTTCTATAATTATATCTATAATTTGCATCAAAATAATTACAGCTATTAGGTAAAGCCATTTTTTTATTTCGGGGCAGCATTTTATGTGGCTATAAAGCTGCATGGAAAAGCTGGAAAAAATTATCGTTTAATGAGGAATCGTTATCTAAAATGCCTATGTGAAGATATTGTCACTACTTGTATTTTTATTTAGCTTGTAGGAGAGTAGCTCAGATTTAAGAACGCACTACGTCAAGTTGAGAAGAGATAATAAAGGAGACACATCGATAAAAACAATAACAAGTTTATTTACAAACAAACTTAACAACGGTTAGACTGTATACTAATAAAGGCGTGTTTAAGTTTATAGAAGAATTAAGAGTTTACACTATACCCAATTAATATTAAATGCATGTCTTCCCGAGGGAGGCTTAGTTCAAAGTTTTTCTAGGAAGCGACGTAACTTTTATTAATAAAGTTTATGGGAGCGCGGTTGTCTTATTTATATATATTCGTTCTGATATTTATAAAGTAAGTCTTTCTGGTTTAAGTTTATCACAGATTTCTAAAGCACTTTCACTACTATTTAAAAATTCCCAAAAACTATCCCTTTACTGGAAATTCTGATACTTCACTCGTAAATTCGACTCTCTCTACTATAAGTATCCCCCGAATGCCGTATACCTGTGCATACGTCCACCCAGGTTAGGTAAGAACCTGATCGCCATGTGCCTGTGCACAGGTGTTCACAGATATGGGGGTTGTGAGATAGAACAACTAGAAGTGTACGCACCTGTGCGCTGTACCGCAACTAGACTGAGCAGAATTGAGAGACCTGAAAGCCTGATGAACTTGGCGTTTGCCTGCGTATTTACATGGTACAAAATGTTGATGGCTGCACCATTAAGGATTAAAATCGCTCCCGTCGACCACTCGAGTTGTTTATAATTAGCAGAGAATGTTTATATAACATTTGTCAAGTTCAAGTTCAAACGTTGCAACATATCATATGTTGTTGTTAATGAGTCTTATTATTTTCTCAAAATATTGCCTTGCAATGCGATATTGTGCCACTTCAATGAGTTAATGTTAACAATGCTATGTAAATTAATAGAGCCTTTTCCCATATATTTATTTTATTCTATGTTTCTTATATTTACTTTCCATATCTTAAGTTTTTCTTACTTAAGGTTTACTTTAAATGTATATAGGCACGCTATGTAAATCTATGCTAGCTTTATGTAAATTGTGTAGGACAGAAAAACATTATATTATTATTTATATATCCACGTACGCTCTCTTTTAAACACACATTATATAAACATCTTTTGCTTTATACATTTCTCAATTATTCCACCTTATGTATGCTTTACTTACACAACTTTTGCTTATATATTTCTTCACTATGTATGCTTCTTCTTATCTCATAAACATCTTCTTCTATATTTCTTCTCACTTTACATAAACATTTCTTGCTTATATAACATTTCACCTGGGAACTTTGCCCTTGAGCTTTTCTGGTACCAAAATATTTGCTTCGACTTCCTTGTACGTTAGCGTAGCTACTTCATTCCCTATATTCTCAACTTTCCGATGCCTAAATTTTTTGCTGTGACGTTCTCTTTTAGATAATCCGTCGTTGCAGTCTTATTTAGGCCGGAGAACAGTTGTTTATAATTAACAGTGACTGTTTATATAACATTTGTCAAGTTCAAGTTCAAACTTAGGGCAGGGTGATATTTAATTATTGCCTTTAAGTAGTTCACAATATTTTAATAGATTCATTACAATTCATAGAAATATACTCGGTTATCACATCATTCATATCAGCAGCCAACATTTGAGCTTGCTAATGCGTATTACCATTCTTAAGTCAATCAATGATTTGCATATACAGGGAGAGCACCTCTGAGATCAATAGCGCATTCCGACAATATACATGCAAAAGATGGCAAGGAATAATGAGCGACGCTCAAGGTTCTTTTTTATGCGCTCGGAGAAGCCTTTTCAATCAGAAGGTTTCAATATTTTACCAATTGATATGATTTAAAAAGAATGTTGGTTTTTCAAATTTCGTAAAGAGACAAATTCAAAAATAAAATTGTGACTTAATGGACATGGATCTGGTCGTTATTTAAATTACATGCAAATATTAGATACATGGTATGCAAAATAGCTTATGCAATATTTCAAATGGAATACCTCTTCTTTACTATTAAATTTAACAGAAATTCAATTTAATAGATGCACTCAAAGTTACTATAATGACCATAGCAGTTGACTTTCTATAATTCTTAGTAGAAGTAGATGTGTACACTGTACAGTGACCCTCCAGAAGTACATTCTGCACCAATAATAAAGCTCTTAATGCGAGTTGTAGTGCTCAAAGTGTTCCTCCTTAGGTATTACAGCAATCACATCTTTTTACAGAGATTCTCCCCAATCCGGTTGTTACGGTAGAATGGGTGTCTTAAATTCATTGCAGATGCAGATTTATTGAATTAGCAATGGCTGTCTAAATTTATGACCTTTGACTCTATGAGCATTTCAGCTCTAAAAGTACTTCTTCATAGTTACCGCGTAACTACACTTTATAACGGAATTGTCTTTTCTGCCCTGCAGATGGGCAGAAGTGAATGCCCCAATTTTGAGGAGATATTTCTGCAATGCAATGATAACTGCAATTAATGAGCTTTTGCTACTGAATCAGTGAAACTGCTGTTATGGCTGATGACAATGTATCTCTAAATAATAAATTGACTTTTAAAATGTCAACTTACTCGTTGTGATCAGTGAAGCCGCCTGATGTAACACCGCTTGACATTTTTTTTTTTGACATATTCGAAGTCGGTTCTTTAGGTTAGTTTTGGATTAGATGAATAGCAACTGCACTTAGAGTAATTATTCTAAAAAAGTAGTGCCTAATGTAATAGATGAGTTCGAAAATATGATATTATTGCTTAGAGAAGGTACACCAATTCTCACACAATCCTATGTTCCTTCTGACCCAATTTCTAGTCTATGTAGTTAGTGCATGTTGAATGAGTCTTTAAAACTTTACACATTTCAAAGCTCCTCTGAACCTGCTTATCCTGTCTAGACTATTTTGTTGTTGTCCAGTAAACGTTTGTTCCGTTTCCTGCTATTTTGACGCCTGCCCAAGTCGGTCAGGTAGAGGTCCGGGTCCGGAGGTGGAGTCGCAAACTCTAGCGAATTCATCGATTCACTCATTGCCTTTGGCTAGACTGCGCCCATAAGACGTCATTAATTTTAAAACCTTGGCTTTTGTTTATTCGTCTAGAAGATCATTACCATTCAATTACATCGGATACGTTCTGCATTTCTCGTTGAGTAAACTGTTTGGCTTTTTAAAAAACTTAATCTAAATAGGAGAATGGAAAATGAACTACTGTCGGGTTAAAATGTTTCTGCGTTCAAGCGAAAAAAAATTAGCTGCCCATCTTGCTATAACATTTTATGAGCACATAACCTATTTTAAACCTCAACTATACTCAATTACACGTCAGTTACATACCAAGTTTTATGTTCTAAATTTAGGAGTTTCAGAAATAAATCGCTGTGATGGACAGGCAGACGGAAAAGTGTATGATCCCGCACGGATTTAATATTTCTCTCTGTAGGTTATCCGAATAGACACCTTAAATTTAATCAGTTTTAGCTCTGTGGATTTTAAGTGTATAATTTCTTACTTTCAACTTGTAGTTAATGACTCTAAAGCAGATTTCTTTATTGCAACATTAGCGGAACTTGGGGTAAACAAATTCTATTATATGACAAATGTTTATCCTATTTTGTTGTTTTGATGTGTAAACATCTTATGAGGGTAAATCTCGGCAAATGGGACGGAAATGTGTAAACCGATTCTAGCCGCTAGGGCGGAAGTATTATACAATTTTGCCATTTAAAATCGTTTTAAACGGATTTTAGACGATAAAAAAGCATATTTTAAATTAAACGAACGGTCAAAAGTATTGTTTATTAATTATTTTAAACTTTGTAATTTAATCTAATTTTTATTCTATGAACAAGCTAAAATGTATAGGCAACGACCATAGCACGTTGAAAATACCAGTTCTCGTCCGATCACTAGTACTTGGATGGGTGACCGCTTGGGAACACAACGTGCTGTTGTAATTTTTTTACAACAGATGTCGTTCTAGGATATGTTTACACATCAGTGTCTAGAGTACTAGCAGATTCGTTTTTTTTTATTTAGACACAACCTTCCTCTATTTAAAATTCATATTATTCGAATATGTATTTCAAATTGACTGTCATATTTCACCCACATTAACTGGTCATCGAAATAATGTAAATATTGTAATTGAACCAGTACATTTTCTAATTCGTTGTAAACGATATAAGATGGCAAGCTTTTAAGCAAATCAATTAGCAGGCTAATGGAATCCACATCTAAGATGAAGCACTTTATCGAATATAGTTGTGCTGTTTACATAAAACATAATGGCTCAGTTACTCTTGTAAGCTAGAAAATGTAGGCTAGTCATTTTCGTCGAGCGTCAAATATAATACATCAATGTTACTCTACCTGACAGGTATGTTTGTTCTTAAGATTAACGTCTCCTTTAAGTGCTCTGTGTTTAAACGTATCAGACTGTTCAGCCAAATTGCTATGTACCCAATGTATATTCATTTGCTATATACTCTATCCGAAATGGAATTACAACATATAGCCTGAAAGGACTATTTGACTTCTGGCTACTAGTGAAAGAGCGGAGAAAATACTAAATGCATTTTTTGCATTTTTTGTCTGTTTTGTACAAAACACGCATTTTTTCCAATAATAGAGCTTTTATTGCATTTTATGGTCAAATAAAGACCATGTCCGTCCCTTTTCGATTGCTTGTTTATTGCACGGCACGTGTTTATTAGTTTATTTTATTACATTACAATGGGGGCGACTGAGGTACTTTACTATTTCATAGAATTACCCAGGATAAACCCACACTATAGGGTATTCCCAGTAAAAGCAATTAATATTGCAAACAGAATCCGATAGTTCAAAGAGGTGGCAAATTTTAATATCTTTGATATCGTCTACTTGAAACGTTCTTGTGTGCCTCGTTTTGTGTCTGTGTCTGTATGTCCAGTGTTTGTTAAAATGCCGAAAACTAACGTCCATATGTCGTGGATAAAGAGCTATCGGGAGTTCACTTGGGATGGCACCAATTTGTTTTGTACAGCTTGTTCGAAAATTGTGAGTATAAACCATATTTTCACATTTATTTATTTTTTCCAGTCTATAGTAAATAAAGAAAGATATATGTTTTTTTGGTATAATAGGAAATGCTGGCTTTCATAAATTACGTATTCAAGCACATTATTGGTAGTTAATGTTAACAACTTTAAAGTATTTATATAAATTTTCTACTCAATTATTTTATAGTAAAAAAAAGATATATTATGTTTTTTGGTATAAGGAGATTGCTGCTTTTATAAATTACGTATTCAAGCAAATTATTGGTAGCTAATGTTAACAATTTTAATGTATTTACAAAAGTTTTCTACTCAAATATTTTATTTGGTAGAAGTAGGAATGTTTTTTTAACTTTTTAACTTCTCACTGATTTTAGTTTTCCCTAATTTAAGAGAAGCGAAAATATTGCTCAAAACTTTTATTAAAATAAAACATTAAAGAATATCAATTTTGTTAATATTTTTATAGACGATTGATAATATTATTTCAGTAAATGTTATGGCTAGGGGAGAGTGGGGCAATAGAACGTGCGAGGTAACAGCGCATTGGCTGTTTTCCGAAAAGCTACGATAGGTGGAGCTACAGCACATGATACACCACGAGTGATACGATTAGTCACGTACTGTCTGCCAACGAATACGTTGCCGTTTTCGCAACTTTACATTTAGCGATCTCTGGTAGTTCTTTATCACGAGGCTAGTGAACAGTTAAAAAGTAAGGCACCTTTAATACTTTCTTGCTAATTAAAATATGTTTTGGTGAAGTTAAGCATATACGCATGTATTATTAACGGGAAAATTATTAAACTTAAATTGTAGGAAGTTGATTTTACTTTTAATATTCAAGTATGACGGAAGGGCAATAGCGTTAACTAATGCCCTATATCAGAGGCGTGTAAACGCAATTGCCCAAAAATTATATATATACATGAATTTTTATTCCTGATGGTGCGTACACAAATAATGCAGTAGATCAAATAAGAATGATCGAATTCGATAAAAGTTTCGGAAGCGAGTCGCATGCATAATATTCACCTGAGAAGCAGATGCAGAAACGCACAAAATGTGTAACCAGCCTTATTCGCTAATTGCTCATTTAGCTGGTCCATATGCCTAACTCACTCAGCCGTTTTGTTCTTTTTAAAGGAGCGAGTTAAAGTTTATGGTAGTTAGAGCGGGCGCCACTAAAATTTGCTGCAAGAAATTTATTAAAAAAACTGTCTGTCTGAAAATCCGATAATAAAATTTAAAAAAAATAGCCTGTGAAAAAGCGTAAAAAATTAGAATGAGATTGAATTATAGCCTAAAAACAGTTTCTAAAATAGACACTAGGAATATGAACGCCTAGTTTATTAAGAAAGGAATACTACTTGGTGTTCTACCCAACCTTAAAATTTAGAAGATTTTCTGATTACTGATGGTTAATATTATGCTAAAAAATTTATGGAATGTCACTTAAGCTGAACTATTTATGCCACAGGTTGTAATTAATGTTCAAATTCCAATTATATTAATTGCTATGGTAATTAAGTTTCATCTTGACACTCTAACACTTGAAATTACAATAATCAAGTATCAATTATACAATTCAAGGCCTGGCACTCACTGCGATTAAACTTCAAATCAAAAAGTAGCACTACTTATAGTATTTAGCAAGTCTCTGATCAATAACTTAACACTACTAATTACTACATAAAAATCTCAATAAACTACTTCGATACTACTTAGCGAGAGGAGTTATCATTAAAAGAATATTTTAATATTACCCAGTTACTATCGCTTAAATATGTAACAATTTATTTGTTAATAAATAAATATCCACTAAACTACGCTCAGCTTATTCCCTTGGCAGCTGGAATAAAGAAGACTGCTAAAATATTTTCAAAATGCTAAATTAAAAGGGATTTACTGAATACAATAAATAGGAATAAATATAGCTGCACCAAGTAAGGAGAGTTGAGCTCAATTCTATCGATCAAGGCGAAACGTTCACTAAAATTGTTTAAATAGTTTTATTTAATTTTCTGCCATGGGTTTGACAAGATCTGCTTGTCAAACCCATGGCAGGAAATTAACCCAATCTAAACTTAGCATTAATAACCTAAACGGTATTAACGAGAATGAAAGCGGTAAAAGGTTGGCAGGGCTTTAGAGGATTATCTTTTACAAAAAATAACACTGGATAAGGTTGGAGAACTGAACCTCAGTATCTCTTGAAGTAATATTTCAGAATATACTTTTTGGTAATTGTCTTTAGAGTTCTCACTAGGAAAATTTAAGGTATTAGCACGACAGAGCAAGAACTAAATTATAGATACAGGTAGGGCTAACACTTACTAATTTAAATAGATCCTACCAGGACTAGCCGATACCTTCAGCCTTCCGTACGTGAAGAGCTACTGGAGTGGACTCCAGTGTAGATTGACGAGCTAGGTGAACCTCTCAGCTGGGAAGATCACTTCACAAAACTCTCCGCGTGGTCCACTTCGGATAAGACGGCGGGTACCTGCTCAAGGAAGGAGTTTCCCAGAATAAATGACACACAGACTCTCGGTAAGACCCTGGTAAAATGACAAACGATTTTTTTTGAGCCATATACTAAAAAGCAAATGGGTCGAACCTACCTGTGAAAATAAAAGGGATATCACAGCGCTTTGCACACTATGTTTCACAACAGCATAGCCGGTACTCTAACAAAAGCTACGACTTACTACGCTTCGTGAAGCAATAAATCTACAGTATGTATTCTAAAAAGAAAATGTCGCATTTGATAATTTAGGAAAAAAATTAAATAGCCATTTATCCCGACAATTGCTTGGCAAGATGGCACCACCTCTACTAGTATACATAACACTAATGAATGGAATTAGGAAAATAAACTTTATCAAATTGTCTGCAATATAAAAGCCCTTTTTCTTCAGGCTTCAGTTAAAAATTAATCCTGAAATAATAACAATAATAATAATGACACCTTTTGTTTTCTACAACATGGTAAAAAACGTTATTAAGTCATATTTGAATGTCTGGCGTTATTTAGCAATTTTGTATTATATTGGTCACAAACGACGAAATTTGGTTTAGGTTCAAAGTTATAAAAAGAAGGTCTACTTCATAAATATATTCAGCGACTCGGATGCAGGATTTTAAGATTCCCGCTTATCATCGCCAGTACAAGCCAATTTAAATGGTATGGTCAGAAAGCAAAAAAAAAATACCATAACATGCCCTAGTCTCAAAGGATCACCAGAAGAGGTTCTATCGGTATTCCAAGGGTTCTAAATGATGTAACAGCTAATCAGTGATCACACAATATAAATCACGTGTTGTGATAAAATACGGCACTGATGTATCAGATATACAACCTACTACTCTCATCACCAACTTCCAGTCAATATTTCCTGTTCTTCCATTGGAACAAGTACTATTGCACCAATTTATCAGAGCTGAAATAGAATATGGAAAATAGCATGAAAATTAGCAGTAATTTGTATTTTTTAAGCATACATACTGGGGATTTCCATAAATAATTTGTTTTTAAAACAATGCATTATTTTCGTTTCGCATGCCTTTGTTTTCGTTGCCATGTTTTTTGAGAACTTTCATAAGCTGTAATTCCTGTTTTGCTTGATTCTCTTCATTTCGTGTGGAATTGCCGACCTTCAGTGCACTGAAGGTCGGCAATTCCACATGAAATGAAGAGAATCTTGATCTGATTTTCTAGCTAAGAATTTGCTGCATTTTTGCTAATTCGGAAAAGGTTAAAATCCATTCATCGAATTTACGTTAAATGTTATAGCTTGATAGTTTAATAATGTAAACTGCTAGAAACATTTAAACTACTAATTATCACCCTGTCCTAAGTTTGAACTTGAACTTAAAAAATATTATGTAAATATTCAAGGTAGTAAATAGTGGAGGGTCAGTCCGGCAGGCTTTTGTCTCTGATCTATTTTGCTCACCTACTGCAGTCCACAGGGCCGTAGTACGTGCTCTAACCATATCCTAATTTTAATACCCAACTCGCGAAGTGTAGTTCACAGGAACGTACTTCTTGAGGGATACCTGCCTAAAAAGTACTAAAGTCGAATCTACGATATATCTGTCAACATTTTAAGTCAAGTTACTTTTCAAGTTTAACAGATATAGTGCCTGAAAGTGCTAAGTGAAATTAAGATAAACTAAGAACCTTTAATAATTATCTCATGAAAAAACCAGACCTAACATAAATTAGAACACAACACCGCTCTTAAGGAAATTTATTATAATACAGGGACTAAGACCTATAAGCAATTCAAACAATACCTCAACCGAAAGAACATGCGTGTTTCAGTAATCAAGTATAGTGTAAACTCATTAAGTCTCGGACCAATAGACGTTGTTATTGTTTTATCATTAAATCTTTGACCAATAATAGATGTTGTTATTGTTTTACGAAGGTGACTTCTCTATTATATTTTCTCACCTGACGTAGATCGATCCATAATCTGAGCTATATAACCTGCACGCCAAGCAAGGCGTGGCATCACGGATAACTAAACGTGACAATAACTATAAAAAATTGTGATATAATTTTAGATGTTCGTCTTTGTGAATAAATAAATAATGGCAGCTTATTTATTTTAATATATATGACAATAGTATCAAGAATTTGCTAAAAGTATTTCCGCTGTTTTCGACATATCGTTGCATTTACTAAAAAACATAGATGATTCATTTAAGTTCATGTGAGTTTTCAAATACCTATTCCAAAACAAGATAGTACATATGAGTATGAATTAAAGATAAAGCCAGTAATATATTTTTAAAATAGATACTTCCGTAGCTTTCTACTCACTTGAATATATTCCTAGTATCCGGAATATATTAATATATTATTAAGGCTTTTATATAACATGCAGTGCAAAGTATACTGATGATGCTGATATGATCATCAAACATTGTCCCTTATGATCATCTACAATTATTGCCTTACCTCCTTAGGGTATGATAAGTTGTTTTTTATTAGTTGTAAAATTCTGGAAAATTACTTAACTTATTTATTTATCTCTACCTTTGTCTCATATTGATTTCTAGATTAGTTCAAATATTTTCGTCTCATAATTATTATAAATTTGATTAAATTATTTTTGGCGCATAATGATTTTAAATAGATTTACTTTTCCGCATTTTCTATTATTTTGCAGCATAATAGACGAAAGGTTATTTCTACAGCTTTTGGTTAATACTTACTCTCTTAAAAATTTAAACCAAATTAAGATACGTTCCCCTGTAACGTTGTAAATGTTATTAAATACAGATTTTCTCCCTTTACTGGCCGATTTGTGTCATCGATACTCTCGCTACCTTACTTCTCGCGACCTTACTTTCGGAGTACGAACCTGCTCAATAGGTATATCCGATTGGAGCGCCACTTTACAGAAGTGATATATATTCCCTTCTGAGAAAATTGATAGCCCCTCTGGCCTAAACACTCAAGGCGAGCAGGCCCTTTTCCGTATCGGAATTTATCATTGCTATTTTAACCCTCAGGCCTAACTACCGCCTGATTGTGTCGTTGCAGTATTGAACAAATTAAGTAGAATGCATATTTTCTAAAATTATCGGTCATATTATCTATAAACGTTGGTGATGAACTAGTGTGGTGGCCCCTTTTTTCAAAGGTATGTTCGACACGAGCGTTTCTATTTAAGATGGCTAAAGTTAATTATCATTTACCTAGAGTCTTTCAGTGGGACAGAATTCCTTCTGTGAGAGGCCTGTTTTGTCAGGGTGACGCAACCACATGGTGGAGACGCACTACGCAGGAAGCGCCAGTGTCTACAGCTCGACCAGAATCAAGTAAAATCGATTTAAATTTATTTAAGTGCTTCAATTACTGTATATTATTCCTTACCGCTATATATCCTTTTGATTAATGGATTTATAGCTAGGCGACTGTAGGTAGTTTGCTTTAATTACCGTATATAGCTTAACGGTATATCTCATTTTAATTAATGAATATATAATCAAATGGTTGTGGATCATTTGCCTTAATTATCTTATATTTCTCACAGTGACATATTATTTTAATTAATGATTATATAGTCAGACTTACGAAGTTTGCCTAAATTACCCTGTATTTGCCTTAATTACCGTATATAGCTTATCGGTATATATCATTTTAATTAATGAATTTATAATTAACCAACTGTAGGTCGTTTGACATCTATCGTTTATATTCTCGTTTCATTTATAATTTGCCGCCTTGATATCAGAATCGACTTGAGCTCAATTCGTTTACCTATAGGTATTTAACGGCTGTAGGTATATGTACATATTTACCTCACTGGTTTTTTTATTGATTTGATACTATTGAGGCTTGTTTATTGGTGTACTTATAGTCACTGCCATGGGATTGATTTAGGTTAAGTTTGGTTAACAATCTTTACATTTATACCTGCATATACTTACTGGCTATACCTATACAATAAGATTCGGGGCAATATTAAGGTCATGTATAAACAAGAGAATCTTCTTATTAGTTTTCAAGAGCGTAACCATAACCTCAAATTGAATTGAGATTGGTTTAGTTATCCTGAAAGAGTTGGTGTAAGTTTACATATTTAAATGAAAAAGTTATTTGTAATCTCGATGTTTATTTTGGTAAATTGCAGTCAAAATAATCCCAAATACGTGTATCCACAGTTTTCCAACGTTCTTAGAAGGGTATTTTTCTAAATTTTATTACCCTATACTCAAGGATCATTAATCATGATAAATTTCTTCTAAAAAAAATTTGTGGCGCCCTACCCCAACTGCTAAGACAGAGACCCACGCCTTAAAAATTTTGAATCCGCTGAGTAAACCTGTCATATGGATCGCGTAACGAGCAATTAGCAAATAAGGTTACATATTTGACACCCAACGCTTAAGACTGGTTACACCTCGCCAAATTGAGGCAAAGCACTTGTTATTCATCGTGAGTCCATTATTTTATGTTTCGAGGTCATTGACACCATCCTCGTACAACACACAACTAGGACATCTTCCGGTAACGTGGCAGGACTGACTCCAGAGCCGCATACATCCCTGGCATCAATTTCCAGGAAGCACAGAGGAACTCCATGGTAGTAAATATATGAGCCTTTTCTTTAATATATAATTCATTATAACATATTTCACGTCATTCCTGGAACTGATCGAGTATTCGTGTACCTGATTCGAAGAAACGAGTATTAATTTGAAAAGTAACAAGCTACGGAGAAAAAACGATATTTTATAACACTAGTAGCGAATAACGATTAGATTACCAAACCTAAGAAAACTAATAGTAGCAACTTAGTTGCAAGTGTTCAAATGTCACTAAAATTTATATCACTAACTTAGAATCTAGAAACATAGCAACAACAACATATATGAACCATTGGCGAATCCAAGAATGAGCTACATGTAGCTGTGAATTTCCAACGCCTCGAATCACTCATATATTTTTTACTCCCAGGGGTTAACTACGCAGTTGCCGTCTCTCTACATCGAGATCTCCAATTAGTAAAGATGGAATTGCAGCACCTACATGTTTCAGAGAAAACTGGCAAATTTTTATGCAATTAAAATATTTTCCAAACGACTAAATGCTAATGCAATATTTGAAAATCTTTATCCGATATTCGGCATTTAATTGATGCTCTACTTTAATATTGCCTAAGTCTCAAATGAATTTTTAGAGCTTCAATAACAAATCCTTAAAATCAACTGTGCATTTGAGCAGTGGATTTAGCTCAATGGCTAGTTTATTTAAATTACGTTCATTTCAAGGCTCGTTATTTTTGCCACAAATTTTTATTTGAAACTTTAAAATGAATTTTTCCTCCGACATCTAACGTAATTTCGAGTATACTAATCACTTTTAACTTGAAGGCTCACTTAATGAGTTAATTTTCATTCCTTGGATTTAGCAGAAAAGAAATCTCTCGACACATTGATCAAGATGGAATTTACGGAACAAATTTGAATTTGAAGCTTTAATTGATGCGTTAAAATTCAATTGTTTTATTTTCTTTTATGTATTACATGGCTTTCTGCTGTAGTTTTCAAATTCTTACTAAAAAACACTGTCCTTTAGTCTGCTTTATTTTCTAGTTTTGCTTGTCATCCTTTTTGTATGCGTTTACTTTACTCCGTTAAGTAGAGAAAGTCCTCGCACATACAAAATTGATTTTTGTTTCTATTTGTTGGGGCGAATAATTTCTTTTATGCTCTTTGATTTCCCATTTCTAGTTTATTTTTCTTGTTTTAGAGATCCGTAAAAATCATTCCATTTTCACATTTGCAAAGTGACCATAATGATACTACTTTCGATTGCATCGCAGAAGTGCCTCCTGGGACCGGTTTCTGGGCCTCTACCCTTCATCAGCCAGGCTAACCTTCCGGGAGTCTCAACACAAGAGACTCAACGACGATGCAAAGAAGGCAGTACCTAGTTCAAATACTGATTAATTCAGCGAAAAATTAAAGAGAATAATCGGAGTTCAAAATACTGGCCCTAAATGTTTTGACGGCAGTTATTTAATCGGTATGCCAGATGCCAGTTTGAAAATATTAATTTTCTTAAGCTGCCCTATTTCGGGAACTGCTTAAGATCGGAGCTTCAGACCTATATTGTAAACGACTAGTTTTTAGTAACACGTTTTATTCTGCCAATATTATTACAGCCACTCATATTTTTCACCCTACACCTTAAAGCTTCGCCAGTATAGTCATCAAAATTACATCACACCATGACTCGACTCTGCTGCTGAGCCATTTTTGCGTTTCGTCCCGGATCTACCTATTGGACTCGTCAGTAAGGCGTAGGTAGACTCTGCCTTATACGCCGCGGTTGTCACGCCCTCGCCTATTTGAACGTCGCGCCTCGCCTTTACAAAATTCGCTTGTTACAATAGGTTTGTTCTAGCAGGACATTTTGGACGGTTTGAAACCATCCGGAGTTTGCGCATCGCGATATAAGCGTCGCTTTTATTGCTATGCGCAAACTCCGGAGGTTTCAAACCGTCCGAGATTTCATGCTAGAACAAACCTAATATATTAATCTTCACAAAGTACATAAAATGTGTACCAACTCTATAATGTAATAATTAAATTGTTTAGAAATTTATTAAACCGTGCATATCTAACTTTCAAGAATTTGCTGAAGCGTAACGTGTGTTAAAATTTTAGAAATTTTTAGATTACGAAGCTTATCAAGTATCTGTTCTTGCAAGCCGATTAAATTTGTGGATCAGAATTTAAAAGGAGATTTTATTCTCCATCGGCGCAATTCAGGTGTATGAGAAATGCCTTGAAAATATAGGCTTTACTTAATTTTAAAAACTAGGAATTCACCTAAATTCTGCATGGATAATTGGGCATTTTTCGTCTTTTAGGGCCTTTAGGTTCCTAGTTATATAAAACTTTTTCAAGACTACTTTGTGGATAGTAGTTTAGTTGGTGGGTAATAACTAAATCGCATATATTTGGGCAATATCCTAAGCTATTTTTTTTATATTTTTTTGTTGCTTGTTCGATAAATTATATCAGAAGTATCAAGGGTTTTCTGCTATATTGATTGATTGATTCCTTCTTTCATATTTATACATTAATTTAATTTAGTGAATCGTTGTTTAGCCTGAGTATATTTATGATCACAGGCCCGTCTCCAGGGGTGAGGCGGCGAGGCAGCCGCCTCGGGCGGCCGATTTTTAGGAGCGGCCGTTTTTATTTTTTCTATAAAGTTTTAATGTGATTGCATGTAACACGGAAAACACTCTCGCAATGAATATGTAAAACACTTCATTCGTACTATAAGCAGCTCATCGCGCGTTGTAAGCAATAATAACCAACGCCTTAAAAAATGAAAGTCCACTATATAACATAACGGTCTATGCGCAATTAACATTAACAGTTAAAATTCGCAGTGAATAAAAAATCGCATTAACAGTCGCAACTGCTAATGAAAAATTGCGACATAGCACATAGGGACGGGCGACATCGCCATAAAGCGATTCAGGACACTTTTTACGAAATTGGCCGAAACGCAACCCGATTGATTGATCGATTACTCAACAGCATGTAGCACATATTGAGCGTCATGCGAGTGCATGTTACATATACGTACTCGTGCGATTTTTCAGACCAAAAATTCGAACTCTGCGCCCCCAAATACCCATCTCTAGAGTATTGCGTGCCGAAATCTAAAGAAAAATTCTAGATTTTGAGACAAAAATTACATTTTATCGAATATCTACCTTATTTGAACCCCTATCGAAAAACTATAGGAGCTTTTCGAACGACCTTAAGACGGAGCAGACGCTGGCGCAAACCGATTTGAGATATCTGTTTCGCATTATCGTACCCGATGAGACCCATTTAAAGTTTACCTCTAACTCTTACTGTTTTATGAACGTAGTTTAACCGAACCTAATTTAGTCATTTGAGTCGGCTCCGATAACGTTATAATTAATAATTGTAATAGATTTGGTTAGTTCCGGCTAGTCTTGTAATCAACTTGCGGTTAGTTTCACTTAGTCTCAACTTATTTTACTAATTTGAGAATTTCCGATACGTTACAAACAATTTCAATAGATTTGGTTAATCGTCCAATCAATTTTTGGTTAGTTTCACTTGGTTTCAATTTATTATTAATTATGGCCGATTTAATGAAAATTTCGATTTTTTTTTAATGAATATTTCCGAAAAAAAAAATGGAAAAAAAATATCCGTTTTTATTACGGAAACAATTAAAGGGATCCATTTGCATGTTATTAACATAGAAATAAAATTATCAAAAGTATATATAGGGTGGGAAAAAATATAAATTTTGAAAAATTCCCGTTTTTTTCGAAAAAAACTGCAATATACATATTTTATAAGTTTGACGACTCACACACTTGCTAAAGGCCGTCGAAATACACATTTTTGGTGGTATGTATTTTTTTCCTTATAACTCGTAGTTTTGGAGCTACGACCGCTCTCGAATTTAAACGGCCGATTTCTCGAAATCTAAGAACATTTTTTTTTTGTAAAGAACCTTTTTTGTCGGCCTTGAGGTCCTCTACCTACATGCCGAATTTCAAATTGATGGAATAAAAAACCTATAGGTTCAACCGATAGGTTCCAGGTAGGTTCCGGTTCCTATGGGACAAAATGAAGGTTATGTCGATACGGTTTTTTCCGTTTGCCGAAATTTTTCTTTTTTCTACCAGAATCTACCCGTTAAAAAACGTGTTTCGCGATTTCCCCACTTCTCGATAAAAATTCGGGCAAAGGGGATACCCACTAACCGGTCAACCCCTACTTCGCTGTGGAGTTTGGTTTGGTCGCGGCAAAATTTCGCTCCGAACTCCCGTTTAGCCAGAAATCGCGAAAAAAACACGCCTTTTCCATCTAGCATCCCAAAACTCTTCTTTAAAATCGAGCCTTGGCATCCCCGATTTAATTCCAGGTAGCCCCCACGTTGTACATCTACCATGAAAATATAGACCCTGCATGTTATCTCCTTATACTGGAACCTACCGGTTAAAAACCGCGCGAGCGCCTATTCGCCGAATAGGTGAATATTGACTCCTTAATTATTGGTCTGTTGTAAGGGGCGGCCAAATCCTGCTCGCCTCGGACGGCCTAAAGCCTGGAGACGGGGCTGATGATCATCTCTGTCAATTCTCAGAGGTTTTGAGTTTCCAATGATATCTTAGTAAATACACAACATGCATACAAGAGCAATTATTGACATGGTTGGAAATGTTTCTCAAGTGATCAGATCGAAGGGGGTTTCATCGGGGTAATTTAGTGTACACAGTCGTGGTAATTAGTGGAAATTCTAGCGGAAATGAGTGATAATTATTGGCAATTAGTGATAATTAGTAGTAATTGTTGGCATTTTTTTTAAGGTTACGTTTGCAAAAAGGTGCGCCAAGCGAGTTAACCTTAACAACGACTGAAGGGGGTAGAGGACTAGCACGTAAAAAATCTTGCCTTCCCATAGGCGCACGAGGTTATTCTTACCATATTATTATTGATAATATTGATTAGTTTAAGACGTTAAAATTAATTACAGTTTTTTTTTTATATTACAGTCTTATAGTACAAAATATGTCATATAATAATATCTCATTTTTATAATAAGGATAGTATTCTATGATATTATTTGTTGTATGTATTACATAAATATGTTGTAGTAATAAGTAGAGTTCGTTTCCCGAAGGTTTTGTATTTACGTCATTGATGACGTCGCTTAATTGGGAAAAAAACGGTTTATCGTAGCTAATTCATATAAATTCTCTAGCATTCAATTTTTGTATTAAAAGTTAGGCAATATTGAAGCAAGTATGTTCCAAAACGCTCTTTATAGAACGTTCGGAATTGCTTTGTAATAAAAATTTTAATTTAGAGAGTTCAGTTAAGAGAGTTAGCCGAAATATATAAAAATTAGTTAACCGCGTATAATAATCACCAAATGCAAGAAACATATAAGAAAGGTTAAAAATCTTCAAAGATATCATCAAATTAAGGGTCTGATGATATATAGGCTGTGTCGATTTTGCAAATTTTCTTTTTTTTTTCGCTAGAAAAGGGGTGTCCTATAGAGTAGCTTAAGCCAAAAAAATCGGAGGATTCGCCACATTTGAGCTGAAAAAATATCCGCGTTTTGAGCCTAAATTGCCCTAGAAGGGCAAACTTCCACTACGACTTTCCCAGGTGTAACGTGAAAATATTGAAATTGTAACGTGAAAATAATGAAATTTTAGTAACCGACACCCGGGGCCTGGCACAGTGTTTCCAAAAGTTGCACATTTTCTTATGGGGTATAACAGTGTTGTTTACTATTTAAGTATATTTAATATTCCACTTCACGCATAACCCTCCGCTCGCTTCTGGGGCGCAACCAAACATAACTATACCAAACTAAAACTAACCCAAGGCATGCCGGAAATAAAAAAAAAAATGAAATTTGTCAGTGGAAAATGCAAATATTTTTTAGTTTGTTTTTCCTCATTTGGGGTAGTTTGGGTTAGGTTTGTTTGGTTACGCCCCCGGAGCGAGCGGAGGGTCATGTATGAAGTGAAATATTTGACAAATATATACATACAAAGGAATAGTGTAATCGAATGAGTGTCTCTTTTATTCCGATGAACGAATGCAAATGCACATTGAACAATCATCCAAGCAGCCACGTTTACCCATACGGCGGGCAAAGATATCATTATGGCAGGATCGACCATCCCTTCATCTTCATTCAATCGTAGATGCTACTGAAGGTCTCGGTCAGCAGCAATATGTCCTGGCATGACCACGTTGCTAACGTCGCAAAATCGGCCTCCCAGAAGCTTGGTACGCTATTTCGCAACAAAAAATGTATACACCGCAGCAGTTGCTCTTGCTTTACAAAGCGCAAATAAGACCGTGCATAGAATATTGCTCACACATCTGGATTGCCACGCCAGAGCACACCCTAAAGCTACTGGATTCCGTTCGGAAGAGAGTTGTGCGTCTCGTCGGTGACCCGGAGTTGACCCGGAATCTGGATAGTCTGAAACACCGCAAACATGTGACCGAGAAATCCCTGTTTTACAGATACTTTTACGACAAATGTTCCCAGAATTTGGCCCGCCTTATCCCGCCCCTGATAACGCCTGTCAGACAGTCACGATAGATAGCAAGAGCGCACCGGTTCGTCGTACAACTGGAAACACCTAGAACATCGCTTTACAAGAACTCCTTTGTCTGGCGCACTGCACCACTGTGGAACTCACTCCCAGGACACATATTCGGATGTAACAAGCAAGATGTCCATTCGACTATGCCGAACGTTTCTTCATATGTGACGTGCACGATAGCATTTAGTCGGATGTCGTGACTGTTACATAGAATCAACAAATAAGTTTTCAATTATTTAAACGCTTCATGCATGGCCCTCCGCTCGCTTCGCTCCCTATACTGGGGCTCAACAAATAGAAACTAAACAGATGCTAACCAAAACTAACCCAAAATGTTAATTTTATTTTTTAAATTTTGGGTTAGTTTTGGTTTATTCATATCATTCACCTAAAATAAATTATTTTACACCCTAAATGTCAAAAAATATGCCCCGTTTACTTTACGCACTGCACATTAAAAAAGCCTATTTTACGAATCTTAGAGAGTGCGTAAAGTGAGTACTTTACGCACGGTAGTAGAAAAAGCATATTTTAAATTAAACGAACTGTCAAAAGTATTATTCAGATGCCCAGGTGTTTAAAACAATATTAAGTCATGACCCTCTTCTAAAATTTGCAAAACTTGGTTATTGACTTTCCCAAATCAAAGGATGCCTCCGCAAGATCACTAGCTGGTAGTGAATAAGCTGCGCTTATAGCGCACTATTTTTCTAATGAATTTTGCTAACGAAACTACAGTAAACGTCTGGCAACAGTGTGCCTTCTTAAAAATCTTTGTTTTGGCTATTGTGACAGTTGACAGTAAAAAGGAGGATGGCTATTTACAAGTAAAATTTAATTTTGTTTAATGGGACTATGGCTATGAGTCGCTTTAAATTAGGACCGGAACAAAACGGAGGTCTCTCGTTCGACGCAAATGTATCCTAGTTAATATGTTCACCCGACAATTGATTTTCAGATGTGTTTTGTCTATATTTCTAGGGCTTTTGTGAAGTGGTGCTGAAAATTTGTGTCAAAACTCGAACTTTGAGGGCATTTTTTCGGTTCAAATGTAGCGGATCTTCCGACTTTTTTGGCTTAAACTACTATATAGGACACCCCCTTCCTAGTGAAAAAAGAGAATTTGCAAAATCGACAAAACCCATCACCAGACCCTACAAACCAAATAATATAAATAACCACACAGTTCGTCATCGGCAATTTCCACGCCAATGGCTAAAGCAACTCACTGCCGAAATTTTAAAATATGTAAAAAAAATTAGGTGTTGGTCTAGGGTCAAAGTGTATTAAATATATCTTGCGACCAATCACGAAACTGCCTCCCGCTAAAAATCAAGTAAACGTCGCACTGTTGCCTATTGTCGCGTATTTTAGATAGCTTGAAGACGAATAAAATATAAACATTATAAATATCATAGTATACTTATTCCGTATTTCCCTGTGTAAATAAAATAGTAAATAATAGAAGACACTAGTATTAAGGAAAATAACAAAATTAAGTATTCAAGTAGGAAATATAAATATGTAAATTCATTATAGGAAACTAGACAGAAAATAAATTAGGATTATTGGGAAAAAAATGTGGCAGCATCTAAATATGCGAGGACATTTTTTGCCCGCATTCTTTCCGTCCAGGTTCTTTCATTTGGCAAACAGTAAACAGTAATCTGGCAATTAGTGATAATTAGTAGTAATTGTGGGTATTTTTTTTAAGGTTACGTTTGCAAAAAGGTTTTTTTTCTTCATTTTGGGCAACTAACCCAAGGTAGTTTTTGTTGGTTGGTTTGATTTCATCTCTACAATTAAGAATGGCTTTTCAATTGATCGTTCTAGTACTCTTTAGCGAGCGGCTTTAAAGCCTTTTAATATTATTTTGCTTTAGGTGAGCATGATGAAGCAAAATTTTGGACGCAACAGACGCAACGACACTTTTCTGACCACTTATCTAGCCAATTCCATAGGAAGTACATCTTACATGTCACACAAAAGCGAGACTTTCTCGTCAATATTTACAGCAATTGCTTAAAATTTACCTAGACCCGAAAAGTATGCATAATTTTAATAAATAACCTGATTATAAAGAGAATAGGTACATAATTAGTTTACCAATTATTTAAATAGCACGTGCGTCTTAATCAATTCCCGATCAACGTTACTTACGGACTAACTGCGTACTGCCCAATTGGCAAAAGGCTCAGTCAACAGGGTCACTAAAATTCAGTATACGTTTTCCTGATAACCTGTTCCCACGAACAATGATAACAGCCGAAATCTATTCTGTGTTTGGTGGTTTCTCTATATCACCACGTCTTTGATAAATATGTTCTATATGGTACGTGTGATATACAACTTTAAACAAAAACACGTGGTCCCAGAAACTACAGTTTTCAAATATCCGATCGGTAGCACCGTAGTTCGTGACGCGTCACTCGAACTGGTAGGCAGATAGAAATCACATAATACACACATTGCCCTAAAAAGATCAAATTTCCAATACCAGATGATATTTGTGTTAACCATCGAAATATGTAAAAAATACATCGCTCGAAAAAACACAGACGTCACTTTAAGCAACGATTTGTAGCCGTATGTTAAAAAAAGTAAAATCGTCGACAGTAACTATCTGCTCATTGATAGACATAGTTAGAGAGATGCTACAGGGTGCAAAACACCCACAAAATCTAAATTTGAATCCTAAGAGTATGTAACGAAATATACTAACTCAGTTACACTCACTAAAGGCTTTTTCATTATTAACATCTGCTACCGAATGTTTAATGTACTCGTCGGTCATTTGAAAATTCGAATTTCAGAAGTCAGAAACTGGTAAAGGCTGTGAATAATCTTATTATGCTCGATTTCGATGGAAGTTTCAAATTTACCGATCATTTTGCCACCACTTTTGCTATAAAGAACGAAGTAATTTAAGCTGAAATGTTATTTCTAAAAAATAGCCGAATATGATAGCTTTGAGATTCTGAAATGTAATAACAGCGACTTTGGAAATAATGAGAAAATATTAAAATTTGCGTTCGTCAGCTTACCAGCATATAAATGTCTTTTTTTTGCTATAAAAGTTCACTTAGAAGTTCAGTGACTCACAACAGTTTTAATATCATCAAAGAAAGTGGCTACGGAATATATTTTGCAAGAACTCGTCAACAGGCAGTGACATAAAAGAATTATGCTGCAGTTTTAAGGTTTTAGAGAAGTATATATGTTAATTCATTATTTGTATTCATGGTCTTTTAGAGAGAGTATGCTATGATAAAAGTTTCTGAGTGGAGTGAAAAAACTCTTGGAAATTATTCCAAACCTCATAAAGGTGCTTTTATCCACTTATATGAAAGGTTTTATCGGCTATAAAAAAATAAATTTGACTTTGAAGACAATGAGTCGAAAGTATGTAGAAGCAAAAACTTTGATAAGAAATTATCAATCGACAAGGAATTAAAAAAATATGGGAAAATATGTATAAAATTTCCTTGGGGCTTGGAATCTTCGGCAAATGCACTACACCACAGTTTTATCCACAAAACCGAAAACAAGCATTCAAGAAGGTGGTCTAGTTATGGAATCACCATTTTTACCAGCAGTTGCCAATATTTACACAAATGAAGTGAAGCAATTGAAACCTTCAAGCATAACACCATAGTTTTATCCACAATACTGAACACTCTTCAGCTCAATCATTTCCTGATGATGATAATATGGTTAGCGAAACGCGTGTCGAGTGCAAAAAACGTCTCGGTATTGTGGATCAAACTGTGGTGATACGCTTGAAGGTTTTAATTGCTTCACTTTTAAACTAGTTCTTGTAGATATTGGTAATTGTTGGTGAAAAAGGTGATCCCATAAGTAGTCCGTCTTTCTTAATTTTTGTTTTCTGTATTGTGGAAAAACTGTTGTGTAGTGCATTTTTCCGAAGGTTCCAAAGCCCAACTTACTCCAAGCCAAGCATAAGCCGAACTTGTGATTAAGGTGTTAAGGTATGTCGACGATACGTTCATCATCTGGAATCATGAGGAACAACATGTATTCCAGTTCCTTAACTACCTTAGCATCTTAAGGCTCACCATCAAATTTACATTGCAAAAGGCGTCAGAAATGAAACTATTACTTCTTGATGTATCCACCGGAAGAATAAAACGGCAAATGAAAGAGAGTATTTAGGAAGCCAACGCATACAGATCAATGTCTAAACTTCGCTTCTAATCACTCTTAAGAAACCAAACAAGAAGTGGTTAGATTCTTACTAGACATAGCTAGAATAATCGGCAACACAGATCAGGATCTGAAGAAAGAACTATTCAACGTCAAAAATGATCTTACAATGAATGGGTATTCAGAGAGGTTAATACAGAAAATGGAAAGACCACTAACCGAACAATTAGAAGAGACGATGCTCATGCATTCAATATGTCAAAGGATTCGGAGAGAGAATTCAATGAACTGGACATAAATACAATGCAAGAACTATACTAGCTACATTACGAAACTCTCTCACGAAAACATCACCGGCAAATCAAAAAGATACTAAATACTATATATATCGAGTACCTTGCGAGTAGAATAAACAAAAGGACCATTGGAAGTAGGAATAAAAGAACACAAAAACAAGACCGAAAGAGACGAAATATCAAAATCCGGATTGGCACAACATGTTTGGAACAAACAACATAAACAGAGATGACAGTAGTTTATAACAGCATACCTACAGAATAATGATGGAGTACTAACCCAGCATGAGTCAGTCATAAAATGCCTCAAACTAACCAGATCAACATCCAGATAAGGGCCAGGTAAGTCGACAATGGTAAGTGTACATGCTAACTACAGCCTGTACCTGCTGCCAAGTTGAAGAAATTGTCTAGATCTCACTCCTGATGGCAGATTCACTGCCATCTTTAAATTAGTTAGGTCCGGTAACTCTCGCCATTTGTCTACAAATTGCTGTTGTGTCCACCTGGAGAGGGCTTCTTTAGCGGTGTTGTAAGCTATTCCCAGTATTGGTTCTGGTCCTATGAAGGCCGTTGTGGTCGCCTGCTTCACAAGAGCACCAGCTCTTTCATTGCCTTCGTATCCTGTATGTCCAGGTATCCAGATTAGTGTAAGCTTATTTTCTCTACCTAGTTTGGTGAGTAATTCCTGGCAGTTCCATACTGCATTGGATGAACAACGGCTAGATTCAAGAGCTTTTAAAGCCGTTTTACTGTCCGAGAATATTTTGATTGACCTGCCTTTCCAGTTTCTATCGATGATCCACTGTGCGGTCATATCAATGGCTTTAACTTCAACCTGCATGTTTGCCTAGGGAACACTTAAGCTCAACTTTACCATTTTTATTCCATGTAGTGGCTCCTGTACCATCACTGGTCTTGGAGCCGTCAGTGAACCCACTATTCTCTGTTGTTCTCAGATGTTCCGAGTCTTTTGCCTATTCGTTCCTCTCTATCATCCATCATATCATAGGTATGGTAATAGTTAGTTTTGGTAGGCATAACATCTGATGGTAGACCAAACACATCCTCCTATCCGTTAGCGTTTTTCAGCTTGTTGGGCACCATGACGATCGCTTGCGGATTGTTGACCACCGCCTGTGTCAATCTATACGTAGCCCATCTGGCCTCCTTCCCCAGTATTATTTGGAGAGGGGACATATTTAGAAGACACTCAAGCGCTGCCGTGGGTGTAGTGCCGAAAGCGGCACTAATTATCAGACACGCTTGTCTTTGTAAGGTGGATAAATTGATTCTCGCGGAGCTCTGTTAGCTCTTAGAGTACTAATCTATTGCTCCATATGTTATCATTGGTCTTATGACCGCAACATATAGCCAGTGTATTTGTTTGGGATGTATGCTCCATGTTTTACCACAAATGCGGCTGCAGGTCCATAGTAACAGTTCCACTTTTGCGGCAATTTTATCCAGATGTGCATTTCAGTTAAGCATGTTATCTAGGGTAATTCCCAGATACTTCACTGTATTCGCGAGTGGAATAGTTTCTCCATAGTCCCGATCAGGTTCTTTATCTGTGGTTTAACTCCTCTTTCAGCTAGTGCTGTGTATAAGGAGTTTGGTAATGCATTATTGAATGTTTCTTCAATGTCTCAGAACACAGCCACCGCGATACTCCCAGCATTACTTAGAGCTTTTAAATAATATTCAACCCCTTGTGTAAGAGAACGAGCAAATTTAATTTAGCAGCAGAATGGTGCTCCCTATGACAGATGTCAAGAAACTACCAACCATTTAAATGCACAAAATAGAGAGTGGATGGGGGAAAATGGTAGTTATGCCTGGCCTCTGACTTAACCCCACTAAATTTTTTCTATGATGTAACCTTAAAAGTCTAATATACAAACACAAACTATCAACTGCGCAGGAACTTGAATGTCGGACTCCAGAAGGTATTCAATACATAAATGAAACTGGATATGTTAGAAATGCCGTTATGTATTTAGAAACTCTTATCCACTTGTATTGCTCAAAATGAAGAGCATATTAAAACTTGTTGCAATAATTATTAACTCTGCTTTTAGTTAAGTTATTAGTTTAATATGATTAATTGCCGAAGCGAGAAACGAATGCAAACGAGTGATGGACGAAACTAAGGACAATCAAAGGATCAGGAATAAACTTTTGCAATGCCCCAGTGGCTCCAGGAAGTTCTGGTCGGTATCAAAGGCACTAAGTAATATCTTAAAAAAAACGTCTCTCCCACCTTTGACAGACAAACGTTGCGTCACGGCGGCTACAGCTAAAGAAAAAACAAACGTGCTCGCCGAAATGTTTTTATAACACTCTACCTTAAAAGACCCCCAAGGCAAGGCTCTCCTCACTATATCCAACATCAACACTACCATGGCAGAAGTTAAGTTTCATCACCGTGATATTCGTTAAATACTCAAAGAGCTAGATGTGCAAAAGGCATCAGGACCGGACGGAGTATCTGTCATCTGCGCCAACGAACTAACACCTATTTTTTCCAGACTTTTTTCTCTGGCTTACCGAAAAGGGATTTACCCATCCTTTTACCTATCCTCTTGGAAATTCGCTTGAGTGAAACTTGTTCCAAAAAAGGCAAGAAAACTACGCCCTCAAATTATAGCCCAATTGCTGTGCTTCCAATAATCTCCAAAGTCATGGAACGTGTAGCCAATCAGCATCTGCTCAAGTACCTCGAGATAAACAGGATAATAAGCGATAACCAATGCGGCGCGGGTGCCCGCAAACAGAGATCGACAGGAGACATATTGGCCTATATCGCCCATATATGGAGTAGGGCAATTTAGAACTACGGAGAATCTCGAGCGATTGCGCTGGATTTTTCAATGGCATTCGACAAAGTTTGGCATAACGGATTGCTCAACAAACTGCCGTCGTTCAGACTACCAGCGTCTCTCTGAAGCTAGCCCGCATTAATGCGGGCTTGCCTCCGGGCGCAATACTTTCACCAATTTTGTTTTTCACCTGTATTAATGACCTGCTGATCGAAACAAATAATCCTGTTTTGCAAATGACCCCTTGTCTCCCAGTTTAGATCAGAAAAACCTTTTCCAGCGACTGTGACTTATCACAGCAGATAGGATCAGAATACAACAATTATTCAAAATCTGGAGAAAGTTCGAACTTGAGGCGACATTAATTTGATACAGTTCAATGCAGCAAAAACCCAAGCAGCCACGTTTACCAAGAAAGCCAATACGGCAGGTCCTGACGTCATTATGGCAAAATCGATCATTCCTTCATCCTCGTTAATCGGACTACTGGGTGTCGTCTTCAACCGGTCATGCCACGTTGCCAACATCGCAAAATCAGCGTCGCAGAAGCTTGGTGTACTATTTCGCAACAAAAAACTGTATACACCATAGTAGCTGCTCTTGTCCTACAAAGCACCGTGCTTAGAACATTGCTCATACATCTGGTGTGCCACACCTAAGCACACCCTAAAGCTGCTGGATTCCGTTCAGAAGAGAGCTGTGCGTCTTGTCGGCAACCCGGAATTAACTCAGGAGCTGGATAGGTTTTACAGATATTATCACGGAAGATGTTCTCAGGATTTTGCCTGCCTCATCCCGCCCCTAGCAACGCCTGTCAGACAGCCACGACTGAAACACCTACAACATTGCTTTACAAGGACTTCTTTGTCTGGCGGATTGCATCGTTGTGAAACTCACTCCCAGAACATCTGTTTCTGTTCACAGATTAATGTTGTTATATATTTTTAAATTCGTCGTTCTGAGATAAGGTAGAGTACCGAGATAAACGACCCATAATTGAATTGTCCAAACATTATTAATTATTAAAAAGCAACAAATAGTGATATTTCTGTAGTACTTGACTGTTGACTTGTAAGCATCTTACGCGGCGGTATGAGGGTAAATCTCGGCAAATGGGACATAAATGTGCAAGCGGATGGGAACGGAAATGTGCAAGCGGCTATAATCTCGTACGGTAAATGTGTGGGCGGGGCGGAAGTGTGAGGACGGAAATGCGTAAACCGATTCTAGCCGCTAGAGCGGTGTTATATACAATTTTGCCATTTAAAATCGTTTTAAACGGATTTTAGACGATAAAAAGCATATTTTAGATTAAACGAATCGTCAAAAGTTTTATTTTTGTTATATTATATTCGCAGTGTATTTGGATCCATAGTACAGCTTATTTTTAATGAACGGTTGAATTTAAAATACATTTTTGCTTCAAAATCCACGACACATTCGTCTCAAGCCACGGCTATCATCGTAAAAAAGCCGAAATTTCCGGATTTTTATATAATTTTGCCATTTAAAATCGTTTTTAAACGGATTTTAGACGAATAAAAAGCATATTATTATTTTAAATTAAACGAACTGGCAAAAGTATTATTCAGATGCCCAGACTTTTAAAACAATATTAATATAGCCCTCTTCTAAAATTTGAAAAAGTTGGATATTCACTCTCCCAAATCAAAGCATGTCGGCCCAAGATTATAGGGTAAATAAGCTGTGTCTATATGTTGATGTTATTCCTGGAGGCATTAGATTTTCGTGTCGAATTTGTGCAGTGAATTAATCCACTCCGAAGCTGCCAGTAAGTATAATTAAAGAATCCTAACTTATATTATAAATGCGAATGTGTTGGTTTTTATTCTATGAATAAGCTAAAATGTATAGGTAACGGCCATAGCACGTTGAAAATACCAGTTCTCGTCCGATCACTGAAGTTAAGCAACGTCGGGCGTGGTTAGTACTTGAATGGGTGACCGCTTGGGTAATTGTTTACAGCCGATGTCAATTACACATCAGTCTCGAGTAGTAGCAGACTCGCTCAATTTTTTTTAATAGACAACCTTAAACAAAGTTACCCTTTATTTTAATGCCAAATAATATGAAATTAAAAATAGAGGGTTCCTATTTGAAACAAAATATTACTTACGATTTTTTTTCATTCATATTTTAGTGTAGTTTTTTGGCCACCTTGTATTAATTTATCAACAAAATGTCATTATAGTCCCCTTCTACAAGAAAAGCAAACCTAATTAAATAATAACCGTATTAAAAATGTGCTATTACGTTTTGGCCGGCAAACGTCATTTTTGACATAAAATTTAAAATATATCAAAAACGGTTAGTCTTAGGTATAGGTCATTATACATGTGTCTAAAATTGTGCATAAAATCGAAGCATGCAATAATATATGAGGTCCCATCTAAAAAAAAATAAAAAATAAACTCTAGATTTTTACGAAACACTCTGTATCATTCAAATTATTTATAAAATATGGACACCATATATTTTACAACTTTTGCATGTGTCCCAAGATCAACGGGCAACCCTGTATAAGGTCTGACGTTATCATGAACTCTGCTTTTTCTCATCACTTAAAAGTGATGTTTCTCAATCGAGATGGCTACAAGTTGGCCATAAACCTGATCTGTATTTACCTTTCTCTTTGTTTTACATATGTGGATTAGTGTAAGGGTAAATTTATTATATGTTACGTCGGTAATTGAGTGAAACAGTGGCGATCGTGAGCATTCACCTGATATTTATCAAATTTCACCGAAAAAGATAGAAGTTTTCAATCCTTAGTTTTTCTTTTCCATTAATAAAAATTTTGCAGAACGCAAATTTTATTTCAAGTTCATTAAACGGAATTTTACATTCACAAACTTTGTTCGCGGCAAATGCCGAAAAACGGAGTTTTAAAATTCTGAATTTTTACGCGCTGAAACCATTAAGCTCATACCTCCCGGACTGGTGCAGCTCTCGGTAATATATTCATTTTATTTGATTAATAAAACCCGATTATTTGAGAAAACGGCAGGCTGGTTTTGAAGTTTGGAACTCACATATTTTTAAGTTCTGCAAAATGATCAGCTTCACTTCTTTACTGGCCAGGTTCTATAGATAAGTTAAAAATATATATATAATTATATGCTTAGGTTTAAGGCGAATAATATCTTTATATTCATAAAGGCAGATTTAGACTTTTACATGCAAACTACCCTACTAAACGTTATATTTGGCTACTCAATAGCAGTGTTTTAGATAATCTGAATGACTACCATTACCTAACTACAAATCACATTAAGGTCATGTATAAGAAGGTACCACTAACATACCGAGCATCTATCTCAGCTTCAACGTTACACTCATATTTCATTGCCATTTTAAGTAAAATTTCGAAATTTGGGCCTTACCCACTTTTGAAGTTTAAGGTCTACGTCTAATAAAAAAGCACCATGTTATCTATACGGCATTGTCTTTGATTACGTTAGCTAGAAATTTTAACCGTGGGCTTAAAAATCTGGATCGAAGATTTAAACATTTTATTTTACAAATATTTTTTGAAGAAGACAGTATTTATTTGTTTTAAACGATTGTGACTCGCTTTTCATGCAGTGATAATAACAGACACACCTATCCACAGAAAAAACATTTGAAAAGTCATATTTTAAATATATTGTTAATTATTATATAATTAAGCAAACGTAAAAAAAACTTCACATAATTATGAGTCCAAAATGGCTTCGTTCTCAAGTTAAAAGATTTCTTCTTTAAGCACGTCGTGCTACTCAGTATGCATTTTTGAGAAAACATAAAATATATTTAATTTCGGTTATTGTGGCGCGGATCGATACCGCCCCTATTCAGATATTAGAGGCTTGAAGTTATGCCAACGACGTAAACCTAAACGTCTAGATTGACATGTGCTCATCCGCATTGGAAAATTATCCACGTTACCGTTCTACGGACTACGTGGGGTTGCGTTTCCCCACGGCGGCAACGTGAAACGTGATGAAATTGTTGCTTTTTGTGACATAATCTCAAACAGTCGGCTACGTCAAACGTCAATTTCATGGTTTTTGTGGTTATTGGTTACACATTTATTTTATTTGTAATTACTCCAGAGAAACGTGGTTTGTCTGATTATTCTAAATTTGTTTTTGGAGAATTCGGAATTCGGTATATTTTGGCTTTGCGCAATATGAGTACTGAAAACATTTTTAGCACTCGGTTACGGTTCAGCAAAAATTATGACCTTCATTTGCTAAGGGAAGTTTATTGAAAAAATCCTTAGGAAGACCCCAAGAGGTGGTATACCATATAACTAAATATGAGTCAAATTTCTGGAAAATCACTTAGCATCCGAACCCTTAGGGAACGCGTTCAAAACTTGGTAAAAAATAGGTACCTAATAAAATCTAAACTGAACGAAGGAAAGTAAGTCATTTATATGTTCATTTATGTACTTCTTCTTCTTCTTCTAGTGTCTATCCGTTACCGAATGTTGGCAATCATTCTAGCAATGATAATTTTATTTGTTGCTGCTCTGAATAGTCCTGTAGTGGAAGTTTCAAACCAGGTTCTTAAGTTCTTTAGTCAGGATATTCGTCTTCTTCCAATGCTTCTCTTGCCCTGCACTTTTCCCTGTAAGATGCATTTTAGTAATTTGTATTTGGTTTCGTTTCTCATGATGCGCCCCAGATATTACAATTTTCTACGTTTTACTGTGTATATTATTTCTTTTTCTTTATATAGTTTTTGGAGTATTCGAGTGTTTGATATTCTGTCCACCCATGATATTTTGAGGATTCGTCTATATGTCCACAACTCGAATGCCTCCAGTTTCTTTGTTGTTGCCTCCGTTAAGGTCCAAGACTCTATTCCGTATAACAAGATAGAGAATACGTAGCATCGGAGTAGTCTCAGTTTTAGTTTTAAATTCAAATTATGTGTCTTGAATATGTTGGACATTTGATTGAAAGCTGTTCTTGCTTTTTCAATTCTTGTTTTTATTTCTTGGGAATGGCCCCATTGTTCATTTAGTACTGTGTCAAGATATGTGTATGCTCACACTCAGTCTACCGCTTTCTCATTGATGGTAAACTGTACTTCTCCAATTCTTTCTTTACTAATTTCCATGACTTTTGTTTTACTGGTGTTGACTTCTAGACCATATTTCTTACTTAATTCAACTACCCTGTTTAATAAAAGCTGCAGTCCCTGCAGCCCTGTTTTGGCATGGTTAATTCTAACGGAAGCTGATTGATTCCAGTATAAGTTCTTAATTATGCGTAGGTCTTTGCCGTCAAGTCCACTATCTTGCAGAACTTTGTTTGTGTTGAACTTTATCAAACGCCTTTTGATAATCAATGAAGCAAGCATATACCCCACAATTCATATCCCTGCAACGCTGGAAAAGCAGCTGTACACTGAAGAGGGCATCTCTTGTTCCAAGTCCCTTCATAAAACCAAACTGTGTTGGCGATATCTGTTCTTCACAGAGTTTGTACAGTCTCCGATGTATGATTTTCAAAAATAATTTTAATAAATGACTTATAAGGCTTATTGTTCTGTAGTCACTGCACTTTTTGGCCCGCCGCTTCTTTGGGAGAACCATAAACTCCGATCTCAACCATTCTTTGGGTATTTTTCCACTGTTGTATATTTCATTGAATATGATAGTTAGTTCTTTTTTGAAATCCTCATCAAAAAGTTTGATAATCTCTGACTGCACCTCATCTGGACCAGTCGCTTTTCCATCCTTGAGAGTCAGTATTGCTGCCTCAACTTCGTCTAAAAGGATGTTCCCGGTCCTGTTATGTCATTTGTTATTGGTTGTTCTGTTCTTGTGTCTAAGAACAATTCTTTCACGTAATCCTTCCATGTTGATTTTATTTGTTCGATGTCTACAATTATTTCGCCTTGTTCATTTTCCTATTGATTTCTTCTTGAATTTTCCTGTTATTTCCTCCATCTTCTTATATACAGCAAATGTGTCATGACTTGATTGTGCTATTTTAATCTCTTTGCACTTGTTCTTTAGTTATTGTTCTTTTGCTTCTCTGATTTTTCTCCTAATCTGTTGTTGATGGAAATATGTCTGTTCATGTCATTTATTTTGGTCTTCCTTCTTTCTTCCATTAATTTCAGTATCTCTTCATTCATCCATGGTTTCCTCTTGTCTATATTTGCTATTAGTATCCCTTTCTTTATTGTTTTTGTGCCTTTGACTATTTTCTCTCTCTCGACTTCTGAGCTGTTTTTTTACATCAAGTAAGGCGTTACTTATTAGGTTCATGGCCTGAGTTCTTACCTCTAGTTCAGTGATGTTTCTTCTATCATAAGTGGTTGTGCTTTATTTTACTTTCAGTTTCTTCCATTGTACCCTAAATTCTGCTACCAATAGATTGTGATCAAAGTCTATGTCCGTTCCCGGATAAGTTTTGGCCATTTTAAAGCTGTTTCTATATTTTTGATTAACCATTATGTAGTCGATTTGGTTTCGTATGATTGTACCATCTTTTCCATTTTCGGGGCTTTACAGGTATATAATCTGCTCGGAGGCATCTCGAAAAATGTGTTCATTATAACCAAATCGTTTTCTCCTGCAAAAGTAGTACTACTAAGAGGGGGGGGGGGGGGGGGGGGGGTGGAAATAAATATAAAAAAATAAAGCCAAATGCGTACCTTCTTATTTCTATTTCAACAAAAAATAAAAATATATGTCACCAAACAAGAAAAAAGAATTGTGGAAAGTGGATTGCCATGCTAGGATTTTACAATCTATTGGCAGACGACTTTGACGTTTTCACGTTACTTGCCACCACGGTCCGCTACTGGCGCTACCTCAACAGGCAATTTACAAAGCTCTGAAGGGTTCCGTAAATATGTATAAATTCTTACGTTTATGCCTATGTTAAGGTTTACGTGTTGTACTAACTTCAAGACTCTATTTTAGAAAAAACTAGTACGCATTCTGCCCAATGAGATTATTTATTTACAAAAAGACCGACTTCTGTCCTTCCAGGTTTCTATTTGGGTTAGCATTTGATTTAACTCAAATCATAAAAATACCGGTGTAGGAAAATTTTAAAATGTGGTACTTTTGGTTAGAATAAAATATTTCTCTGAATTCTAAAATACTGAATTTATTCATGTTAACAGAGATGCAATCTTTTCACAATCGTCAACAAATGGTTACTAATACAATGGTTAAAAATAAAATTAAAATACAAGAACTTAAACTAGGAACATAGGAACAATGAAAAATTTTCACAGTAAATGACACCATCAACAGTAGGAAATTTGCTTATCAATTAAATATTTATAATAAAATTTGTGTCTAAAAATTCTTGAAAACTGTAGAATGATTTGCTTAATAAATATTTTTTTCTCCGATTGACAGCAAATATTAATTTTGCAGACCCATATCAATCAGCAAAGTATTACTTTTTCTGTCCAGGCAGCAAAGTAAGTACTTTGCTGCCTAGGCAGAACTTTTTCTACAGCCCCATTTTTTCTTAATTATATGCACATTTTTCTCTATACTTATTCAGAAATTGGCAAATTACTGTCAGTTTTGACATATTATTCGGGCATATCTAGAACAGGAGTGCCAGTCATGATACAAAGAATAACAGGTATGATATTCCCGAGTGCCTAATTCGGTCGAGTTCGCGCATTACGTCACAATGAGAGTGATTTTAAATAGTTGCCGTAAGAACTGTTATATCGATTACATTTAATTGGTCATTATTAGTCATTTGAATAGAAATGCTATTAATATATCACTGTTTTGGGTTTATTTAGGTTACTGAAAGGTATTTTATTATTTTGATTTGTTAATAAACTAAATAAATAATCAATATGAACCAAAATTGAGAAATAATGTTCAATATATGGAATGCACATATAAGAGATATCATGCTTAGAAATTTTATAAATAAGAAACAAATCTTTAGCAAAACAAATTTATAGAATAATTTAAAATCTTGTTAATTGACATTTCAGCAGAGTTGCCACTATATACACTTTATTGTAGATAATTATAGCAGGGAACATAAAGAAATATTAGATATTATAATAGATATATAGTTGATATAAGGGAAGGTGTAGTGATTGATTTTGTTTCACAGATGGAAAGATCTATTTATCTTTTCATATCGGAATTGTATTTATTTAAAAATGAAAAAAAAAATTAAATAAAACGAGGCTTTTTAGACAATTTTTTTTTTGAAAACATTTATTTAATACAACTCAATATTACAATACAATAAATACATAAATCCCTAATCAGTGCTTTAAGCTCTGGCCTCGAGCATAATAACTTTTGTGTCGGAGAGATTCTAACTAATATTTAGATACCACTTAAGTAGTTTTATAAAACCATTATAATTTATTTATTTATTTATTCCTGTATCAACAACTTTTACAAAGCCAATCAAACTAAAAACTAAGCCTACAAACTGGGAACATATTCTTATATCTATTTCTGCTTTTATTTGTTTTTTAAACACTTCAACTGGAATACAAAATATATCAATATTACTATAATACCTATTAAAATTATTACACATCCTTATCAATGAAGAATTTTTATAAAGGTTAGTTCTAGGTGCATACATAAATATCAGATCTGTATAAAGAAAATAATTAATAATCTAATATTTTCCGGTACTCCATTGTACGATTTACATGCTTGCACATACGGGCTTTAGGCATATATTTGTATTAGTCATTACTCATTATTCGGTAAATGTTATTTCGAGACCTAGTGTTATATTTATGTTTATCACAACAACAATGTTAATATTAGAAATTTGTTTTTTATAAACTATTTTATGCATGTTTAATTTATTTGTATTCTAAAACTAGAGTAATTCTTGGAACTTTTAATTCCTGATAAAGTATGTGTGCTGGTTAATCTATTGTAATTAAACAGACATTTAATACCTTATTTTGGATTATCTGGATAGAATTAAGATTAGACTTACAGCAAAATTGGTAATATATATCTAAGATGTGAAACGAAGAAGGCATTATACATGTTGTGTTTGGTTTTAAAAGACAGGTAATTTATGCATTTGTATATCATAGGCATCATTGGTAATGTACTCAATATGTTCAGTTGTTATCAATTATGAGTCCTAAATATTTTATTTGCTGCACTTCTTCAATTTTCACTTCGTTTATAGTAACAGGGAAGTCTTGAATTGGTTTATTTTTCTGTTTAAAACACAGAAATTTTGTTTTGCCAGTATTGATTTATAATTTATTGTAAAACCAGTGCAGATACAACTTTAGGTCTTCATTTACAAGCCTATTTAATGCATTAACGTCCCCACCTGTGTATACCAACGCTGTATCATCAGCAAAATAAAGTACCGCGCCGTAAGTCCTGTACATCTTAAATTAAATACATATAGGGAAAAGAATAATGGCCCCAGAACCGAGCCCTGTGGCACAACACAATCACTTGGTAAAATATCAGTACTGAAGCCTCTCGCAGATCTACAAAAATAGTTACAAGTAATTGTTTATTATCCAGTGTTCTAGATATGTAATCCACAAAATCCATTATTGCACTAGCACTGAGCAATGATATCTAACACAAGCTTCTTCGAAAGCCTCTTCTGTCTTTTTACCTGGTTTACAGATAAACCTGCTTGATTTTGGCAGATGAAGAGAAAGTGCTGCATTGCGCTTTAGCTTGGGTCCTTTTTTGGATTCGTATTGCAACAAGTCATGTTGCAAATTTCTCTCATGGTCTTCTGACTTCAAATGTTTTGAACAAATGTTCGAGGTTTTAGTATTAAAATGGTCCTTACGGCAACAAGCAGTAACCCACAGTTTTTCAACAATATTGTCTTTGGGAGAAGCATGAAATCTTACGGATTTGTCAGCACGTTTGTCTGATTGTCACTCAGACAACTAGCTACAGCACAACGCATTTTTAATATGTATATAGTTTATAACTAACCTTAAAAATGCTAAAAGTCAAAAATTAATGTTGAGTCTTAATCACTTGCTCAATAATTAATTATTTATTATACCTTATATAGCTTTTAAAACAACAAAATAATGTTAGTATTGTCCACACAAAGTCATTATTATCAAAGTCACACTAATAGTTCAAAATAGTTTTAATAACCTGATTTGTTTTAAGTTTTTTACACTAAAGAGTCTCCAAATTCAACTTAAATGCCACAAATCTCACAAAATGCTGAGATTGCTGACAAAACACCACAAAATACACCGCAAAGCTTAAAATATCATGAAAGTCCCCTTGTAAACCCGTGGATTTTAATGGCGGCAACTCTCATTGTGACGTCGACAGGAGCGAGTCAGCTGATAGTGGCGTGCGCAATATCATACCTGTAATTCTTTGGATCATGAGTGCCAGTAACACCTGTAATAAACGCACGACTGTCATTTATTTGTTTTCGATTGCCATGACTATTCATAGCATACTAGACGGTAAAAGTGAGAATTTTCTTTTCCATGTTCGCGCTAGAGCGCAAAATAAGAATCCGCGGCATTCGTCGATTTTGCGATTTCATTTCAATTTAGTAACTAGTTATTTTGCGCGCGGCTGTAGGAAAAAGAATATTTGGCATCGGCCCTATAGGGTAAGCCTGCAATAATCCTAGCATCCCTCCTCTGAAGTGCAACCACCCTACCTGCCTGTGGACTGTGTTACGGTAATTTCAACAATTCCGTTCGCCTGCATTTATTTTTGGTTTGAAATAATAACTTTTCATTTTCAACCTATTTTGAATTACTGTCTGAACCGACCTGGTAGCATCAGTGTGGAAAATTCCGCATTAAATAGTACGAAAATATTAATAAATACTGATTTCTCATGTTGCCCATCAAGTTCATTTAAAACTAATTTTTGTCTTTTAAATATAGCAGTCGATAATTATTTAGTAAATATAAAATGAAAATTAATATTATGGGTTGAATCTGCATAAATACAGCAGTAGAATATATTATTTAAAATTGTTAAATAATTTCAAATATTCAGTTCATATTTTATACTTAAAGATCGGTCGCTTCGTACGGTGGAAAAAGGTGAAACATTTGTGACGACTGCGCGTCTGTGCAATTTTTTTTGAGATGTGATTCTGATGGATAGGTAGGACAGGAATTTTTAAATCTATCTTGTACCGACGACCAGTGTGAGAGGTTGAGAGAAGGTAGGCTTGACATTTTCTTAATTTTTTTTTTGCGTTATCTGTTTTTTATTTCAAGTTTTCTATATCGGAAAGTCTGTAGACAGAATAAAGCTGCTAAGCTTGTAAATCTCTGATATCTGCCTACTATCGTTTCACATACCACGTTGTCTTTTGCCGTGTGTATGTTAAATAAGCTCGTGAATATCTGATATGTGTCTACTATCGTTTCACATACCACGTTGTCTTTTGCCGTGGGTATGTTTTTGTCTGTAGGGCATATGTGGGATAGTGGTTTTTTGAGGCTTAAGGCTCTTGGATAAGAGAGAAAAAAAGGACTTGATCGTACAAAAGCAGGGGTTATTAAATTTCGGATTTAGTTCAGCAATCCAACTAAAGAATCGATCAAATTGGCCTATAGGGCTCATAATATTTAGATTCTAGTTACAGGTAGCAATATTTAGAAATTAATAACTAAAACTGTCTATAGCGTAGGATACTCAGTCTAACTTTCTCTAATACCGTTATCGGTTGCTATGGATTAGATGTGAGATTAGAGTCAGGCTTAGTTAGTTATTGTTCAACCTTTGTAAGTATTTTATCGTCACGTCAGATATTTAAAGAGCACCTTCTCAAGCCTTCTCGACCGAGGTGGGTATAAGATCCTAATATAACTCTGTTTCTTTATTTCGATTTCAATTTGTTATTAACTTTATTTTTGAATTAAACTGATTTTTGAGTTAGTGTTTACATTTATTAATTTTACTTTTGTTTTTGCCTGATTATTGTAATTGTTTTTTGCTTAATTGAAATGCTGATCATGACAATATTTCTTAGCTTTATTTTATTTATTATTTTTAATCTGTTCACTGTTTAATTGAAAACCTAATTGCTTGCAGAAACAATTCTGTGCAAATTGGCGGAGGCATATTTAATTAAATTAAATTAATCTTCCTTCAGCGTGTTTTGGCATTGTTCAGCATTGTTAATTGAGAAGAATTATTTCTAGTTATCTCTTGCCAAGTTCTGTATTAAAAACCTAAGCTTAGACAAGCGACTCTCTCTGCCAAATTGAAACAGAGTTGTAACAACATTCTTGGTGAACTCTTTAACTGCCTTGTACTATTTTTTTTTCATGCGACTGAGTCCACACGGTCTCGGCCTACCAGGACAGCTTCCAGTGACGTCACAGGACAGATCCTAGGCACTGCAGCAAGTTTCAGTAACACTCTCCAGGAAGCTCGGACGAAACATAAGGTGATTAAAGGGCAGTTATCACCAGGAAAATTCAACAGAATTTTTTAATGTCAACCCTTACTTTTTGTTAGAAAGTAATAGAATAATTGTTTTTTTGAAATGTCTAATCTTTTATTTTGCGCCTTTTTAACAACTACTACACTCGGAAATAAATTTTAATTAGCATGCTCCGAACCTATACAGCCAGAGTATATTTCAGTTTATATTTTTAATAAATTAAAGTAATTATTAAAAAAGAAAGTGCATTTATAGTTTATTGTAACAAATTGGCTTTTTATTTGAATTATAGGAGCACAATAATTAATGAAATAAATAATATTGCAAAAAAGTTAGACAATTCAAAGTTAATCTTACCAACTGTGTCCCCACACAAGTATGGCATATGAACTGTGATATGCCATTAGAAGGACGTTTTGCTCAACCATACATTTTAGACTTCTTAGACAATAAACTGTAGTACATAATTTCTTTCCTAATTGTTCTATGTGTGAGCTGGTACACTCCTCATAACCTAACATTGTTTGTTGGTTTGATAGTTTTCGTTTAATAATAGATCCTCGTCTTGTTCTCTCAGAGAAAAGAGGATTTTTTCAGTTTTATTTACATTAAGAGATAATCTTTTGACTTGAATCATCTCTCGATGCATAGATTGCATTTTTGTATCTAATACCATGAAATCCATTGAAGCTATAGAAAAATTGATTCGTCTTTCGTTAGGAATTATTCCAAGACATATCTCAACATATACAAGCTGTCTCTAAAAGGTATGTAGAAAACCCTAGCACACATTTCTCAGGTTAAAATAATAGGATCAGCTCAATTTATCTTAGTCTAAAGGTTGATAGTTTCGGAAACACAGGGTGTGAAAGTTTATGTTTTTTTAAACTTTTTGTAAATATTTATCTTCATAATAGCATCATGTACACAAAATTTGATATTTAGATTTTTTGGGATGAGACATCGAGATCTGTTTATAGTTTCGATGTACAGAGTTATCCAACGAGGACTAGACAAGGCGATTTTTTGACTTTCCATGTACTTTTATAAAAAAAAAACTGAAATTGCCATCTTATGTAATTTTCTCTCGCGAATTCGGATATGTTCAGCAAAAAACAATTGGACATCAAATAAAAGTGCTAGGGGTCACTTTGATATATTTTTAAATGGGATGCCATATTTTTAATGTGCTTATCCAATTTCTCATATAAATTTTGATCTAAATTGATGGATTTTTAATTCAAAAACGCCTTTTTTCTTCAGTTTTAAATTCGGAAAATGTTCGTCTACCGTACGATTAATACCTGATAGATGGATAACTGTTTGACCTGTTCAATCTTTAACTTGCTTTAAAGCGCCGTTAGTCAGACCAAATAATCAACTTTCAAATTTCTATACTATATTTTTCACGAATTAGATACAAATAATGAAATATTCTTTAGAAGAACGACTAAGTGTAATAAAATTATATTACAAAACTGGAGAGAATGCTCGACAAACGCAAAGAACATTTCTTGAGAGTTTCCAGAGACACATTTTAGTAGATACAATTCTCAGAATTAAGACCCTATTTGAAGAAAGCAAGACATTGAAAGATAAGCCAAGAAAGATGAAAAGACAGAATAGAAGGAATCGAGCCGTTGTTCAATATTTTACTATAAATCCGAAGAATTCTATTCCGCAAGCGATACGAGAAGTAAGGTATGGTCTAGGACTCTGGAGAGTAAGCTATGGAACAGTTCACAGAACTTGTGGTCTAAAACCATATTGCATCTTTCACGTTAAATACTTAACACAACATCAAAAAGAACTTCGATTTCGATTGTTGCTGTTGCTTCAATGCTGATGAGAGAGCAAGACGAAGATTATAATTTATATAATAAAATTCTATGGACTGACGAAGCGTCATTTACAACATCGGGGGTATACAATCAAGGTAGGAGCTCACTTAATGTTTGGTGGGGAATGTTAGAAAATCGAATCATTGGACCACTATTTTATCGTGGCTCTTTAACAGGCCAAAGATACCTCCAGTTTCTTCCAAACGATATCGAGGATTTCTTGGAAAGATTGCCATTGCAAGTCTACGACAATATCATTTGGCAGCAGGATGGTGCTCCGCCTCATGCAGTTCGAGAAGTGGTAACATACTTAAACGAGCATTACAATCAGTGGATTGGCCGTAACGGAATAATTCATTGGCCACCAAATAGCCCCGATATCACGCCAATGCACACATTTTTATGGGGTCATTTGAAAAATGCAGTTTATCAACGACCGAACAGAAGTCTTGAGGATATTCAGCAAAAAAATATAAATGAAATTAATAGCAGTGGCGTGCACACAATGAAAGCACAAATGCATTGCCTACCCTGATGTTTTGACATTTTTTATATTTTCCCAATTAATTTTAATTCCGATAATATAAATTATAATTTTACTAATAAGTTTAATCCAAATTTAAAAAGCTTATCTTAAGCGCCAATTAAAATATTAATTATATTATAGAAAAACATCACAGTCTATCACTCATATTACGCTACCTATATTAAACGGAATAATATTCTCAGACGGCAATCCGCTAAAAAGCATCCCATAACAAACCCAAGGCATGCACTTATACCGTCAATACTGGATTTACTATGGAAGCAAAAAGCAGTGCTTGAAAAAGACAGCCAAATGAAACGTTACATAAAAAGAAAAGAGACAAAGCATGCGAAGATGGTCCGGGCCGACGCGACGCAACGATAAGTGCTGTTGCCAAAATGTGCTCTCTTTAATTAATATTTTGATAGACATTTTTTTTTACCAAGGATCATATTGTTATTGTTTTTTTTTGCGCTTTAGTAATTGGTTTGAAAGCGATTACCGGTTACATCATTACAGGGTTTGGTTAAGAAAGCTTTTTTATTTAGTAATATTTAAAATTACAGTACATGAGGCATCCCTAAATTTATTAATATTTCGATATCTGGGTATTAATAACGCCATGCTTTTTTTTGCAAGAAACTGAAACCCTATCATACAACATCGGCATTGGCCAGCCATAAATAAGAATAATCTCAGGTTCCCTTTTCCATGTGCCCTATTGTTGTGTGAGATTAGGATTTGACGCCCTGCGCTTTTAGTTATAGTTTTGAAAGTTTAGTTAGTTTACTACCTATACAAGGGTTTGTTATTTTCTTTGTGGGTTAGTTTTGTTGGTTAGAAAGAAAACCTCGATATTTTAATAAAAAAATCCATGACAATTATTAGTGGCTCTGCAGGTGTCATCATAAAATTAAAATGTATTGTTGGCTATGCTTACTCTTTGGTGAAGTAAACGTAGGTATATTGATTTAAGTAATGTGCCAAATGCCTCAGAAAAACAAGGCCAGTCCACTAACCATTTACAGCGCGTTTTCTTTGCATAGTTTAGGAGAAACTCGAATTGAAAAGGCTTTATGTCTACATTTTTTGGAGCCTCAAGTCAAAATGGACGTTTTTGGGCGTGGCACCTGAAAAAAAATTCTACCTACGGCGGCGGGCTTACTCCTTCTGTATCATTTTCTATTATGTTGCCTACCCTCTCCTAAATGGCACTGCACGCCACTGATTAATAGACTTAACCAGGACCAAAATATTGTAATAGATTCCTTGGAGAGACTGAAAAGGGGGCATCGGTTGTGTTTTGAAAATAATGGAGGACACATCGAACAATTATATTATTGAGATTAAAGTTATTATACTGTTTTTATACGTAAACAATAATAGATTTGCAAAAAACTACCTTTATTTGTAACTAACTCGTGAAAAATATTGTATAGAAATTTGAAAGTTGATTATTTGGTCTGACTGACGGCCGCTTTAAAGCAGGTTATTAATCGTACGGTAGATAAATATTTTCCGAAGTTAAAACTGAAGAAAAAAGGCGTTTTTCAATTAAAAATCCATCATTTTAGATTAAAATTTATATGAGAACTCGGATAAGCACATTAAAAATATGGCATCCCATTTAAAAAAAATATCAAAATAATCCCTAGCACTAGTAGGTATAGGCAAGTAAAGGTCTTGTGTTTGCCTAGTAGCATAAGGGTGACTAGGCCCGGGCAGGTTATCCCTACGCTTATACATCATACAAGCCGTCTCCAGAACAAACAATGATGACAACGTTAGAATTTTTTTGGATTTGAACAAGGGCCTACATGATTCCCTACCGTTTACTTGATAGATGTATCGCACTGCCCTTTTCTGTAAAACAAACAATGAGTGCAGCAAACGATTGTATGTATTCCCCCAAAACACAATTCCATACCTTAAATGCGACTCCACTAGAGAATGGTACACCTTCCTAGCCAGAGAAACACCAATCTCTCTCGATACCACACGCACAGCATAGCATCCAGAAGCCACCCTCTTTGTCAGCCCCATAATATGCGAATCAAATCTTAAATGGTTATCGAGAAGAATGCCTAAGAATTTAGTATTTGTTTTCAAAACAAGTGGAACATCCCCAAGTAACAAGCCACCGACGTCACACCTAAAACCCAAGATATTGGTCTTATCAACATTGAGAGTCAACAAGTTAGCATCAAACCACTGTACAATCTTTGGGAGATCAGTTGAAATTCTATCCCTCAATGCGATAGGGCTAGGATTATGCCAGAGTATGGTAGTATCATCGGCAAAAAGCGTAAATTGTCCCTCAATGTCCAGAAAAGCAAGGTCGTTAATGTACAACAGAAAAAGTAGTGGACCCAGAACTGAACCCTGGAGAACCCCACAACTGATCGCACCTGCGTCAAATGTTTTTATGATGACCCTCTGCACTCGCCCATCCAGGTAAGACCGAAACCACTCCAGTACGTTTCCTCTGAATCCATATGTATCAAGCTTCTGCAGCAGAATTCTGTGACTCACACAATCAAATGCTTTTGATAAGTCGCAAAACACTGCTGCAATAGCCTCTCCGGTGTTGAAACCAAAATACACCTCCTCCAAGAATTGAAACACCGCATCATCAGTACACATACCGGTGGTGGTTAGGGTATAAATTTGATTTGATTATCTATTATTGTTTTAGGTTTTGCTTTTTCTATTTTTTTAGGAAAACGCTTAACGAGAACAATTTTTTATTTTTAATAGATGTAATCGTAACTAATGCTTACCAAGGCAACAACTAACACTAAGGACTATTGAAGTAAGTTTTGTATCCACCATTATGGGCAATACACATTGTGTAAACTGTTTCTAAATTTGAAATTCCATTCTGGACAAATTGACCTTCATTATCGAAATTCACACCTTCTTGATTTCTGTGCCGCAATTCGTTCACCATTGTTGGCTTTTGCTTATTTACAATTTCTTCTAGGGTTAGTTTGGGTTACGTACTGATGCCTAACTACAAAAATCAGAACATCAGCATGTTTATGGCAGGACGTTCGTGCCAAACCCTCTGCTTGGACTCTAACGATCTGGCAACGGCAATCGACTCTGGAGCTCAGATTAGCTCTTATATTTCGATTTTCCTAAGGCCTATGATATAGTTGATCATAGGGATCCCATTTCTAAATTAGCGTCAGACGCTATTTTGGACGGTAGAACTCAATTTATAAAAGTAAACAAACGTTCTATCCGACGAAATATTAGTAACATGAGAGGTACTTTAGGGCTCACATTTGGGAGCTATTGTTTTTAATCTTCATTAATGATCTTGCCACACTGTTTGTCGCTACATACTTTCCGTTTTATGCGGACGACTTAAAGTTATACAAAAGGATTTAAAGCGAGGACGATTGTTTTCAGTTGCAACGTGAAATCTATAAATATCTGACAGGTGTGCTGTAAGTAACATCAAGATGAATTTATCGAAGTGTAAGGAAAAACAATTTTATTTGATTACTCTCTTTCTAATATAAACCTTTCCAGAATCAATGAACCTGAGTCATCTGCGATATTGAATTGAGGTTCAATGAATATAAATAATTGTTGCATTGCTGGACAAAGAGAAAGCGTTTGACAGGGTATTTGCACGATGGGCTGCTCTATAAACTGCTGGCAATTTACATCATGCCGCTGTATATGGTAGCGCTCATCGAGTCATATCTTGCCGGACGTACTTTCTCTTCTAGAATTTGCAGACAATCTTCTAGGAACAGAAGACTGCCACAGGGTACCGTATGGTCGCCGCTACTATTCAGACTTTTTATAGCAGACATCCCGTCCCATCCCAACACCTGTAAAGCCTTGTTCGCTGACGACACAGCGATTTATTCCCGGAATCCTATAGCCGAAGTAGCGAAATCAAGTATAAATGAGCATATGGACATTTTGATTCCATACTATAAAAAATTGAAGATTAATCTTAATCCCACAAAAAAGGAATTAATTATTATTTCTCGCAAAAGAAAGGACATTGCAACTATCCCTTTATTAATAGGCAATACCGCCATCCACCCTAAAGTACCTCGGCCTAACCTTCGACAGCAAATTAAACTTCAGTAAGCACATTGAAGCTGTCGTAGGGAAGAACGAGGGTATAAAGAAGGGACTGGGACTCCTGATAGCAGGAAGATCATATTTAAGCCCTGCAAACAAGCTTATACTATATCGTGCAGTCATAAGACCAGCCCTAATATATGGTGCCCCGGTGTGGTGTTCGGTGACAAAGTGCCATAAAAAGAAATTGCAAGTACTTCAAAATAGTTACTTAATGGCAGCTTTCTCTCCAACCCTACGGGATCGAGTCAGAAACCGTCGATGAATATATCGATAACCACGCATGTAGGTTTTTCGAAAGACAGATCCGAGGATCGACATTAACAGCGCACATTGCCGATACCAGATACAACCCTGCACGCCGTACACCTTACGGCACCATATATCGGGAAATCACGTTATTCTATAAGCAGCTTATGCCGCCATAACTCTAGTCCCTTCAGGAATAGAGCCACCACATCAAACCACCCTGATTTGTATCATTTTAACTTTCAAAAGCAATCTTCTGAAAATTAAAAAAGTCCGATGTACCAGAAGCCGACCAGCGGGAAACCGCGGGTAAGCCGCGGCCCACCAGCCAGCTACGCGTGTTCGAACATGGGGGCGTGGCTTGCTTGACGACTTTTTCGGCCTGTAAATGCGCAACCACCGTCGCATTTAGCTCACTTGATTTCTGCCTACGGAAGCGTCCATGTCTCCGCAGTCGATACCGCAGAGACTCGAACAGGGCGCCTTGATACCACTGCATCCTTACAGGAATCGACTTAACTAAGCCTTCACTTGTAAATAGTCTATTTAGCTTTAATTATTGTTGTACAGTGTGATGTCTTCTTAACTATGAACTCTTGCTCTGGAAGAGCATTTAAGCAGGTTTTTTTATCAATTTTCCCTGCATTTCCGCTAGGTAATAATATTACTTACAGAAGACTGTACAGCTTCTCTCTTAGCTTTCGCTAATCACTTTATCGGTAACGACTTTGACGGGGTAACCCAAGTAAAGATCACAATAAAGCAGTACCACGAACCCTATACCTAAGTAGGTGTTAAAATCAGTCCCTCTACGCCGGGTGCCTATCTGTTGGCCACTGTGCTGAAGTAACAGCTTCAGGCGAAACAACAGTTATAGTTTAAGTATTAGGATATTTTACTGGCATACTTATTCTAGGTTTAATAGTTTCATGATGTTAATATTGAAATAAATAAATGATGATGATGATAAATAATGTAATCTCCAAATCATTCAGGATAGCTGGATTCATTATGAGAACTTGCGTTGATTTCACTAATATCGATGCTTTTTAACATACTTTATTACGCTTCTCATTAGTGCGGAGCCATCTTGAATAATGTTGTATGGCTGGTCCCCTGTTTGCTAGGATTGAACGCGTTCAGACTAAGTTTATCAGTTTCCTACTCAGGAAAATTGACATCGAAACAAGTAACTTTTCTTGCGTTCAATGCCTGACTCTTTTGGGTTGGCTAGTCTCGAGACCCGTAGAATTTTCCTAACAATACTATTTAGTTATAAAATCATCACGAATCACATTGATTGTCATGATCTACTAAATTTATCTTTTTGATACTATATTTGACCAGTTTAAGTACGCTGTCACGGAACACTCGTAATTGATCCATTTTCGGTACAACTGATGTTGGGCATGATCAACCGGAGTCCAAAACTAAACTAAAACGGTTTTTTTATCTAACTAGCATGACTACTCGTTCAAAGACTATTATTTCCATAAACCTTGCATTTCCGTCGCGACATAATCCTATATTTTACTTACTCTTGTTCGTGCTTTATTTTATTATTGAGATATCAGGTTAATTTATATTCTTGTATTTATTGTATTAGGTGTGTAATGTTTTGAAGTTAATTTATATTGCATTTGTTGATACTGCGATTGATTACTATACTATTCAGGAATATCTTCTGTAAGTACTGGTGTTCTAAATAAATAAGAAATAGTCCATGGGAGTAAAGTCCGGACCTCTAGGTGGCCACCCAAGAACGCCCAATTCAGTATTAGTAACCATTGGACAAGTAATTGGTTATTTCTTGAGGCTTATGTTAAGGAGCGCCATCCTGTTTCCTGTTGCCATATTAAATGTCGCAATTCTATTTGTGGCACTGGGTTCTCAATAAGCTGCTGGATATCATTACTTAGAAGTTGAAAATACCTTGCGGAATTTAAATTTTCGTCGCAAAATAGTGGCCCTAGAATTCTTTATTGCAAAATTGTGCCCCAAACCTTTACTTTATATTATTTTCCTTTCATTTTTATTGCTCTAGTAATGCAATTTTTTTCTGTTATACAGTTGCAGTAGTAAATATATATTCAACCGCCCAAACAATATTATGAAAAATATTTTCAGCAAAATGTCTATGCATTAAATTATTATAAAATTCTAACCTTCTGTTATAATCTTGTTCTTCTAATTTTTGAACTCGTAAATATTTGTAAGGATTCCATCCAAGCACTTGTAAACAAGTTTGGATAATAATTGTTCTTTTAAGATCCAGACTTGCCTGTCGAGTGGAAGTTTAAGAAGATTCTTCAAAATACAGTTTGAAGTTGATTTTCATTGTTCAAAACATGACGGCCCCTTTCTTAGGGATCGATCTACGTCAGGTGAGAAGAAGACCCTTTGATAAAAATAATAAGGATGTCTATTGGTCAGTCTTAATGAATTTACACTTCACTCGATTATAGTAATGTGCGCGTCTTTTCGGCTGAGGTATACTTGGAATTGGGTTTAAAAGCCTTGGTCACTGTTTAAAATAAAGTGTAAGAATTGTGTTATATTTACAGTTGGCTTTCGCTATTTGATTTAGGTAAGTATTCGAACGATTTTAACAGCAGTTAGTCTGCCAGATTAATTTCATTTAGCACTTTAATGCACTTTGACAGACTCTGCTTTGAGATTATTTTTCTTAGAGCTATGAAAAACATATAGTAGATTCGACTTTACTACTTTTGGTGGATGACTTCAAACTCACGTAGATGAGGCGTAAAACCTCATATTTCGGTAAGGAATTAGGTTGCAGGTTAAAACCCGCCGATCACCATGCACATGTGTGCTGTAGCGAAATGGTTGAGCGGAAATAGGTAGGAGACAAAGTTTGTTAAACTGATGGTTCACTTTAGTATTTATATAATAAAATCTGCTGACCGTTGCACGTTTAATGTCCGTAATCGCTTGCGTTGATCGCTCGAGTTCTTCATAATTTATCTTGAAAGTTTACATAATATTTAACTTAAGACAGGGTGATATTTATTTAGTAGTTCACAGTATTATCTTTGTACTTTATAATATTTACAAAATGATGCAATCTTAGACCAGAATCGATATCCATAATATCAAATTAGTACTGCAAATGACAAAAGAACTTCAGGACGATTATATTGTCATTTGTAAACTAGTTTAACAATACTTTTGCACAACAATAGCAACAAATCGGTGGTTAATATTTTGTGAATTTGATAGAAAAATATACAGATATAAGAGATGTTTTATTAAAAGGACTTTGTCCCATATATTGAAACAGACCGACTCTAGGTATGCGAATTAACAAAGAAAAGTTCTAAAATAATGAAATTCACCCCCAAAATTGGAATACACTCAGTATTATAATAAGCTTTAAAAAACGCTCATTTCATGCAATCGTACCAAATAAGGGTCGAGAGGCAGGTAGAATAGGGACGCGCGCCGGGAATCCGGACTAACACCCGACGCGAGACCGATAGGTACGTCTTTGTCTAATGCGGTTAAATGTGTGGGATTGGAATGTTTTATATTTTCTTGTCGCACTTACAGAGTTAAATGGGATCATTTCCATATAAAAACGCGACAAAAAGCACGGATAGGCAGAAGAAACCTTCTCTCTAACCCTATACCTTCGCTTTCGGCTGAGTGGTTTTCCCTATATACCTTCGCTTTTGGGCTGAGTGGTTTTCCCTATATACCTTCGCGTTCAGCTGAGTGGTGTCTTTACAATCTTAACCTTAT
>MU183450.1:0-54543 GCA_016904865.1 Pissodes strobi
TAACTCCCTTTTAACATTTAAGTAAATATGCCCTAAATATAAACAAATATCGTCAAGACTGAATTCTAAAATATGTTTACTATCACATATATTTTCAAAGCCTTCTAGTGCCATACATTTAGCTTTTATCCACAGTGGACTTATTTCTAATAATTCGGTAGTTTTCCATATTTTCAAACAAATGGATGGCTTTAATCTTTTCAATATCTTAGATTCACACAATTGTTTAATATCATTAAATTGCAGCATACAAGCTGCTTGTAGAACCAAATGAATTTCTTGATCGTCTATTACATATGTGTCATCGCACAAGAGTAATAAAATTGCATTAAATGACTTAAAGTCAACACCCTGAAACGAAAAGTTTCTAATTAGTTATAGAAGAATACAAGAATGTATAGGGTGACTAAAATTAATTGAAGATGCCGAAACAAACTAATGACAGAACACTGTACAGGCTTTTACCAACTTTTCATATTTTTCAGTACGATGTTTATTATACTGTACTAGCAAAAGCATAAATACCTGGTGTGCTGACCAGCAAGTCTCAAATTCGCTTCTGATAATTACTTTATATATTTTAGGACAAATATTTCTGGCCATTTAGGTAATCAACTTTTTTTTTACCATTATTTGTTAGTGTTGCTTAGAATTAGTTGTTTGCGATTAGTAAGTGGCGTCTCAAGAGATAAAAACAAAGAGGGAACAGAAAAAGTAAATATAATGCAACTTATATAATATTATTGTCAGGACTAACAACCATCCGAACGTTTTTGTGATATTCTATAGAACTGGCCTTGCAGCATACCGCGTCTATGTATGAGTCATCGCCGGCCGGCCGCGAATATTCAGGAACACGGGAATTATCTCGATGGCCTAGTCGAGAATCATATAGAGTGGCCTCGGAATACTTCTCGAGTATTCGTGATAGATTTGAGATTATATATAAGGAGCAGACCTAGGGCGAATAGTTAGTTAGTTAATCATTGAGTGTTGAATTGTAAAGAGCTATTAGGTAGTTGTAAAGTTATAAGAGTAGTTTAGTGTGTTCAATTGTATACAGTGGTAGTGAATAAAGAGAGTATTAGTTTAAAATAGTAAAGTTGTAATTTTGTTCAGAACCCACGGGAAAAACGTAACAATATCTCAAATCAACTTAAAAGCAGGACATTGAAAAGTCAGAATTCTGAGTTTAAACTCAGCATTCAAAGTTTATTTGAACTCAGAACTATCAAATTAGAAATTCTGTTTTTCTAAACCAAATAATGCCTTTTATGTTGCTTGTACCTTCCAATTTAGTGACTCATAGCCATATTCTATTTGTGACTATGTTAAATGACTAAGTGTTTGACTGTTTATATTGTGTTCATGACGCCATTTCACTTCATGTTGGGTGTGTTTTTGTGTGCTTTGCACAGGAAATGTATTAATGATATGATATGAAATAAAGTTATTTATTTATTTTGTAGTTGGGAAGTTTTCCTGTTAGGCAGTGTAGTAGGTAATAAATGAATAAATAAATTTAGTGATGAAACTGAAAAGCCTAAATAAGACTAATACTAATGATAAATTTTTAAAACAAAAATCCAAACTAATAAAAACCAAACTAATAAAAACAAAGCCACATAATGAAAATACAAAAATGATTCCAGTTAATGTAATAAATTGTATATAGCTAAATATGGAGACCATTAACTAAATGGATAAATGTACTCAAACACGTGTGTTGAATTTTTGTGAGCTAAGGGCGTCAATTTGTTGACTGCGCTCAATATGTTAGTATAAGAAATAACTATAGCCTTTGTTAATAAGGATTCCATATGAAATGTAATTCTTGAACAATAAAGTATGTTTTCTATCTATCTATCTATCTACATGAAACATACATTAAAAGCACAGATTTCCACAAATCAAATATTAGCCAAGGCGCATTTGATAACAATCAAGGAACTCTTATTTAAAAAATGTGAAATAAAAAAAAATACGTCTGTTGCTTCAGCTGCAGTTAATTTTCGCCATACTTCAACACTTTTGCAAAAAACTGAAGCTGAAAAATTCATTAAACGGAAATCATTAGATTGTCTCAAAATATATAATAATTAGCAGTTGGGTCCTTATATATGTGACCCTATCAAAATCATACCAAGCCACTTTAGACATAAATAAATAATCATCTTTATTTCAAAATTTCAAAATTATGTTAAGAAAACACTATAGGATACAATCCACAAATATCCCCCAACACAAACGAAATAGCGTTAAAATAGTAACAATTTTCAGCTATTAATATCCCTTAGGTTCTGAAAGAAATCATTAATTCTATATGGCTCCAGGAAAATTAGCAAATGCTTAACTGACTTTTTAAATAGTTTCTGGCTTGACATACTTTTTATGTTGTTGGGCAAATGGTTAAAGAATCTACGGCACATATAATAAGGATTCCCTTCAGATAGCGTTAGTCTATGAATTGGATAGTCAATATTTAAGGTTCTAGTGTTATGTGAATGATATGTTTGCACTTCAAAAAGTGCTCGGTATTTAAAAAAGAACATCAGTGACTCATATATATATAAAGCATACACTGTCATGATCAAAAACATTTAACCTAAAGAGACCCGACAACTCATTCATAAAAATCCGAAATCTTGCAAAAATATCAACAAAACGATTGTCCCGCCTCCTTATATTTTTATGAATCGTGTACAAACTTTTGTCAAACTTCGTCCCCACTACTAAATGTAGTATTGCCCGCCCCCGCCTGAACGAAAGCAAGGACAGTTCATAGACGTAGACTTTGAAAATGTGAGTCCATCATAATAATAATTTCAATAAAGTAAATACGTTTAATTTGAAATGATGGTATTTATTCGGGTGCATTATTTAAAATATATTTATGTTTTATTTATAGTGTGTGGGTTAGATTGAGTTAGTTTGGGTTAGATATGGGTTCTGAAGGTTAGTGAACACAAAATAGTTATTTTGCTGTGTCACGAAATTTTTCCGTGTCCTTGCAAAACCACTGCCAAAATGGTGCCCACTGTACTACTGTGTTTCATTTACTTTTACTTACTTGTGGAAACTCAGGTTCGGATGATAATAGCTGGAGATTTTGCATACCTTACACCGCAAGACCATCGTCGTTACTTTGATATAAAGTTTATAAAAAATATTTATAGGAAATCACTCACGAAATACAAAAAAGCTACACGTCGCGTCGCGTCGCTCAAATTCAGGCTTTAAAACGTCCATTTGAAACCAAACAAAACTGGGCGAAGAGTGCTATTTTGCACGTTTTTTAATGAAAAACATTAATTTATTCAAGTCGCGATCAAAAGTTGAACGGCCATCTTGTCACTTTTGACGTCTGTATTATTAGGAATCCCATTCAAAACGGTGTCGAAATTTTGGCTAGTGAGCTTTGACATTGAACAATTTTGTTAAAATCATAGCAACCAGTCATCAAAAATACACACTATGCGATTCGAAAAGACTTCTTTATGATACCAAAATAGAAAAAGTATATTCAACTTACATTTGCAATGAATGGTCATTGCATAATATACTATTCAGCAGCTAATATTGAAATAAAATTTCGGAAAACTTATTTCCTGAATAATTTCAAATTTGAACACGAAATTTATGAGATACCAAAAATACGCAATTCTATCCCGATTTAAACGTTTTTGTGACACATAGGGTTTTTCTGCTCTCAATGGTTAAACGAAAGATTAAATCATCCCACTGCTAGCCTAAAAATAAATTGGTTATCATTATTTTTGAGACAAATAAAAAGGAACTGAAGCATACAAATTTTATTTAAAAATATATAAATATGACAAATATCTGGTTAATGACATATTCAAAAAGTAGCTTAATAACTATTTTCTTCTATTAAATACCTATTAAAATATATTTTCATTTCATTATAAATGCTACTATCACTGAAAAAAATCTCCTAAATAAACTGGTATATCTAGAAAAAAAGACTAAATCTAGAGTATTGGCAATAAATTGTAATTGGTTTATTTAGATTTGCTAAACCAGTAAATTGTTACGGTATTTCTATAAAGCTTTTGTATTAATAAGTACCCGTATTAGATAGGTATATAATATAATAATTAAAGTAGATAAACATATTTACAGCAGTGCCTTCACTGGTTTTGAAACGATACCAACTTTCTATACTTCGAATGGGGAAGAGCCGTCGGGCGTCGACCTTCAATGCTCTCAATCTATTGGTCCACTTACTTTACTACATGCATACTATAAATATTTTGGGGGTAAAACAAGGCGGAACCAAGGGAAGCGGAATTGCCAGATTGGCATGTAAGAACTTCAGAACCGGTTTTTAATGGAACAAAAATGGGGAAAACAGCTATTTAGTATTATCATTTATTATGAAAAAAGTATGTACAGTAACTCGTAAACTTAAAATTTGACAACGCTACATCTATCGACCTTCGAATGTGCCTCAATGTTGGGGGAAAACAAAGAACCATTTGTCCCGTCTCTTCAGGTTAAATGTCTTTGGTCATGATACCCTCACTCTTGAAAATGCCTCTGCAGCTTTCTCTAAATTGCATTTTTTTAATTAATCTTAATACACGTTTTTGAACTACAAACACTTTTTCAACTAAAGCATTTTGTCCCCAAAATATTATGCCATACTTAGTCACAGATTCAAAGTTAGCAAAATACATTATTTTTAGTGATTTTTCATTTAGATATCTACCAGCCACTCTTAATCCATAACATACAGAATTTAACTTGGCTATTAATTTAATGACATGGTCGGACCAATCCATAGACATACTACTACTTGTTAAATTTAGTAACTAAAAGCCTTTGGGTGTTTAAAGATATGACCCTCGATATGAACCCACCCAAAATCCTGGATGATACTGAGGCAGTCTTTGACATCAAACTTAAATTTATTCACCCTAAACATACATAATAATATAAGGCTTCGGTACAACTGCTGGCAGTGACGTTTGGCCCTAACATCTAGCAGCTGTACTCACAAATTATTTATTTTAAGTATATTAAAGCATTATTTGCTGAAGGATATGAGCAACTATTTGAAGAGTTTAGCAAGTACCTACTACAATTTTTTGACCTGAAAATCCAGAATTCGGATAAGAGAAAATACCCATTTGGATAAAATTTCACCAATATGAAAGAGTACCTTTCTATATGAATAATATTTATTTTTTATGAAGGAATGAACACACCTAATTGCTATTTTTTAAAAATTGGGTAACTCTCATTTTCAATTTTGAACTAAATTTGTGATTAAAACAAGGAAGGTTCACTCCACTTCCGTAAAAAATGACACTAATGTAAGTTTTCATAGGCAATGTAAGACTGATACTAGATTTATAAACTGGAAAAGTTCGCAATGTTGAGGCTCAGCTGGGAGTTGAAATTTTAGTTCAAGATGAACTACCTAATCAAATCATTCAGCTCAATTTGGCGAAAAGTTTGCTAATTTTTAGGATGTTTGAAAAGTTGAGAGATAACCAAATTTTATGCTCAGAGTTCAGAAAGTTCATTCCAACCATTGAAAAATCACTGTACTAGCACGCGATCGCTGTCAATAGCCGATTGACATTTGAAGTTGTACATCTGCAGAGCTGTTTTTATTGTTAATTGTTACTTTTTTTGTGAAAATGGCTGAATCTGAAACTGAAGAACCAAGTGAAATCGAAGATATTGATGCATCAGTGCTACTTACTTATAGAAGTAATTCAAAATTATCCATTTTTGTACAATCTTGGTCACCAGGCCCAAGAACAATAATTTATTTATTTATTTATTTATTTCTTACAGTATCAACAGCAATGATTGCCAATTACAGATACCAAACTTAATACATAGCAGATACAATAGTACATCAAAAAACAATATAAAAACACTCAATAGCAAGAACAAACAATATTTAACTTATAAGTACAAATGTAACGATATATAACTAAAAAAACTTACCATAAAAAGTTAAAACGACAGTCATTCAAATCACAGTTCTACGGTAACATTGCAGATTGCTGTTCATAAAGCCTATTAGTAATCATAATTTTGAATTGATTCAGAGGAACTTGGTAGACATCAATATCAGAGGCATATTTATTGAATAAAGAGCACATTTTATATATAGGTGAAGCCTTAAAGGTATTAGTGCGAGGGAAATCCAGGTAGAAACAATTTCTTGATCTAGTACTTCCGGCGCCAAATGAAAATTTAATTTCAGATAAAATCTTGGGACAGTCCACCTTATTACTAATAATCTTAAAAAGAAATATCAGACATGTTTTTACCCTTCTGTTTTCCATAGATAAACACTCAAACATATGAAGCAGAGTCCAATTATCAAAGCCTCTTTCTGGGTAGTAACCAAACCTTTTAAAATATAAGTATTTTAGAAACTTTCTTTGTATACGTTCAATACAGTTAACCCAAGTATCATATTGTGGGGACCATATAACAGATCCATATTCTCGTTTTGGCAACACGAGACTTTCAAACAACCTAACACATACACGTAGTCTAAAATTCTTTGTTGTCCTAATAACATACCCCAAGATACCATGTGCTTCCTTAACCCTGGCAGCAATATGATCAGAAAATGCTAAACCAGCGTCAAACATTACCCCCAGGTCCTTATGGTTAGAAACAGCACACAGACGCAAACAATCAACACTGTATATATGTCTATGAACATTCTTGTTCAGTGTAAAACTCATGGAGGCGCATTTCTGTGTATTGAGAGCAAAACCATTTTCCGCACACCACTTAACCACCCTATTAAGATCATCCTGTAAGAGTTCGCACCCGCTGCAAGGGCCATCAATTTCCAAGAAAATTTTAAAGTCATCAGCAAACAAAAGGGCAGTAGAATACTTGCATGACCTGCACATGTCATTTATTGCCGCAACAAAAAGTAATGGTCCCAGATTTGACCCTTGAGGAACACCTGAATGACTAGGATAAGGATTCGACCTAAAGCCACTAATTTCTACAATATTTTGCCTCTGCGACAAGTAGGACATCAACAACATAGTGAGAGCCGGTGCTACATTCATTCGCTGAAGGGCGTTAACCATTACAGTATGCTTAACCCTGTCAAAAGCCTTCTGGAAGTCGGTAAATATAACATCAACTTGAGACTTGTTGTTTAGTGAAGTATGGATGTACTGAGAGAAAATCACTAAGCTCGTCATAGTAGATTTTTGGGGTAGGAAACCATGCTGCTGCTCAGAGATATGATGTCTAATATCCTCGTACAGTCTATTGAAAAGAACAATTTCAAACACCTTAGAAATAGAATTAAGAATGGAAATTGGTCTATAGTTTACCACCTCCCGCTTTAAACCACCCTTAAAAACGGGAATTATTTTACTAACCTTCCATTCACTGGGGAAGGTTGATGTCTTAAGACAAAGATCAAATATAAACGTCAATGGTCGGGTTAGTAGGTCACCACAGCCCTTCAAAATATATCCCGGAACACCATCAAAGCCAATAGCCCTATTTCCCTTTAACCCATTTAGTGCACTGAAAACATCACTTTCCAAAATGGGGTCGTAGCAAAAATAATCAAAACAAACATTGGGCTTCCAAGGAAGAGATTCAGGATTAGAAAAAACATCACCAAAGTAGGCAGCAAAAATGTTAGCAATGTTTTGAGATCCTGTGTAAGATATGTTTTTGTAATTTAAAGTTGCAGGAATCTCGGATTCATTTCTATGACTCTTGATAAAACTCCAAAAATATTTGGGATTAGAAGTCAAGGCAGCTTGAACCTCCGACATATACTCCTTGTAGTTCGAATTTATAGCATACTTCAATTTGCGCCTAACTTCAATATACCTCGTAAACCAGTAATTTATTTTAGTTCTCTTATACCGTTTAAATAATTGTTCCTTAGTTCTAACAAGCCTAATAATGTCTGCATTATACCAAACAGGAAAAACTCTACCAATCTGTCTAGACAACGGGACACATTTTTTAAAAATATCTTCAAGTATCTGGTAAAAAACAGTTACTGCATCATTGATATTCCTGCATGCAAGCAAACTGTCCCACCTTTGATTGAGAAATAGCTCACGCATCAACAAAAAGTTGGCCTTTTTAAAATTGTACTTAAAATTAGGTGTGTATTTAACGTAAGTTTCCTTAGTTTTTAAGTTTAAATTGATCAACAATGGAGGATGGTGATTGTCAATGGGCAGTAATGGTTCCGTCTCAGTTATCACCTCGCAGTAATATAGGCGCGGACTGCAAATCACTAAATCTAACATCACATTATTTACATTTAAAATATTGTTACATTGCATAAAATTTGTAAAAGCTAAAAAATTATTAAAATCACAAATAGGCTCCTTATGCATATTAGTATACACAAGGTCACGCAAGTTAAAATCTCCTAGTATTATACAATCATAGTTCAACAAGTTAGACTCAATACATTGATAAAATCTACGGTAAGTGTCAACCTCAGAACCAGGAGCAATATAAACAACAACGACATACAAGCATCTACCTAATCCCAGACATAACCTCACACAGAGCGCCTCCAAATCCCTATCAAAAATATCACATATGTCAGTACTATATTGCTTTCTAACCGCCAAAAGAACTCCTCCACCTTGTTTCTTATGTGTCAAAGTATAGTCTCTGTCTTTTCTGAATATATTTCTAGAGGTGCTATTAAATTCTTGATTGTGAATGGAACAATTTAACCAAGTTTCTGTCAGAGCAATAATATCAGAATCATTTAATAACATTGACATTTTTAAAGAGGTAAGTTTAGTTTTAATTCCCCTGGTGTTCTGATAAGAAATCAGAAAATTTCCTATGTGAGATCTATATGTGTCATGGTTATCGGAAAAGTTGAATGGTCAACAGCAGCAAGAGAAGGACTTAAGACTTTATTGTGGTCCGAGTCCACAGACAAACAAATGTTGGTTTCAACAGTCACGGGAATACTTATGTTTCCGATAACCGGAGACAGTACAAATACATTTCTTAATGCGTTACTAGCGCTAACATATTGAGACAGACAAACACAGAGAGCCCTTTTATTAAGCCTGAATCTACCATATAATATACTATTGCCAAAAATTCTTATTGAAGCTCTTTGCTTATCAAGAAATTGGCTACATAATGTAACAAAATGTGTATATGTAAACTCGCAAAATTTGTTATAAGTCAAACTTAAAGTAAGGTTTGTACATTTTCCAAGAGTAAGTAATTTATACAAAGAGTAACGGTCAAAATTTGTGACACGCAGATCCAAACACACAATAATGTTATCAGTAGTACCATAATTAGTTGTTAGTTGAAATATTCGGTTTGCCATTTGCACCAAAGAATAATTAGGATGAGATTCTCCATATACAACGTAGGTCCCTGAATTCAAGGAAATTGTCACACCAGAAGCTACACCTCTTGCACTGCGATCACCAAACACCAAAACACTGCTATTGACAACTGGCATGAGCAGGTGAGTATTTTCAATACCCATAACATCCGGGAGCTGCGGCATTGTGACTTCGCCATACTGAGGGCTATTCTGTGCTGCCGTATCTCCATAACTTGTAATCGGCAGGTGGGCTTCTCTTGAAAGACAATCAGAAGTTTCAGAACTTTCAGAGGTTAGAAGATTTCTGCCCACAAGATCATGAGTCGCTAACTCATCAGCAAGACTCATACCGTAATTGATATCGGGCTCCGTCTGGGTAGATCTAGGAACCTGAATACGCATCATATTGTAAATAAGAAGCGCAACTTCGAGCTCATCATCAAGAGTATGGGAGTTCGATAGCACCTGCATGCTGACACTAGTCTGACATTCCCTTGTGGCAAACGACAGTAAAGGTGCAGGCCTAGACGGTGAGTCGCATTCTACAGGGCAGTTTAAACACTTTAAATTACTAGAGACAGAATCAGTCTGTGTTGGTTTTGACATTCTTGATATCATAGTTTGAGTTCCTGAGCTTTGCATTTCCATGATGGTCTGAGTATCTATATCAAGTGTTTCAGGCTTCTGTAAAGCTTGAATAATGTTGAATTGTTCCTCATTCGTATTGAGCAGATCTGATATTTGTTGTTTTAGGTCTTCAATTTGTTTTGCCAAACCAGCCTCAATATCTGCTACCTCAGAAACCAGTGAGCAAGAATTTCGCTTCTGGCGCTCAATAAATCTGTTTTTCTCATCAATTTCTGTTCTTAAATCCTTTATAAGACTAGTCAATGTGGAAATGGGAGAAATATCATCATCTTCATCACTATACATAACCTCTCTACAAGCCTTTGAACAACAGATTAAATTATTGTCTATTACTTCATAATATTTTGTTCTTTTCCAACAGCTTTGGTGGAAAATGTTTTTACACACTATACAAACCCAATTATTAAAAGATTTGTTTCTGCAGCACTTAAGATCACCCATTGCAAAAAGTGATTAAAATATTACAATATACCCAGTGTGTTGCACCAAAAAAGAAACAGAATTAATACCAATAAGAACAAAAATTTCCAAGAATCGGACATAAGATAACGTACAACGTGCAAAAGTTCATAAATATATATTAAAATAATCAAAATAGTTTGTGCATCTAAGGTGGAATTTGGAACGTAGCTGCTACACAAGAATGTAAACAAGAGTCTTGGCGCCAATTAAACACAGTACAAATCGATGTATAAGTTCCAAAATTTACCATTTCCGAGAAAAACAAAACACTATATCCACACGAAAAGTACTCACTGATTCACAGACACCATTTTCAAAAATTTACTTTTACTATTTCTACTAAATATAGGCAATTGTTGGGAACCTACAAAGCAACATCTCATCAACACCTCTCATCAACACCTCTCATCTCATTCACAACTTTCCCTCTGCGAATTGCCAGATGCAGCTATGCGGGTAGCATAATAAAGCTCCTTTGCAAGCCTTATTAACTTTCTATATATGAATCTATACTGTTGAAAATAACTCAAAAAAATATCATTATTCGTAAATTTTCGAATTGTATGTAAGCACCGCAAATTTCTTGAAGAAACTCTCAAGCCTTTAGTGATCCAAGGCTTTCTACTCTTTTTTTTAATTTTCTGAACAGGAAAAGCTCTATTAAATGACCCACGCAAAAGAATATGGAACTGCTCAAGAGGATCGCTACATTCAAATATACCACTCCAATCAACAGCCATACAAAATTGCCCAAATTTACTGTAGTTTGCTCTACTAAATAATCTACCATATCTGTATTGACACTTTTTGGATTTAGTGGGAAAAGCAACTTTACTTAATATAGCCTCGTGGTCTGACAGACCTGACTCAACAACTAAACAATCCACATTAGGGGAATTCATGGATGAACAAAAGTAATCAATGGTGGTGGATGAGAATTGCGAAACACGAGTGGGTGCATTGACGTACATAAAGAGACTAAATGAATCTAAGAGGTTACACAAGTCAAGCGTATGAATTGAGTCTGTATCATCATAGTTTATGTTAAAATCGCCCAGTAAGATAAGATTTATGTGGCAGCAAAGAAAGAATCCGCTCCAGTCTGGACAAGAAATCACTGGTATCATCATAGTTTATGTTAAAATCGCCCAGTAAGATAAGATTTATGTGGCAGCAAAGAAAGAATCCGCTCCAGTCTGGACAAGAAATCACTGGTATTTGAGGCAGGGCTTCTATAAATACAAATTATATATAGTTTTTAGCACTGGAATAAATCATGGAAAACTCAAAAACAACATCCGGAAATGTCCCCGGATATCTTGAATAACTACTACTGTTCTGTGGCGGGTGCACTCACGTCGAAGTTGAATCCAACTGCTGATCCAATGGCCTACATGGCTCGGTTTCAGATCGGCTCATCATTTTTCTTTCAGCCAACGCCCCCGACGGAGATTACACGAGCCATGAAATCAATTAAAAATAAGAGCTCGTGTGGTGAAGATGGCATCACAGCAAAAATCTTTCTATCTCTTCCTACTCCTGCTTTGAATGCTCTCTCTGATGCTATTAATCAATCCTGGGTTGCTGGTGGGTTTCCTTTGTGTCTTAGGCAGGCTATGGTTGTTCCCCTTTATAAGGGTGGTGACCTTGGTGATCCCTGCAATTTTCGGCCGATTTCGTTATTGTCAACCCTTTCAAAAATCCTCGAAAAACTTGTTAAGGAGCGGATTGTGATGTTTCTCAAACAACATCAAATTTTACACCCTAACCAATTTGGCTTTCAATCCGGTAGGTGTACTGATGATGCGGTGTTTCAATTCTTGGAGGAGGTGTATTTTGGTTTCAACAGCGGAGAGGCTATTGCAGCAGTGTTTTGCGACTTATCAAAAGCATTTGATTGTGTGAGTCACAGAATTCTGCTGCAGAAGCTTGATACATATGGATTCAGAGGAAACGTACTGGAGTGGTTTCGGTCTTACCTGGATGGGCGAGTGCAGAGGGTCATCATCGGCTCAAAAACATCTGACGCAGGTGCGATCAGTTGTGGGGTTCCCCAGGGTTCAGTTCTGGGTCCACTGCTTTTTTTGTTGTACATTAACGACCTTGCTTTTCTGGACATTGAGGGACAATTTACGCTTTTTGCCGATGATACTACCATACTCTGGCATAATCCTAGCCCTATCGCATTGAGGGATAGAATTTCAACTGATCTCCCAAAGATTGTACAGTGGTTTGATGCTAACTTGTTGACTCTCAATGTTGATAAAACCAATATCTTGGGTTTTAGGTGTAACGTGGGTGGCTTGTTGCTTGGGGATGTTCCACTTGTTTTGAAAACAGAGACTAAATTCTTGGGCATTCTTCTCGATAACCATTTAAGATTTGATTCACATATTATGGGGCTGACAAAGAGGGTGGCTTCTGGATGCTATGCTGTGCGTGTGGTATCGAGAGAGATTGGTGTTTCTCTGGCTAGGAAGGTGTACCATTCTCTAGTGGAGTCGCATTTAAGGTATGGAATTGTGTTTTGGGGGAATACATACAATCGTTTGCTGCACTCATTGTTTGTTTTACAGAAAAGGGCAGTGCGATACATCTATCAAGTAAACGGTAGGGAATCATGTAGGCCCTTATTCAAATCCAAAAAAATTCTAACGTTGTCATCATTGTTTGTTCTGGAGACGGCTTGTATGATGTATAAGCGTAGGGATAACCTGCCCGGGCCTAGTCACTCTTATGCTACTAGGCAAACACAAGACCTTCACTTGCCTATACCTACTTCGGCCCTGGTGAAAAATTCAATTGTATATGAAAGCCGTAAAATATATAATCACCTTCCTGATACTTTAAAGGTTTGCCCTGCGCTTTCCTTATTCAGGCGGTCTGTAAAGAAGTTATTGGTGGAGAGGGCTTATTACGATTTGGGTGAATACTTTAATGACCGCTTTTAATCTATGTGTATTTTTGAGGGACCTTGCTCTGTATTTGTATTATTTTGTCTAGATATTTTGATTTTGATTATTTACTGTGTTTTAGACTGCTCTTAACTTAACTTATCTTATTTTATTGTATTCTATTGTATTGTGTTCTATTGTATTTTATTTTTATTTGGAAAATAATGTTTATTGTGGTTTTAGACATTGACTCTGCTTTGTAAAGACTTTTTTTTTGTATACTTGCATGCAATTGAAGAGCTTTGTTAACAAGATTTATCTTACTACTAACAATTGACTATCGCGACTACGTTCGCAAACCTTGCTGTTTATTATTCTTGCACCAGGCCTACAAAAATTTTTAATGTCCGAAATTCTATTGGTTTCGAATTTTAACCAATCAAATATGAACTTTCCCAACTTCTTGTTGATGTTTATAAAATGAACTGTGAAATCCAAACTCAGAACCTCACCAACTAGGAACTTTCCAACCTCAACATTACGAACTTTACGAGTTTATAAATGGATAAAGAAAAAAATTAACCTAAAATATCTGAAGGAACTTGTCTTGTCTTGTTTGTTGACCCCCTTACATGGGGGTTGGATGGCATTGCTACGAGGTAATTTGCCAGCACACCCTTCTTCCGGTGCTTAGACAGAGGCAGAGCTACCGCTCTGCTTGTGTTACACAATATTCCAATTTAGTTTGGCTTTCTATTGGGTGGGAACCTCCAATAACACCTGGTGATTCCCGAGCTTTGTACAATTATAAGCTAATGAACTGCACGACTGAGTTCCAATGCAAGGAGTCTTTGCACACTGTAGGTATAACCAATTTATGTTCAGAGACTCCAAATCCCTGCAAGATATACCCCCAACCGCCCACAGGCCACGCTACCGCGTACGGAAATAACCCTGGGGTCCTAAAAGGAGTCACCCTCCACTACACGACCCACCCACCCCTTACACCTTACAGCCGGACGACTTTCCAGAATCCCCCCTGAAGGATTAGAACAAGTTTTCTAAGCAAAAAACTTCCACTACCCGTGCCGAATTCTGTAATCCGTTTCCAACGTGTTCGTCCTTCGACGGCAGAACCGGAAGTGTCCTGAAGGAACTTTCTACTTTCTAGTCTATATTTTTAAAATTTAATTCATAGAGAAAGAACGCATAGTAAGACCCCTACCTGGATTGTAAATTGTCTTTTCCCTATATAAACAAAGCTTTGGGATATTTCGGAACACTCTGTCTACCTACACGAAATTTTCGACCTTCGGACCTGCGCATTTGGTAACAGCCCAGTGCTGTTCACAAGCGTCTAGGGCCAGAGCTAAATTTTTCATGCGAGGTACTATTATGGCTTTGCATGGCCCTCCGCTCGCTACGGGGGCGCAATCAATAAGAACTAACCAAAACTAACCCAAGGCTTACTCAAAATTAAGAAAAAGAAGTAAATAAAGAAAAAAACACAAACATAACCTTAAAAAAGGTAAACAAAACACAAGGTGCATTTTAATGCCAACCCGAATTAACCCTGACTAACTCTAATTAACGAATCCAAAGAAATAAGCGCACGTAGCGCGCTTGTCTCTACTATCTAAAACTAAGCACAACCAACCCAAACTAACCAAAACTAACCCAAACTAACCTTAATTAACCAAAGTAAAGCGACCAGGTTAAACAAAAATAATCTAAACTAACTATAATTAACTAAACAAGCATATTGAGACTAGCGCGACACGCGCTTGACCAACACCACCTAACACAAACCCAAAATGAACCCGAACTAACAAAACAAGCGCACTACGCATGGTACTTTCTTAACTAATTCCAATGAATCAAAGAAGGGCGCATTTGTCTCTCTTACTTTTGGTCGTCAAAAAATTAGCATCTTACATAACTCAAACTAACGAATTATTATTATTTATTATTTTAATAAACACAAAGGCCCTTCTTCTAAATCACCATCTGTCTATAAAGTGTTGGCTGACTGTATCCAACAAGATGCCGTATTTTAGAACCGAACAGAAATTACACTTGGCCCCATCTATACGTACGACAGCTGTGCCGGGCTGAGCTGCGTTTTAAGATCCTTTACACAAGTAGAGCACTATGTAAAAATCGACCTCTCCTATTGGTCGATCCATCTCGTATTACAATATGTCTTCGTGATGCAATCGATTTGTGGCAAGAGCTCACGTGGTCGAGAGGTTTAGATGGTTGGGTCTCTCCTGGACGACCCGGGTTTAAACCCCGTTGCTTTTTTTATCATTTTTTTAAGATTACGTTTCTAAACAGTTTTTTCTTGATTTTGGGTATGGCTTGGGTTAGTTTGGGTTAGCACCTGGTTAGTCTCCTTTCCTATAACACCCGTAGCGAACGAAGCGAGCGGAGGGCCATGCGGATCGTCCAATAGGAGAGGCCGATTTTTACATAGTGCTCTACTTGTGTGAAGAATCTTAAAATGCGGCTGAGCTAACCACTCGCGTCTACCTCCAGGAAATTTTCGATCTTCGAACCTGCGCATTTTGACTAAAGGTGGATTTTCATGCATCCGATATCCGAGGGTACGATTATCCGAATTTATCCCTATTGGTACAAATAAACATCTTCCATTGGTCAAAATTATTTGAATTTTATCTATTTTCATACATACGATGTCCGATGATACGAAAATCCAAACCTCTGTACTGACACTGTATCTAACTATACAAAAAAGTTTTTGTATGCTACATGAAGTGACGAATTTAAAAGTTGTGAAAAGCGCCTTGTTTGTGTTTCTATTTTGAAAAATATCCCTCACCCAAACTATCTCCCTTCGCTGTTTTTGTTTATTTCTCATTCTCCATATAACCTACATAGGACAAAATTAGTATATTATTAGTTTTCCAAATATAATGTCTCCGATTAGTTTCGTTGATACTTATTCATTTTAACACTTTACCATAAAATATGGGGATATTTTGTGCACTTTACATATTACAACAAAAAAGTTGGAAAACTGAGGTTAAAAAACATACGATTATCGGATAGAGTTAAAAATATTTTCACTCTTCCGACGATCGGATGAAATTTTAAAATTTTCGGATGAAAATTGGCGCGAAAACAATTCAATCAATAGAAACACTTTCGGATCATCGGATCGTCACATTTCGGATGCATGAAAAGTCACCTTAACTCTAGGGAGAGCACACCTATCCCATCCATTTGTCCACCTTAACGTTTTTTCACTTCATGCATGGCCCTCCGCTCGCGACGTGGGCTCAAGAAAAGGAAAGTAACCTAATACATACCCAAAATCAAGAAAAACTGTTTAGAAATGTAACCTTAAAAAAATAGAAAAAGCAACGGGATGTCCCCCTAGAGTCTAGTCGCATTTTGTCGCAGCCCGGTGTTGTCGTTCTATATTTCACTTCACGCATGGCCCTCCGCTAGCTCCAGGGGCGCAACCAAATAAAACTAACCCAAGCAATGCCGAAAATCAAGAAAATCATCTTTGAAAAATATATGAATTAGCACGTACGCATGCGTGAAAAAATTTGTGTAAGAAGCAAGCATTGACAAATGCAAATTCCCATGCGAACAGCTAAATCTGCTGCGGCGCGACTGTAGAACTGCTTTTATACTATCTAATAAATACTCCAGGTAACTGTAGAGTTCTTTATTAACTTTTACTATAATACATCAGATGGTAAAGCTACATCCCATACAGCACGTCCAATTCAAATTACGTCTCTACAAGATATACACTTGAGAAACAAAAGATGTTATGATGAAACTAATTGTTGATCTAGTGCTGACGTACACATATGAGATACACCTATGTTTATGTTGATAGAATTATGTGATATAATCTTTAATAATTGTATACCGTATGCACTTAAGATTCTAAACATTTTTATATAACGTAAAGAAAGACTATTAGAATGTTGAAATTTGACATCCGTACATGATGCCTACAAGGTTTAAATCATATGTATGTGTGATGCTTTATGAAATATGTGTGCCTACAGCATACACCACGTAAAAGTGCAACATATACATATGATACAAATAACTATATATACACTCTTTAGTTCTGTCTTGTCGTGTCTATATTCGAGCAAGGAACAGTGCGCGCGCAAAGCGTCAGCCTGAGGATACCGACCATGTGTATCTCATGTGTCTTTTTTCCTCTATATGAGTGGAAGAGCTGACATTTTTATTTAATCATCTAGGAAGCTCCGTAAATGTTTGTGTGTCTTTGTAGCAGATTATAAGGTATAGTAGGATTTGGTTAATACTTTATTACTCCTAGGTATCAATATATTGGGGTTACAATGTTTAATAATATTGTATATGGTATATGCACCTAAAATTCTTAACATTTTTTTACATCTAATTGTTGATCTAGTACTGATGTACACATATGAGATACACCTTGTTTATATTGATAGAATTATGTGATATAATGCTTAATAATTTTGTACCGTATGCACTCTGGTTTCTGAACATTTTTATATAACGTAAAGAAATATCATAAGAATGTTGAAATTTGACGCCCATACATGATGCCTACAAGGTTTAAGTCATATGTATGTGTGATGCTTTATGCAATATTTGTGCCTACTGCATACACCACGTAAAAGTGCGATATACACACATGATACAAAGAACTATATATACACTCTTTAGTTGTGTCTTGTCGTATCTACATTCTACCATTCAAACATGGCGCAGTGCGCGCGCAAGCGTCAGCGTAAGCATACCGGGCATGTGTATCTCATGTATCCTCTTTCCTCTATAAGAGTGGGGTAGTACATCCACATCATATAGCAGCCATTTTTGTTTTATCTTTTGGGAAGACGCGGAAGTGTGTGTGTCTCTGTGCACTTTGAAACGGATTATAAGGTAAAGTAAGAATTGATAAATACTTTATTACTTCTAGGTACCATTAATATTGGTGCTACAATGTTTAATAATATTTATAACCCAAGCTAACCCTATGCACCTGATTCTTAACATATTTATACAACGATGGATCGTTGGAATGTCCGTATAGGTCCCGACATGATGCTTACAATGGTTTAATGTAATTTGCTGTATTTCCACCTAACATTTTTATGTAGCTATAATAACGTTAAGTTAATTGGGTCGTTAGAATTTTGAAATTCAACGTTCGTACAGGATGCTGACAAAGTTTAAATCATTAGTTTGGTGCTTATGACTAAGTAAAATTTTGTGTATACACCACGTAAAAGTAATAGTACAGTGTAATAACATACACTCTGCAGTTGTGTGTTGTCGTTTCTACATTCGAGGGAGATGGAACAATGCCAGGGCAGAGCGTTAGCATGCTGGACATTTGTATCTCATATATATATGGTAGCAGGTAGTAGTTAGTCATTTTACCATTTGTAAAGTTCTGGGGCTGGATGCACTTTCTTATTATAGAATAGGCGGTCATGGAAATCCAGTAACGATTATCGCTACACTGATTTTTGATACAAAAAGTTTCAACACCCTTTGATGCATGTCAATTTAAGGTTAACTTTTTTTTCTCAAACCGTAACTGACCAATTTTATTATTTTTGAAATATTTTAAATCAATAAAGTGTTAAAAATATTACTGCTATGTTTTAAAGTTTTTCGGAGGCCTAACGGTAGAAATATATCACGGAAATAGCAAACTAGAGTCTTGTTCTTTAATTTTGTCTAATTTTGTAAAGGAAATCGTGGAACTCATAAATAATGGAATTATAGGTTCAGGAATTACATCCTAAAATCGTAATGGATGCTTACATTTGCGATGCGCCGGCACCGGCACCGGATCGTTCATATATAGCTCAAAGGCCACACTGTGTATGGATGCTGTAGGAAATGCTCAATCAAAGGTCGTTGGGTATCACAGCGTATAATGTTCTGCACATTTACTTTTATTAAATTAGAGAGTGAACATCCTTCAGAGCATTTACAGTTACAATCATAACAATTGATCTTTTGTGCTCAACTTATAGGTACTTTTTTGTATTATTGCAGTGACTCTTTATGAAAGACGCTTGTCCAAAATCCAATTTGCCAAATTTGAACTCCAAAACGACGCGTCGCGGTCTGGGAATGGTTACGACAAGCAACCAACCGACTGGAGGTGCTTTTAGTTACTTCGTTTCAAAAAATGAAGAATGGCTGAAAAGAGTGCCGCTGAGCTGCAACAAAGGCTGGCAATGTATAGCATAAGATATATTTGCGTTTTTACTATGTTATTTGAATATTTTCAATACATTTTAATATTCTTGTAAAAGTTCTGTCATTTTCTAGTGTTTTCCTACTTCTGTTTTCTGGTGCACCAATTGATAGCGTTCCGTAGTAGTAACTATATAAAGTGAGCGGCTAAAATATGAAACAAATTCGTTTAAAAATCAGGATTTTTTTTTGAAAAATGCTCCAACACTTCCATTTTAATTTTTTGATCTACTTTTTTGCTCTAAAAAGAAATTATGCAGGTTGTGTCAAAAAGCAGAATTATTCAAAATTAGATTTAAAAAAATAGTGTTTCACTTAAAAAAAAATTTGTTTGATATCAAATCTACTTTTTTGACACACCTTGTATATTTTCTTTTTGATGGAAAAAAAGGAACAAAAATTATAATTGACGTGATCGAGCATTTTTCTGAAACGTCAATACCTGATTTTAAATTGAATTTGTTCTATATTTTAGCCGCTCTTTGTATATTATGTGGAAAGAAAAAAAGAACAATTTTAAAGTAACTTTTCATCAGATAGATACTTCAGGAAAATAAAAGTTTCACTGTCCGCTCTTTCGTTCTCAAAAAACCATAATATTAATTATTTTTTTAAAATATCTGTTTTGAGAACGAATAAAGGTTAGGAGGCAAAACTTATTTTCCTGAAGTAGCTCATGAAAAATTGGTTTGTTTGACACGGCGTATACATGGGGCGACGGAGCTACATATACACGGAATAGTATATTTACGTTCAAATTGAGAAGGACAAAAGCCATGTGTAAGCAGAGTTTAAGCATAATACACAATCACTGTGCACCCGATAACACACTGTGGATCACTTAAAGATACACGGAATAGTATATTTACGTTCAAATTGAGCGGGACAAATGCCATGTGTAAGCATAATAAACAATCACTGTGCAGCCGATAGCACACTGTGGATCACTTAAGTTGTGTATATGTAAATGGTATACTGTGGCTACATTGTGAGGCGGACGTTTAACCTTTGTGCATACGTGTGTACCTGAAATGTGTAAACGTAGCACATTTACATCGTAGAATTGTACAACCCTGTGTCTGCATCTAGATACATCGTCACAATGCGAACACATCGTAATCTTGATTTGGTGTGCTGTATGGGATGATGTATATTCTTAGAATCTACGTACACGTAACAATGTTACTCAGTCTTCTATTCTCTCTCTATATATCCTATATTGGTATAGGTTCACGGCTCGGTCACAGCTTGCTCGGTCGTGGATCAAAACATTGCACTGACGAGGTTGACTAAACAAGGTTTTAACCTTAGCCTTGCCGACCGCGCCAGGTATCGCGTTCATTCAAGCCAAACAATAACACTACGTGAACTGCGTAATGTAAATAACCTTCGTCTAGACCTCGGGCTAGTCGGGATATTTTAAAGATCTAATTTGTGAAATACCGAGTGTTTCTTGATACACTACACGACGAAAAATATCACCAACATTGAACACAAATATTTAAAAAACAAATGCATGATGCGCAATTTTTATTTCAGATATTGTCAAATAATTGTGTGCACTAACGATTAGTATATCTGACATTTTAATTCATGTGACCCTAAATTGATACATCAACATCACCACCAAATCAAACAATCCACAAGCGTCTAGGGCAGTGTTGCCAGGTCGACAAAATAAAATTCGCCAGAAATTGGAATGAAAAATCACCAAATTTGAAAAAAATCACCAGAAAGTGAATTTTTTAAGTTGCATTATTAAACACTATATAAGTATACGTATATGTTAAAAACGAAAAAATGCGTTTTATACATCTTAATTATCTACTTAAAGCGAATCTATTATAAGAAGACAATCTTATAATATGATAATATCACTGATTCCCTATCCGTACCCGCCAAGAGTACCTACACTAATACAGTTGTACAACTTCTGCTATTATTGTGTGGTTTTGAACTGAAATAATAGGGTTTCCATAAAGGTTTTTTTGAAATTCAGGACAAGTGTGCCCTGAAATCCGGACAAAACCCGGACTTTTCCGCACAATACGTCATAAATGCATTTATGTACTTTGAAAGGTAAATTATTAATTTAATTAACAGTTAAGATTTTGTTTATTTTATTCAAAAATACATTTTAACGCAAAAAGTACATAATATATGCCTATTATTAATGTAAATTGAATGGGTATGATATCATAGCATTTCTTCCGTTACTACACACTTCCTTTTTGGCATTATTAAATGTTATTGCTTAGCTTTATTAGTAAAATTTAATATTGTGCATAGCATACCGATTTACCGGTCGCAATTACGGTTAATATCAGTTATCAGTCATCAAGCGCACTCCGCACTCTACTCTAGACTCTAGCAATATTTTAATCTTTATTTATATCGTAATGATAAGAAAATAAAGACAGAATTATTACGTCCGATACTCGATATTTAGGATCGATACTTCGAGAGTTACTTTGTTTTACGATACATAACAAGTATCGATACATTTGTGTTGTATGGATACCTTACGATACGGGAAGATTTTTTTTATCTACTACCTACTACTGTTTGCCAAATGAAAGAACCTGGACGGAAAGAATGCGGGCAAAAAATATCCTCGCATATTTAGATGGTGCCAGATTTTTTTCCCAATAATCTTAATTTATTTTCTGTCTAGTTTCCTATAGTGAATTTACATATTTAAATTTCCTACTTGAATACTTAATTTTGTTATTTTCCTTAATACTACTGTCTTCTATTATTTACTATTTTATTTACACAGGGAAATACGGAATACGCAATAAGTATACTATAATATTTATAATGTTCATATTTTATTCGCCTTCAAGCTATTTAAAATACGCGACAATAGGCAACAGTGCGACGTTTACTTGATTTTTAGCGGGGAGGCAATTTCGTGATTGGTCGCAGGATATATTAAATACACTTTGACCCTAGACCAACACCTATTTTTTTTTACATATTTTAAAATTTCGGCAGCGACTTGCTTTAGCCATTGGCGTGGAAATTGCCGATGCCGAACTGTGTGGTTATTTATATTATTTGGTTTGTAGGGTTTGGTGATATATAGGTTTTGTCGATTTTGGAAATTCTCTTTTTTCACTAGAAAGAGGGTGTCCTATATAGTAGTTTAAGCCAAAAAAGTCGAAAGATCCGCTACATTTGAACCGAAAAAATACCCTCAAAGTTCGAGTTTTGACACAAATTTTCAGCTCCACTTCACAAAAGTACTAGAAATGTAGACAAAACACATCTGAAAATCAATTGTCGGGTGAGAATATTAACTAGGATACATTTGCGTCGAACGAGAGACCTCCGTTTTGTTCCAGTCCTAATTTCAAGCGACTCATAGCCATAGTCTCATTAAACAAAATTAAATTTTACTTGTAAATATCCATCCTCCTTTTTACTGTCAACGGTCACAATAGCCAAAACAAAGATTTTTAAGAAGGCACACTGTTGCCAGACGTTTACTGTAGTTTCGTTAGCAAAATTCATTAGAAAAATGGTGCGCTATAAGCGCAGCTTATTCACTACCAGCTAGTCATCTTGCGGCGGCATCCTTTCATTTGGGAAAGTCAATAACCAAGTTTTGCAAATTTTAGAAGAGGATCATGACTAAATATTGTTTTAAATGCCTGGGCATCTGAATAATATCTACTTTTGACAGTTCGTTTAATTTAAAATGTGCTTTTTCTACTAGCGTGCGTAAAGTACTCACTTTACGCACTCTCTAAGATTCGTAAAATAGGCTTTTTTATGTGCAGTGCGTAAAATAAGTTATTTTACGCACTAGTGCGTAGAGTAAATCTGACATATTTTTTGACATTTAGGGCAATGCGTAAAATAATTTATTTTACGCACTAGTGCGTAATGTAATTTAATAATATTTTTGTTTTTTCATATATTTTTCGGTAGTAGAAAAAATGTTGTATGCTACTCATGTGTAAAGTACCCTTTTTTTATTCAATTTCAATTAAATTTTTTTATCAATATTCCCATTCATAAAAAAGGTTCACTTTACACACTTGTTGCATATATAACTATTTTATGGTCTAAACTCCGTTTAAAAATGATTTTAAAACGCACAATTGTATAAAAATCCGAAATTTCCGAACCTCTCAGGGCGATAGCCGAGGCTTCGGACGAATTTGTAATCTATTTTGAAGCGAAAATTCATTTTAAATTGAACTGACTGTGGAACTGAACCGCTCAGAGCGCAGTGCCCGACACTCCAACTTTCCAATTTCGATAGAGTTGACTAGCTGGTAGTGAACAAGCTGTGCTATAAGTGTCTACTCTTTTTTTTATTTAGGTGAATGATTTTTTATTGTAGTAACACATTCTATATTGCTCGACGAGCGGTGTGTATGCGAAGATGTTGATTGACACGGTTCTTGAATAGTTGGTTTGGGGAACAGATGTCCTGAGAGCATATTCGCATGTAACAGGCAAGATGTCCATTCGGCAATGCCGATCGTTTCTTCATATGTGAAGTGCACGATAGCATTTAGTCAGATGTCGTGACTGTTACATAGAATCATCAAATAAGTCTTCAATTATTTTAACACTTCATGCATGGCCCTCCGCTCGCTTCGCTCGCTACGGGGGCTCAACAAACAGAAACTAACCAAATGCTAACCAAAACTAACCCAAAATAAAAAAAAGTAAAATAAAAATTTTGGATTAGTTTTGGTTCGAACCTGGTTAGTTTCTGTTTGTTGAGCCCCCGTATAGAGAGCGAAGCGAGCGGAGGGCCATGCATGAAGTGTTTAAATAATTGAAGACTTATTTGTTGATTCTATGTAACAGTCACGACATCCGACTAAATGCTATCGTGCACGTCACATATGAAGAAACGTTCGGCATAGTCAAATGGACATCTTGATTGTTACATCCGAATATGCGTTCTGGGAGTGAGTTCCACAGTGATGCAGTGCGCCAGACAAAGGAGTTGTTGTAAAGCGATGTTCTAGCTGTTTTCAGTTGTACGACGAACCGGTGCGCTCTTGCCGTCTATCGTGACTGTCTGACAGGCGTTGTCAGGGGCGAGATAAGGCGGGGCAAATCCTGGGAACATCTGCCGTAAAAGTATCTGTAAAACAGGGATTTCTCGGTCACATGTTTGCGGTGTTTCAGACTATCCAGATTCCGGGTCAACTCCGGGTCACCGACGAGACGCACAACTCTCTTCTGAACGGAATCCAGTAGCTTTAGGGTGTGCTCTGGCGTGGCACCCCAGATATGTGAGCAATATTCTAAGCACGGTCTTATTTGCGCTTTGTAAAGCAAGAGCAACTGCTGCGGTGTATACATTTTCTGTTGCGAAATAGCGTACCAAGCTTCTGGGAGGCTGATTTTGCGACGTTAGCAACGTGGTCATGTCAGGACATATTGCTGTTGACCGAGACCCCCAGTAGTCCGATTGAATGAAGATGAAGGGATGGTCGATCCTGCCATAATAATATCATTGCCCACCGTATGGTAAACGTGGCTGCTTGGATGATTGTTCAATGTGCATTTGCATTCATTCATTGGAATAAAAGAGACACTCATCCGATTACACTATTCCTTTGTATGTATATATTCGTCAAATATTTCACTTCATACATGGCCCTCCGCTCGCTCCGGGGGCGTAACCAAACAAACTCAACCCAAACTAACCCAAGACATTCCCAAATGAGGAAAAACAAACTAAAAAATATTTGCATTTTCGACTGACAAATTTAATTTTTTTTTTATTTCCGGCATGCCTTGGGTTAGTTTGGGTTAGTTTTGTTTGGTTGCGCCCCCGAAGCAAGCGGAGGGTCATGCGTGAAGTGGAATATTAATTATACTTAAATAGTAAACACACTGTTATTCCCCATAAGAAAATGTGCAACTTTTGGAAACACTGTGCCAGGCCCCCGGTGTCGGTTACTAAAATTTCATTATTTTCACGTTACAATTTCAATATTTTCACGTTACACCTGGAAAAGTCGTAGTGGATATTTGCCCTTCTAGGGCAATTTAGGCTCAAAACGCGGATATTTTTTCTGCTCAAATGTGGCAAATCCTCCGATTTTTTTGGCTTAAGCTACTCTATAGGACACCCCTATTCTAGCGAAAAAAAAGAAAATTTTTAAAATCGACACAACCTATATATCATCAGGCCCTTAATTTGATGATATCTTTGAAGATTTTTAACCTTTCTTATATTTTTCTTGCATTTGGTGATTATTATACGCGGTTAACTAATTTTTATATATTTCGGATAACTCTCTTAACTGAACTCTCTATATTAAAATTTTTATTACATAACAATTCCGAACGCTCTATAAAGAGCGTTTTGGAACATACTTGCTTCAATATTGCCTAGCTTTTAATACAAAAATTGAATGCTGGAGAATTTATATGAATTAGCTACGATAAACCGTTTTTTTCCAAATTAAGCGACGTCATCAATGACGTAAATACAAAACCTTAGGGAAACGAACTCTACTTATTATTACAACATATTTATGTAATACATACAACAAATAATATCATAGAATACTATCCTTATTATAAAAATGAGATATTATTATATGACATATTTTGTACTATAAGACTGTAATATAAAAAAAACTGTAATTAATTTTAACGTCTTAAACTAATCAATATTATCAATAATAATATGGTAAGAATAACCTCTAACCTCGTGCGCCTATGGGAAGGCAAGATTTTTTACGTGCTAGTCCTCTACCCCCTTCAGTCGTTGTTAAGGTTCACTCGCTTGGCGCACTATACCTACAATATGAATAAAGTAAAGAATGAATAAAGAATAGGAAGGAAGGAGCAAAATACATATTGGCATTTGAGCGGAATGGTTCTTGCATGTGGCGACCCAGATTATCATTGGCGTCTCCTAAAACGATTGCGCGTCTCAAAAAAATAAATACCTATACCATTGTCTTAAACAATGCCAATACTATGTATTTATATAGTTTTGTTGTTTATTACTTACTGGTACAGTGATCTCAAAATAGTCATATTGTGTAACTAGTAGGAAAAGCAAAAGCAATGGACGATTGTGGTAATTGCTGGAGGCTTTTCCAACGTGTTGCACAAATTGCCTAGTAAAACAAATAACTATTGTGCAGCACAATAGTTATTTGTTTTACATTTGCGGATAATGAGACAATGTCATTTTCATTCCTGCCTGCGCGCCATGTCTTCGTGATGCGACCAATCGTTTGTATGTGCACTGGTGGTCTAGGGGTTTGCATAATTAGCCTTCACTTCGGCGACTCGAGTTCAAATCCCGTCAGTATTAAAAAAAAAAATTAAGGTTATATCAAAGTATAAAGTTGTTATTTATACTTTGGTTATATTTCCAAACTGTTTTTTCCTGTTTTTGGGTATGTCTTGGGTTAGCACCTGGTTAGTTTCCTTTTCTTGAACCCCCGTAGCGAGCGATGTGTAAACAACATTCGCGAGCGGGATTCGGGATCAGGCTCTCACAGCGGCGAGACGCTAACTCTGAACTTTCTGATTTCTGGTTCTGATTCTGACATTAGTAACCAACTTCGTGTTGGTTACATGCAAGAAATTGAGTTTTGGCTAAAAATCTGTGAAAGTTTATGAAAAAACTTGCATCGGTTGTCGATTTCTCTATATATTAGAGGCCAAGATGATTATGTACAGTTCCTTATTGAAATTTTTGTGATATGTTTCCGTCTGGGCTATATTTTTAAAATGTTTAGAAAAGCTAGGTTTTGAGGTTATATTCTTGTACCGGCGTGGCGGGAGATTCAAATTTACCTGGTCCCCAAATTATGTCTAAAAGACAATTACAACAGCAGCAGGGTATATTAACTGACTTACAATTAAGCGAATTAATTGAACATGATGAAAATCCCAACTTATTTGAACACTTGATAGAAGATTTTCAAGATATGATGAGTGACAAGCAAGTGTTAAGAAAGTGTGTTGAGAAATTTATAGATAATGTAGTAGATGAATTTTCTTTGGGTATTATTTTTGATATACACAGAAAGTGCAAGACCAATGCTTATTGTTTGGAAGTAGAAGAAAGTGGAGAGGATGAGGACTGTAATAAGACTGAAGTATTCCAACAAATCTCAGTAAAAAATAATCAAAAATGTGTCTGCCCTAACTGCGAAAGAACAGTCGCACCTCTTAGGTTTGCACGCCATCTGGCAAAATGCATGGGTAAGATTTGTTATTATTATCTCAGCTTTTCACCATCTGTTAAGTTCGTCACGAGTAGGGTTGCCAGACGTCCCGTATTTCCCGGGACGTCCCGTATTTTTGCCATAAATTTAATTGTCCCGCCGGGACAGCTGATGTCCCGTATTTCGGCAATGTGCCACAAAATGCCAAAATCAATCAAAAAATGCACGCCCGGCGCGCATATATTTTATTCTTAACCATCTACAGAAATCCTTTGGCCTGACGAGTCCTGGGCTTGATCTCTTCACCCATTTCTGATAAGTAGATGCCTTTATGGTCCAGGGAATTGCTTTCAGTAGGCCTCGTGGCTCAGTGGTTCAATGCAGTGTTTTTGATACGGCGGCCTGGGTTAGATTCCAGCAGCAAGACATGCGTTTTTTAAAGGTTATGTTTGTAAACTCCTTTTTTCTTGATTCTGGGCATACCTTGGGTTAGTTTGGGTTAATTTTGTTTGGCGCTCCGGAGCGAGCAAAGCGAGCGGAGGGCCATGCGTGAAGTAAAAAAAAATACAAATTACAAATGTAAACCTTGTGATGCGTGAGGCGGAAGACTCGTGTAGATGGTTAAGAATAAAATATCTGCGCCCGGCGCCGTTGTGCTTGACAAATCGGTTGTTTGACTTAGTCATAGTCATAGTCAATTATACTTTATTGTCAAAAAAATAAAATATTTCTATTGACAAAGCATGTACTTAAAAGTAAGCATATTCATTATGTAAGTATTAAAAACAATAAAAAATGTAAGTAACGAGCAAGTTATAACAATTCAACAAACAGGACTACTATCTAAACAACATAATAAATTAGGAACAATCCTAAAATGTAAGTAAAACACAAAAAAAAAACAATCTTAATATGACCCACGCCATAAAAAGGCTGTTATGTCAAAAAGTATCGTTATAGTAATCCTCCAAGCTGTAATAAGCTCTCTCTAATAAAATATTTTTAACACGCCTACGAAAGAGTCTGTAATTTACTGTGGATTTTAGATCAACTATTCTAATTGCAAAGCAACCAGCAGATAACTTTTTACTTAGTGCTTTTATGTGATCTTCAAATTTAAGTTTATTATCTATGGTAAGACCTAAAAATTTTGTAAGGGGTTTATTTTCTACAATTTTATTATCTAGATACAGATCTTTAAAGCCAAATCCAAAGGTGATTATGCTGGTTTGCAACCTATGAGTCTGACCGGAGCCGGATTGCAACCTATGAGTCTGACCAATAACACAATGACTTTTTGTTCACTATTTTAGAATTTCTAATACTTCACTTCAGGCATAGCCCTCCGCTCGCTACAGGCGTGCAACTAACAAAAACTATCGGCGTGCCTAAAATGAAGAAAAAACTTTACAATTATAACCTTCAAAAAATAAAAGAAAACATCGAAGGGAATCGAACCCAGGGCGCCGTATCACAGACGCAGCCACTAACCATTGATCCACCAGAACATTTGACGGCAATTCATTGCACCCTAAAGACATCGGTCAACTGAGGGCCATGCTTTATTGGTCAGGCTGCTTAGTTGCCGTCCGGTGGCTATTCGTAAATGGTTGTCACCGCGGCTTTCAAAAACGCGCGCGCGAACGGCTGACTCAAACGGTTACAGAAAGCTTGCGAAGAGCATTCCACCGCCTGACGAGTCCTGGGCTTATATAATTGTCTCATTTGTTTTAGTGTATAGAATGTAATTTGTAGCCAGGGTGACCACCTTTTAGCCGGATAAAAACCGGAGAAATTGTTTTGCCAGCGCATTCACCATTTTCACACATAGTTCACAAGAAATTATTTATTAAAATATATCTATACTAAACAACGCAACGAGTAACGAATATTTTTTTAATCAAAAAACAACGTTTATTTTCTTTAATAAAATACCCTATTTTTGTAATATCTAAAACTTAACAAACTAACATAAAAAAGCTAAGTCTTTAGGTATTAAAACAAAATTACACTCGTATATATCTACTTAAATTTGAAAGTATATTTTTTTATCGGTCCGACAACATTTCAGTAAATCATTTTGCGCATCTTTTGCAAATATTCTGCAAATTTCTGGCCGGTGAAATTATAGTTTAGTTTTGTGCACAATTCCATTTTAACCAATTCGACTGGCATTCTATTTCTTTCATCAGTCCAAAGTGCAGACATTATCGAAAACACTCGTTCTAAATATGCATTGCTAATTGGAACTGAAAAAATTATTGAAATAATTTTCAACACTCCCGGAAAATGACCGCACTTAAACAACTTTACCCATATTTCATCCATAGACAGAAGTGAAAAATCTTCTTCTTGCAGTTTTCCTAATGCCAGCGCCAGAGCAACAAAACCTTTAAAGCGGGGAATCATCAATCATGTTGCTAAGGCGGTCAAACCATTAATATTATTGGATGGTATTATCGACGAACGAAAACCGGAGATTTATCTGAAAAACCGGAGAACGGAGAACCGCTATGAAAATCCGGAGACTCCGGGTGAAAACCGGAGGGGTGGTCACCCTGTTTGTAGCTTTGGGTTCGATTAAAACTTTACCAAATTTGTCTTGTTTCATTTGTCCCGGGCAAATCAAGGAAATCCCATATTTTTGGTCCTTTGTCCCTTAATGTAACAAAAAAAATCTGGCAACCCTAGTCACGAGAATAATTTCCATTGAAACTTAGGGAAACATAACTTTGCTCTTAAAACAACTCTCCATAAGAAGAGAGACATTGGCTACAACTCCCTTAGTTTTTAATGGCATCTAAGTCTGTAAGTTATGTTTAATTCAATATGTATTTATAAATAGTAGAATGAAATATTTCAACTATAATTGCTCTACTAATAGCTAAATATTATACTAAATCATTATTCTCCATGCATTCAGATTGTGCCAAGGGGCAAAAAATATGGAATTCTTGTATACAGGTAGTTTTCATGGACTTTTTTTTCATGATATTCCCTGACATTTTATCTTTTATCTGAAAAAAACTCTTAGCAAGAAAGGACTAGGGTATCGAGTACCTAGGTTATGTCCCTTGTAACTAATTTAAAGTGAAAAATGATATAATTTTAGAGATATTTTTCCAGATTTGAAGTTATCATGCCAGATAATATAAAGTGACAATCAACCAATTGTTTATTTACAGACTAGTTCTTAGTACATACTGCTAACCCAAACTAATAGTTGCCTTCATCTGGGAAAGTGGGCAACATATAACATCATAACTAGTGCATTTAATTTAAAACTGAAATAAAAAGTGAATTAATTAGGTAAATAAAATGGACATATTTAAGGGTTGATTGTTTTATTTTTTTCCATATGGTTCATAGACTAAATATTTATCTCCTCCCCGGCAATGGCAATGCATAGTTTTTATGATGAAACATTACAAATATAGTATCCTCTTAACACTCTTTGTAGAACATCCAGTCTAATCCCGTTTTACCAGTCTTGGTCAGTCAATGAAGCCCTGTAGAATTTTTGTAATATGCAATTCCAATAAAAAATCGTCTATGTTTTCAAGGCTAGGAAGATTCGAAACGCCCGTTATTTCCTCATACACAATGGCATTATTACTTCTCCAGACTCTATGTGATCAATAAGTATATAATTTATCGTATGGGGCTTAAACTGAGGATTAAACTGTGCATTAATGTTTTAAGAATAATCTTATCTAGGAACAATATACCTACATAATATTTTAAAACAGCTCAAAAATATTTATAAAGCCAGTTAAATCAAGAGTTAAATATCCTTTTTATAAGCATCAATATCAAGGCTTTGTTTTCAACAATTTAAGTGCTCAGTTGAACTTATGCATTTTGAGATTAGCGTATTGCAATAAAAAAATTAGAATGCCTTAATCAGTTGCAATATAATGAAATCAGAAGAGTTCTCTTGAGAAAGAATTTGTCAAGGAGATGTAGGTATTTTGTAATCTGATATCATGAATAGATAAGTTTTATGTACATACTTCAAGTAGTTTGGATTAGTCATAAAAGTTAATATTGACTATTAAATAGTTATTGGAAAGTTGGCTATTTGCTTTTTCATATTATCGATCAATGAGATTGTACATCCCAAAATATCAACAAGTTTTCAACGTTTTGGGTTTGTCAATACACAATATTCACTTAGTCCAGAAGTTGATGTGAATTAAAAGTAACTTTGAAACTATTTGGATTCTGTACCCACCTAGTTTAATGGTGGAAAGGATCAAGAAGGATATCAGTATATATATTATGGAAAACAAATGAATTTGGGTATACTGTCCTAAAAACATTCAAAAATTTAAGTCCAACCTAAAAATCTGAGGGAATGACTAGGCCATTCTAAAATTATCCAAAATTTTAAGTAGGTATAACTCAAATTAACCCATGGGAATGACCTATTTCTTCCAAAAAAATTAAGTTAATCTTATTTTATTCAAAAAATTTAAGTTTGATGCATGCCGAGCTATTTCACTGTATATTACAAAATTTTTTCTTGCCACAGAAAACATTTAAATAAATTTGATCGGTCCAACGTTGTCGATATATTGAATTCATTTCGGTAAAGTTCCCCCACTATAAGTGATATATTTTAAGGAAATCTGTGCATATATAGTATATAGTAGAATGAAGAAATTTTCTTTGGAAATTTTGAAAGAGTTATTTCATTACTAAGTATATCCGGCAACAATATTATTATTATTATTGCCTGGTTTTATTTAAGGAAATAGTGAAGCAGGCTAATAGACAACTAATTGACTGGTATCCTTGATAGGTATTTCTGCTTTTGGTTCTATATAAAAAAATCGAAAAAGCCCAACATTGTTTGCTTTTGAAGCAAGGCTGTTCATATGGGGATGTCTGACTGGAGATCTGTGAGCAGGGGTGTGCCTCAGGGCTCTGTCCTTGGGCCGCTTCTGTTCGCGGTTTTCACGTCGGATTTAGTTCGGCACATAGGACATTGCGGGTACCATATGTATGCGGACGATTTGCAGATTTATTTGCCGACACCTGCAGGTGACCTGCCTATCGCGTTGAAGTTGATTAATTGTGACCTGGAGTGTATCTCTGTATGGGCCAATAGGAACTCTCTTTTTATTAATCCTGGTAAGACGCAGGCAATTATCTTTTCAAGAAATGAAATAAGTATTAATACTCTGACGCCTTTAAAATTAAAAATAAATAGCACTGAGATAGAACGGGCAGGAGAGGTGAAAAACCTTGGGCTGTGTATGGACACCAGGCTACACTTTGATACCCATATTAATAATATATGTCAGAAATCTTATTATAGGCTAAAACTATTGTATGAATACAAGAATATTTTACCACAAAGCACAAAAAAATTCTTACTGAAAGTCTGGTACTGAGTATAGCTTCCTATCTTAATATTGTATATGGCCCATTTCTAACAGAGTTTAACAGGTACAAAATTCAAAAAATACAAAATTCTTGTGTGCGTTTTACCAAGGATCTATCACGTAGGGACCATGTTAGTCAGCATGTGAGGAAAGTTTATGGTTTGAATATGGCTCAGAGGCGATATGTGGGCATGGGCTGTTTGGTGCATAAATTGATGACTATCAACGAACCAACTTATTTATCGGAAATTTTGGTCCAAAGAGGAGACGCTCATTCAGTGAATATACGACACAAAAATACTTTATCTATTCCCCAGCACCGCACTGAATTTTTCAAGGCGTCTTTTTTGTATACCGCAGCTCATGTTTACAATAGCCTGCCTGATGACATTAAAGTACTAAGTTCATCTGCGTTTAGGCATAAAGTAAAGGGATTTGTATCGGAGAGGCTTGTTTCATTGTGATGAGTTTTAATTTTACTTTTTGTAATGTGTAATTTTCCCTATTTTCCTAATTTAATATAGTTTCTTGTTTATAAGCGGTGGTTATGAAAATACGCTTGGCGGTACTTTCCACCTTTGTATGTAGTAAATTTTGAGTGTTGATGCATGCAATAAATACTATTTTATATGTGAGCTGAAATTGAGTTTTGGAAATTATCCTGCTAACAAACTTAACAGGTGGTGGAGAAAAAATCCCATTGTGTAAACAATTTTGTGTTTCAATATCTTTAGTAGTTCAGGTGATAAGGGAAATATTGTATCACTATTAAAATTAGATCTCAGGAAATACATTACTAAGTGTTAAATTAATGACCTAATAATATTTGAATATTCCTATAAATGGCTTTTAAAACTTCTAAAGGAACTTTCAAAAACTTGTTTATTGTATTTTAATTCAATTTATTTTAAGCTGCTTCCTATGTAGTGTCCTTTTTACTTTATATTTGTTTAAAGTTGCAATTTATAGTAGTTAGTTATTGTTCTATGAGGCCCAAAGCAACACGTCTAAACCATAAAAATTATTTATTTTTATGTCTAAACTTACTCACTGATTAAGGATTACAATTTTGGAAAGCTTGATGTGAAAAACCAAGAACTACCCTATTTACCTATTAACTATCAATGCTTCAATTAAGTTTAATTACGCAGTGGGTGTCACTACTTATAGTCCTGAGGATGTCATCATAGAGATCGAAACGTTGACATAATACAAAATTAAAATAGCAATTTCTTAGGCTAGGTTTACAGTTTACATGGGAAATTCCTGGAGAAAATTGACAAGCTGTAGCATCACCATCAAGGCTAGTTTTACATGAGACAATTTATTATTCCTGAATTAATTCACGAATTTCTTTTGTCAATTTCTTCATGAATTAGTATTTGCTTTACATGAGCCAAAAACTTTATGAATTATTTGACAGTTCATCATCATCAGTCTCAACAACCAGCCAACCACCAACAAAATAATTTTTAGATTGTATCGAACGAATTTGTTTTTGTGTGTATGCCATGAACAGATTTATTATGCAAAGCACAAGAATCTACTTTTTGACACAAACATAATTTATAACTTCACATTATTGAAATGAAACTTCTTAACGCGCGCCTGGGGATAAAAATTCAAGGCCGTGACACAGGAACTAGCGAGACGAAAATTTGCAACGACGACGCAGATTTATTAATAAACGCCTTCACCGATTTGTCAAGAAATAGTTTTAAGCGTATGCATATGCACACTTTTTTATTTTTGTCATTGGCACTACTGAATTCACGGTAAAATTGACGAAGAAATAGAACCGCGTGAATTTGGTGTTTTACTTATCAATTTTCTTCGCGAAGTGACTTCATTAATTCATTCACGAGCAAATTGCCCTTGTAAAAAACGTCCTGTCTGTCCAGCCTTTTGCCCTTTAATAATCACATCTGCCGGTCCAGCCTTCTGCGCTTTAAATTTCGGCGTCTGTTTGTCTAAGCGAAAATGTTCAATTTTCAAATTCTCCTACTGCACTTTTCCATTTTTTTTTCCAGTAGACGTGAGAACCCGGTCACAGGGCTTCAGAGTTGCGCGCGCATTACATTGTTGACACATCATATCTTTATAGTCCAGCAAATTTCTCAAGTGGTCTCGTAGCCCAGCGGTTGGATGCTGCGTTTGTGATACGGCGGCCCGGGCTCGATTCCCGTCGATGTTTTTTGAATTTTTTTCAAAGTTATGTTTGTTTCGTTTTTTTAAATTTGGGTTAGTTTTGTTCGTTGCGCCCCGGAGGCGTTTTTGTATAATATACATGAATACAGTGTTAACTTCGTTTTTATTGAATATTATTGGTTGGCATAAATCATACAATGCCTGAGTGTACCTAGGAATAATATACCCGGTTACAGTGCAGATGTATCAGGCATGTTTCTACGTTCTAGCAAAACTTCTACAACGCCTCGGGGTGTAGTAGGCAGAGTGCTTGCCTGTTATTCCTCCGCTTTGGGTTCGATTGCCGTCGGTCGCGACAGATGTTTTGTTTATTGTTTTTTATTAATTTACCTTTTTTTCTTAATTTTGGGTTAGCCGTGAGTTAGTTTTGGTTAGCTTAGCAGTTGGTTAGTTCTTGTAGATTGAGCCCCCGTAGCGAGCGAACCGAGCGGAGGGCCGTGCAAAGCCATAATAATACAATGTGAAACCAGTTCAATGTGAAAGCCAGAGTGGAATCCGTGGCGCTAGCCGCCAGTAACAAAAACTCAGAAGCACATCGCCCAAATTAAAAAGTTACTTTTCGAAAAATAAATTGTGTGTCATCATAACAATTTTAATAAACTTGAAGAAACACAAAGAAAGAGATGTAATTCTGTAAGGAATAAAGGGAAAAAATGTACGGCTGAAATAGACTTCGAAATGTATACACGTTAGTAGTAGTGCACTGTAGTCACGTATATTATAACTATGGATACTGGGTCGCTGTATGATTAACAGCAGCCAATCAAAAATACTCGTAGACGGGGCTGCAATGTAAACGTGTATATTATACAAAAACGCTCCCCGGAGCGAGCGGAGGTCCATACGTGAAGTGAAAATGAAATTTAAAACTCTGAAGCCCTGTGACCCGGTCCCCGCAACGTCTTATCTTTTCTATTTCGGCCCCGGTTCTGCGGTTTAGCCGAGTTGGTAACCCTGAATTTATGTGAAACCTTGCATGAAGTTCTTCGCGAATTTATTCACGTAAATAGAATATGTAAAGCCGGCTCCAGACTCACGCCGCGACCACCCGTGAAGCCCCGCGAACACGAGTGTGGTTGGTTTTCACGCCTTTTCACAGAGTTCACGGATGTTCGCGGATTGTTTCCCGTTTCGAGTCGGTCTTTTTGTCCGCTTCAAAGAGTTTTCGGCCGCGAAAAGTGAACGCTCTCCACATTCAAGGCATACAACACATAACCTTATTATCAAAATTTCAATGCATTGTACGTGTGTTAGTATAGTGTAGGTTTATTTATATTTATACGTAAATATCACTAATCACTACCTGGAATAACGACTTAGAATTACAATTTTTGGAACATTACCAAGGAGAATTTGTACTATAAGATGCCTAATATCGGTATTACAAAGACAAAAATCAAAACAATGGTGCTTGGTTTCGGATTAATCATTTAATGGACCTAGCTTTGTCGGTCTTGAAAAGGAAACATTATAATTAAAGCGCATACAGTCAATGCTGCTGCTACAATTTTTTCGTTCATTTTTCACAAAGGCGCGAACACAACTATGAACATTGTGAGTGTGGAGATGAGGTTCTAGGCCGTGACGGTCAAGGTTATTCACGGCTTGACTTCACGCCGCGAATTCGCGGCGTGAGTCTGGAGCCGGCTTTATATTTTTTCGTCAATTCGTGAATCCAGTAGTGCCAATCACAAAAATAAAAATAATGTGAGGTTTAAATTATATTTGTGTAAAAAAGTTCATGATAACTCTTGACTTGTGTTTTTAAAGTAGTGATGATAGTTATTACAGTGTTGCCGATCTGAATTTGTGAAATTACACGATGGTCTGTTCAAATTGCACGCTTTTAGTTTCATAAATACACACTTTTTACACACTACCTACTTTAAGTCATTCCCGTCTACCTACTCCAGTTTTGAGCCTTGCGCATGCGTACATGCTAATTCATATATTTTTCAAAGTTTTATTTTCTTGATTTTGGGCATTGCCTTTGGTTAGTTTGGGTTAGTTTTGTTTGCTTGCGCCCCCGGAGCGAGCGGATCAACCAACAGGCACGGTTCGCACACATTTTACTCTTAACCATCTACACAAGTCCTTCCGGCTGACGAGACCTGGGCTTGCGCGTGAAATTTTTTCACTTCATGCAATGCCCTCATCTCGCCTCGCTCGCTCCGGGGCGCAACCAAATAGAACTAACCCAAATTTAAAATAAGGAACAAACATAACCTTAAAAAATATTTTAAAAAAGGCGAACGCAGGCCATTCCTTCACAACCTAACCACGCGACGCGCTGACAGCAATTTCCTCGACCCTAAAGACATGTTTGCCAGAAATGTGTTTGTGATGCGCGCGAAAGTCCAGGGCTTGTCAGGCGGGTGGATGATTAAGAATAAAGTATCTGCGCCCGGCTCAACCAAAAATTAAAAATGTGACACAAGACACTACAGAGGTGAGAGGATGACTTGTGGTGTCACGCTGTCAGCTGTCACACTGTCAGCTGTCACACTTGGGTCTGTATTTGGCTTTGACAAGGGAAGTTTTGTACTATCACAACTGCCACGTAATAGTCGTGGTGACTAGTGTTGCCACCCCTATTACAATAATAGTAATAGATCTATTACAGTCATATACGTAAAAAAATATGATTACAATCGTGTACTTTCTATTAAGCTATTTCCAAAGGAAAAAGAATCTATTACTTTTTTCGTTATCTCATGTTTAGGCTACCAAAAATTGTTACAAGGATCTAGTTCTCAAATTCTTGATATTAAACACAAATATAAAATAACAAATAACACTAATATAAGCCGCACAATGCATAGCACAACGAAAGGAATAAGTAAAATCAAAAACGAACAAACCACAAATAATACTAAGCACACAGTGAACAAAGTAGTAAGTACCAAAATTCCATGGGGAGCCCATGCCCATCTAGTTTAGGTGGTGACAGTGCTAACACGACAGTCACGACACTAATAGAAAATAGATAAATGCAAAGCCTTAATGGAAAACTAAAACTGCAAACTGAAGTGCCGTATAGTAGGTCATAGCCCGACAGATGTCGTTGAATTTGTAAATCAGAACAGGAAAGCACGTCTAGTCCTATTTATTTTTTATTACAATAGATTGGCTTGAAAAGCCGTAAAAAAACAAAAGAGTTTTTCAAATTACAAAATTACATGCAAATTATATGCTTTTTATGAAATTACACACAAAATACACGCTTTTTGAGAGTGTTCGAAAAATGCACGCAAGGCGATCAAAACGCACACAGAGCGTGTAATTACACGCTAATTGGCAACACTGAGTTATTACCATATAGCCTAAAAATTGTTTTGTTTTGGTACCGGTGGCGCTGATGAACTGTCAAAAAATTCATGAAGTTCTTGACATCTTGACCCATGTAAAACAAATGCTAATTTATGCAGAAATTGCAGAAATAAATTCGTGAATGTTAATCGAACCGTATTATTATATGGACCAAAATCTTCATGCATTTTTGACAGTTCATCAATCAACCAATCACCAACCGTACCAACACAAAACTAGACATGTTTGATTCTATCGTGAATACAGTAGTGCCAATCACAAAAATAAAAATAATGTGAGGTTATATATTATACCTATTTGTGTCAAAATATTGATAACTCTGCTTGTATTTTTAAAATATCTGTTTATATTTGAGCATTTTAAATAGTAATGATAATTAATAATATTCAAGACATACACAAAAATCAATTAATACGATATAACCTAAAACTTGTTTTGTTTTGGTGGTTGGTGGCACTGTTGAACTGTCAAAAGTTTATGAAGTTCTTGGCCATGTAAAACAAATGCTAATTTATGAAGCAATTGCCGAAGAAATTTGTGAATGTAAAACTTATATGGGCCAAGAACTTCATGCATTTTTTGACAGTTCATCGATCTACCAGAAACGGCTAACTGCAGTCTCATTGATAATCCTCTTGCAGAAGTACCCATGTCTTCACGATCCAATAAATTGCTTTCAACAGGTTTTGTAGTGCAGTGGTCAGATCCTGTGCTTGTGATACGGCGGTCCGGGTTCGATCCCCATCGATGGCAAGACGTGTATTTTATATATTTTTTAAGGTTATATTTGTAAAAAGTTTTTTTTCTTCATTTTGGGCATGTCTTTGGTTAGTTTTGGTCAGATTTTGTTGGTTGCGCTCCCGTAGCAAGCGAAGCTAGCGGAAGGCCATAGCGAAGTGAGCGGAGGGCCCCACTCTGCACAGCATTATAAGATCCTTTACAGTCCTATGGCACTATCCTATATTAGACGCTTCTGATTGGTAGGCTAATGTCACTTTAGAGTACTGTTACCTCTTCACGCATGGCCCTCCGCTCGCTTCGTTCGCTCCGGGGAGTCACCGAACAAAACTAACCTAAATTTACAAAAAGAAACAAACATAACCTTAAAAAACAAAACAGAAAAAAGCTTGCCACCAACGGGAACCGAACGCGGGCCGGGCCGGGCCGTCGATATCACAAACACAGAATCTTACCATCACAAAAATAAAAATTTTAAATAATGTGATGTTATAAATTATATAAAAATAATGTGTCAAAAAGTAGATATTAACTCTTCGTGTTTTACAATACCGAATTGTTTATATTTCAATATTTTAAATGGTAATAATAATTAATAATTTTTTCAAGGCGTGCATAAAAACAAATTCATGCCATATACCCTAAAATAGTTATTTATGCAACAAGTGTGTAAAGTGACTCTTTTTTTATGAATGGGAATATTGTCGCATGAGCCGTAGGCGAATGCGCCAATCCCATGAATAAAAAAAGGGTACTTTACACACGAGTAGCATACAAAATTTTTTCTACTATCGAAACATATATGAAAAAACAAAAATAATATTAAATTACTTTACGCACTAGTGCGTAAAATAAATTATTTTACGCACTAGTGCGTAAAAACCTAAACGTCAAAAATATGTCAGATTTACTTTACGCACTAGTGCGTAAAATGACTTACTTTACGCACTAGTGCGTAAAATAACTTACTTTACGCCTGCACATTAAAAAGACCTATTTTACGAATCTCAGAGAGTGCGTAAAGTGAGTATTTTACGCACGGTAGTAGAATAAATATTTTGTGTTGGTGGCTCGTAGATTGATGAACTTGCAAAAAATGCAAGAAGTTCTTGACCCATATAATGGTTAGATTAATTAATTCACGAATTTCTTCGTCAATTTCTTCATGAATTAACATTTGCTTTACATGTGCCAAGGACGTCATTAATTTGTTGATAGTTCTAGTTCATCAGTGATTCAGTGCCACCACTACAAAACAATTTTTAGATTATGTCGTATGAATTTGTTTTTTGTGTACGTCTTCAACAAGTTATTAAGTATTATTTAAAATATGTAAATACAAAAATACAAGCAGACAGTTAATATCTAGTCTTTGACACATTATTCGTATTTTTCTGATTAGGAGCTACTAAATTCACGGTAAAATTGTTCTATTTACGTGAATAAATTCAGGAATAACTTCGCGCAAGATCTCACATGAATTTGGCCATTGTCTTTATATAAACAAAGATTTGGCGTTACACTCGTAAATTTCCTTCGCGAAGTGACTGGGGTAATTCATTCGCGAATAAATTATTACCTGTGTAAAACTAGCCTTACAGAGTAAGTTGGTTATTTTCAGATACAATTGTTCGAAACACAAATAACCAAAATTTGCAAAGAAGATCCTTAAGGTTGTCTTAAATCTTAATTTAATTTTCGTAGGTATAAACTAGAAAAAATTCAATTTAATGTTTATTTCAGTCTTAGACTGGTCTGATTTTAAATTAAAAGGTTAATATTGGAATAACAAACCAAATGTTAAATGTAAACTGGTTAAAATAATTCTCTAAATAAATTAGGAAGATAACCAAATATCAACTGGGCATATAGTTTGCCTTGATTCTGATTTCTGGTTCATACACTGTTGTTTCTGAATTTTACCCGAATTTGAATTTGTTAATTTATATCGGCACCATTGCCTATAAAATCAATGGACGGCACTCATTATTTGCAAACAAAACTACCATAATCCAGTAGATATAGTTTATATGTTCTGGGGCCACCACCGTGGTGGAGATGCGCAGTAGCAAAAATCGCACACGAGGGCTACGTCTGTCTAACCTGTCTATCCTGTCTGACCTGTCCTGTATAACCTGTTTATCCTGTCTGACCTGTCCTGTCTCACCTGTCCTGTCTATCCTGTCTAACCTGTCTATTCTGTCCTGTCTGATCTGTCCTGTCTAGCCTGTCTATTTAAAAATGGCGTAGCCCACGTGGGCGATTTTTGCTACTGCACATGTACTGTTTTGCCCGAGAACATAGAAACTATATCGACTAAATCCAACTAACATTCAGAAGTTATTCAAAATGTTTGTTATGTTTGTAAGGCTTGGTTAAATTCTTTAAATATAATCTTAAATTTAATTCTTGGTAAATTTATGTTTTACATTAAGTTAAATAATTATTGTAAGTTAAACCATTACCGTGAAGACAGATCCTTTAATATTAAATATTACCCTTTATACTTCATTTTAGAAAATTCCACAATCAAATTCAGCGACATTTCGTGTTAGATGTTTGCTGGTAATTTACGCTAAATTAAGAAAAGATGATTAGAAGTAAATAGTTTTTTTATACTTGTAAATTTGATTAAAATCCTGTGATGGCGTTTATCATCTCTGTATGTATTTATTTGTATACAAATCGGTGGACGTTATCCCGTAAATAAATAAAAGATTGTTCATAAATTCTTTTGAATATATAGGTGTCAGTGATACTAGTCGATCTTCACGAAATGCTTCACGTAGAGCCGCAACTACCAAAGATAAGGGAGATGCTTCAGCCTATGCTGGTGTTCCTTCTGATGATGACGATGATGAGGATTGGAATTCTAGAAGAAACAATAAGAAGAAAGATAAAAATGGTGGCAAAAAGAACAGAGGTAAAGCAGGTTGAACTTTATTTAGGTGTTGGATTTGTGTGCAATATTTTTCATGTTTTATATATTTTCTATTCATTAAACCAACTTTTCGAATTTTTGGTGTTTTATTTTTAAAAGTCATTTTGATGTATCGAAATAATTATCTAAAATACTGTGAGGTAATTTGATGCTGATTTTTTTTGTGGGAGTAGTGTGTGGATGTGTCATTTTCTAAATATATCGGAAAACAACACTCTGTATCTTAATATTGTTTATATTATATTAAGTGTTATATCTTTCCCTGCAATATGTGTAATCAATTGCCTTTTCATATTTTCAAATTTAAATTATTATTTTTATTGGAAGCCTAAAAAAATCCAAATATTGCAGCTTATAAGGATCTTGTTTCACTCGGTTATAACTAAGATAACTTAAAATCTTATTTTGAAGCAAAATTTCACATTTTTAAGAAAAGTACAAATTTTATTAATCTCAAATAGCAAATGGAATGTAGAGTATTGAAATATGTGATTTTTCGTGGCTTATTATAACCTTGTGTGTATACGTTTTTATAACATGCATGGTTCTAGAGAAAATTATATAGGTTTAGATGCAATGTATTAATATGACCTATTTTCTTAGGAACACCCAAGAAGAATTTAGAACAAGATCCCGTAGAACCAATAAATGTGGATATTGAAGGTAAGAACATTAACCCAAACTAACCCAACAAGTGTATTAACTTGTCGTTTTTCACTGTATGTTTGTAGTATGATCAAGCCATAATTAAAATTCGAATATATTTATTTAACCCCAGGTTAACAGCAATTTGTGCAATTAACGCATCATACTTTAGTTACTCCTTAGTCCGAACCTGGATTGTTGATTCCATTATATAAAACAATCGCTGGAAATATAGCTAGTTTTCACTCCCTTAAGGCAACCGTTTTTAATCGTTGAAATTTGATATAATTGATCATATCTTCATCTCCTCAATGTTATGTAATAACAATGTGTCAAATAAAGAAAGAGGATTTTTTAGCATCTCAAATGCGTTAATGGGATTGTCCATGCAGTTCCCGCTTTTGTTTCCACTTCTGCAGCAGAAACTAGATTTAGTGCCTTACAAGCATTCACCCGTAAACCATCGTCATGTGTCGCCGCTTCGTTTGACGCCAAGAACATCGTCCTATGTCGCCGCTCTGTTTGAAGTCAAGAACATCGGCTTATATTGCCGCGCTGTTTGACGCCAAGAGATTTAGTTCATCAAATGCCTCACAAGCATTCAGCCGTAAAACATCTACCTCGTCGTAGCTCTGCTGACGCCAAGATATTTTCTCATTTGTCTGCACATATATTTATATAATATCTCGTGTACTCTGTTCCTCGTTTGCAACTTTGGATTAGGGACTCTTGGGCGTTACGCAATTTCTCAAGACGTAACCGCTGTAGCGTCTCTCCTGTTAGTCCTGTTGGTGATGATAGAAGAAGTTAAAATGGCGGTTGGAAAATTGTAGTATTAAGTAAGACATATCTCAAGACTAGAATAAAGTTTCGAAGTCTTATATCCCTGGGGAAGTTAGGTTGATAGAATTGCAGAAGAAGCAAAGTAACAAGGTATTGAGTGTCAACGGATAAGCAATTAGTTGAAATAAAGGAAAGTTTTATTAAATTGAGTAAATGTACGTGATACTGAAATTCAATCAAGAACTTTTGTTAGATTTGTTAGATATTTACCAATAGTTAACCTGATTTTAAGTATTTAATTTTATTTGTGAAAGGATGAATGCATGCAAGTAGAAAACATTTTATTTATTGGTCATATTTAATGCAAACAAAATAAATTCTGCATTATTAAAGTGCCTAATACCAAAAATACAGGTTTCAATTCACACCCTATGAATCAAATCCCACCTACCTATGTTAATACAGTTCGCTAACTAAAGTGGTCAACTATAAAGTTAATTGCCATCCCCTCCTTTGTGGTCATAGATGATTATGTTTGATAATGTTTATACCGACCAGATGGAATGTAGTAGACCCTTAAAAATTGTCTGCCTCAGAAGCAGAGCGTTACATCGAAAATGGTAATGGTGTTACATTCCAAGAGTTCCAACATCCGAACGTTTATAATAATTTATTTATTTTTCGCAAAATTACAAAACATAAATCATGTCGACATCAGGCATACATACATATATCAATATTATTTATATAATATGTTCTTTTGAAGGGGGTTTTGACGAAGTGACTAATCTTCGATACATGATGGATCAGGGTCGCAGAGCTTATGTAATGGACCTTCATGAACGACGTTCGGATAGTTCCTCACCAACAGAGGTCGCTGGAACGTCGACTACTCCTAAAAAACGTGATAAATCGAAAAAGAAGAGCAAGGGTAAAGATAGAGGATCACTCAGTACGCCCTTGTCCCTTGATTAGATGTACCAGGTGAGATTTTCAGAATGACTTATGTTTTTAAACTTTTGATATTTTTAGAGGAAAAAATATCCAAAACAAGCTCTTTAATTATTGTTCCTTTGTTTTATTTATGAGATAAATTTCTTCCATTCGTGAGGGTGTATTTAAGTTCCTTCTATTATAGAAAGAGATAGTTTATCTCGGGCCCTTACTTGTCAGTAGATGGAGGTTTATCAAATTGGGAAGGTTATTATATACCCGTTCATGTTTTATGTGTATGTCCAGGTTATATCTTACATTTTTGTAAGTGTTCTTGTCAGTTGGGAATTATATATTCTATATTCTATATCGGTAAAAGGTATCTGAGACTTTGGGTCGTATGAATAAAAACGGAGTACAGGGTGAAACAAATTCGCTTCTCACTATTGGGATCTTGTAAACGGTAAGAGATACAGCAAAGTTTAAATTGGGGCAAAGTTGCGTAATTTAAAGGTCATTGATATGCCGTTGAGAAATTGAGAAAATTCCAACTACTTCCGGAGATATCCGTAATAAACCGAAAATCAGCTATTTCATTTTTATTTTTTCCTGACTTTATTTCAAGATATTATATAAAATGAATTTAACATTATTATTGCCACTTTTTCTCCTTTATAAGATGGCAGTATCAAATCTTAAATATGACGTTTCGTGTGCGGGCCCCCATCATCAACTTAATTTTTTTAAATACGGACCTGGATTTTTTATTTCACTTTTTAGTAGCCTTTGGCCTCCTTAAACCAACGATGCACTTATCAATAAATCAACAATTCTAGATTTTTTCCATAAGAGATAATGCGTTAGACAGAGATGGGGCGATCTTTTTTTACATGATTTCACTTATGAGAATATTTGTTACCGCTATTAGACAAGTGTGATACATCGTTGGTTTTGGGGGACCAAAGGCTTCTAAAAAATGAAATAAAAAATCCAGGTCCGTGTTTAAAAAAATGAAGTTGATGATGGGAGCCCGGACACGAAACGTCAGATTTAAAATTTGGTACCGCCATCTTATAAAGGAGAAAAAGTGGCAATAATAATGTTAAATTTATTTTATATTATCTCTTGAAATAAAGTCAGGAAAAAATAAAAATGAAATAGCTGTTTTTCGGTTTAATACGGATATCTCCGGCAGTAGTCGGAATTTTCTAAATTTCTCAACGGCATATCAATCACCCTTAAATTGCGCAACTTTGCCCCAATTTAAACTTTGCTCTATCTCTTACCGTTTATGAGATCCCAATAGTGAGAAGCGAATTTGTTTCCCCCTGTATATGCTAATACTACAAATTGTAGGGATCTACTTCGAAGTATCTGCTCCATCACGTAGCATCTAGTCAGTTCCGGTAGCATTTGCTTAACGTCGAAGTATTTACTACACTGCTTGTAGTATCTACTTTTAGTCCGTTGTATATGCTTCAACGTATGTAGCATTTGTCCCACTACGTCTGCTCGAGAGCAGAATTCTAGACATATTTCATAAATAATGTTCTATACACCTATCTGTTACTGTTTTTGAAATATTGACAGTTGAAAATCGACAATTTACCAAGTTTGACAGCCTGTAAAATCTAAACGGCTAAAGATAGAGCAAAATGGTTTGCACTTTCCTATCTTGGTTTTTCATAAGCTATCGTTTGACACTAATTTTAGATTTAACCAGAGGTTAAATTTAACCGGAATTTCTTAACCTCTGGTTAAATAAAAAATTAGTGTCACACGATAGCTTATGAAAACCCAAGATAGGAAAGTGCAAACCATTTTGCTCTATCTTTAGTCGTTTAGATTTTACAGGCTGTCAAACTTGGTAAATGGTCGATTTTCAACTGTCAATATTTCAAAAACAGTAACAGATAGGTATAGGACATTATTTATGAAATATGTCTAGAGTTCTCCGCAAAATCCAAATATGCAATAATATATAGGGTGTTCCATTTGAAAAAATATAATTTTGTTTAATCCTGCATTTATGGGACATCCTGTATACAACAGTGCTATGCCATAAAAAACTTCACTTCATCCCCTTTATTTTTTGTATTGAACGTTTTTTTCTAAAATGTTAATTGAGAAAGTTAAAGGGGGGGTCCATTTATAGTGAAACACCCGGTACATTTATTGAGGCAGCTCCTTTTCGGTTAATATATTCGTCACCATGTACAGAAGGTTTTAAAATTTTAACATGAGTGCAGTCAATTGCACCAATAACGTTGGGTATTGCATGATGTACTGTCCACTCTAGTGAAGGAAAATCGGATGATTTTTAGAATCGAATATCTTGCATTCGAATACTTTTGGGAATCGAATGATTATTCGAATACAAAGAATCGAATTATTTGGATTAGTCGCGATATTCCAAATGTTTCAATTAGCCATTCAACCTCTCGAGATTTCGAGTGACTTCGAAGTCTCGTTCTCGAATTCAAATTTACAAATTGTCTGATTCTGGATTGTTTGATCTTGAAGTCTTCATTATTGATACATTTAAGCATAAGAGCAAAATCTTTTACAAAGATTAGCGAAAGCATTCACGGTTAAAAATAAAATATTGGTTAAAAGTTGTTTTGTTTAGATATTATGTAAAAGTTTATTAAAGATTTACTAAAATCATCACTTTTTCATAATTTAAATTTGAATTCCCAAAACTCCTTATCTTCTGCATATTGCAAAAATATGTAGGTATGTCATACCTGCCGACTACCGCATTTAAAGCCATTACAGAAGAAAAATATTCAACAATTAAAAAACTACCACAGTAATTAAACTTCTCTATTTTATACCTTTTATAGTATTGCGTTTTCGATTATTGTTCACCATAATACAAAACAAAGCCCGTTATTATTTGTTGTTCAGACGGCAGACCAGCATAATCGAACATGTTATATTATAATCGCACTTGACGCGAATTGTGCCGATTCATATTTCATTTCGATTCAACCAGCATTCGAGGGACGATTAATTCGTTGTTAGCGCATTCGAATATTTCTGGTATCCGAATTCTTCGTTGAGAATCGAATGCATTCAAATGCAAGGCAGAATCGAATACTTCGATTATTTGTATTCCCTTCACTAGTCCACTCGTCTTTAGCTATGTTAAACGTATCGATATTATGAGGGAATTTAATCCAATATTTTTCTTGCTGCAAATTGTACGTGAGACTTTATCAATAATTTTTGAGACAGTTGTTTGATGAATTCCAACATCAACCCCAACACCTAGCTGAAATCCAGGGTCCCATGAAACAACGGTATTCAAATTAGTCATTTATCATATTTTTGGTATACTTTGTTCCATTTTTACTATTTAATTTAATTTTTATTTAAATATACCTAAGCTTCTTAAAAGCACTTCCATTTGCTGAATGTGTGTAAGAGCAGAGCCTCTGGTTTCGTTCACTTCTGTCAGAAATATATTAGCTAGGTAAGATATTTTTTCTCTATTCAACCTAAAAAAAATCGGGATTAAACATAAACGACAAGTTATATAGTATTTTCAGTTACCGGAACATTTGATGATACAAATCATCATGATTGACGTGTCGTCTTGCACTGTATATTTTTCTTCTGCGTATTCCATCCATTTTCGAACAAAACTAACCGTAGTAAAGCTACTATTAGACCAGCTTCGATAACGTCAAGCAAATACTACAATTTCTTCTGGAAATCGGAGTATCTCTTATAAGAAGTAGGTACTTCAGAGTGTAGTTAATACTCTAGTCATTTCCACTAGAATGCTAGTTGGTATAGTAGCTTCCGGAAAATTTACAAGTATCTACTTTGAAATGTAGTTTCTTCTTAGTTTTGAAGTATCTACTATGTAGAAAATGCTAGTACTTCTAGTATTAGCATGTACTCCGTTTTTATTCATACCACCCTTTGTTTGAGAATTCATCGACGATTTCAATGCTTGTCATATTATGCAGAATCTCTGTATGTCGTGGGACTGAAAATGCAACTTTAATGCTATTTATACCGACAATTATTGCTTCAATAATTAATTCATCAATTTCTTCGCGAATTGCTTCAATAGTGTGGGCTTTACATTGCTCAGGGCTTACCCTAATTTGTGCAGAGGCCTAAGAGCCGGCGCCGGTGTTTTGCTTTAATATAATTTGTTCGCGAAGCCACTTCATGAGTCCACGACGGAATTGTAAGGAATCAACACCCTGCCTCTGCCGAATGCCATTCTTAGATATTTTATAGTGTTTTTCGGTTTGATTATTTGATTCCATATGTATTCGTAACGGTGCTCTGATTTCATTATTGGAGAATTTTCGCGTAAATACTGCAAGCTCCCTTTTTGCTGAATTTATATTGATTTTACAGGTTTTATAACGTGGAATGAGTGGTTTAAATTTATTTATTTATTTAATAATAACTTTAATATACAATAATGAGTACACAATAAAATTTTAAATTTAAATTTTTACTAATAAGTTGCACCTAGATGTAAAATATCCGAATGTGCCGAAGTAATGCTTAAATCGAATCAAGATATAGCATATATGTACCTAAATTAAAAGACAAATTCAGAAAATCAGAAATTGTACATATCATTACTTATCTCTAAAGTAGACTAAAGTAATTGAAAGAAAAAGAATAGAAGAAAGAAAGAAAGAAAAAAAATAATAAATTGGAAATTGCCACCCACAAAAATCGGGATACGAACAAAATTATTTTTTTTTACTACTAACATGATAAATCACCATTTTTTATTCCATTCCTCAAATGAGAAGTAACATTTCTCACCCTAGGTAAATAATAATATTAAAAAAAACCTAGGTCAATAATGAAACGGAAAATATCATTTAAGTTTCAACTTGTTAGTTTGACAACTAGTTGTCATTTCAGATTATTTGAAAAATGAGTAGGAAATGATTAATTTCAAAATCTAGTCAATTCAAATAATGATAAGGATTGTATCAGTGCTATTAGGAACAAAATTATATACAGTATGACTCACTTTTCATGACTCCCCATAGTATTCTTATTAATAATGCGATTTTGTCAAAATTTAGATGGAAAGAAGGTACTTTGTATGTATGGAGCTGTCAGGAGATAATAGGCTTGTTCTAGCAGCGATTTCAAACGGTTTCAAACCATCCGGAGTTTGCGCATAACACAATACCTATGCATAGAACAAACCTATGTTACGATATCTGTCAGTTAGACAACTGAACTTCCAGGCTACCTGATATTTCGAACTATTTGAAAAATAAGTAGAAAATGACTAAAATAAAAATCAAATCGAATCAAATATGGTAATATATCAGTGTTAGTAGTAAAAAAAATTCTATATATACCTCGGTTGAGAAGGCCATTATTAACCTCGCACATTATATCCTTCGGCGCTACGCGCCTCAGGATATAAAAGTGCTCGGTAAATTATGGCTTACTTCTCAATCTAGGTATATAATATACTATTAACATACTCCCTGGTATAGTGAGAGAACTTTTTCTTTTTCTCTATCTCCCTTACATCATTTTGGTAAAAGATTAAAACATTTAGGACTTTTTGAAGTATTCAAATTATTATTTGTTCTAAATCTAGTTACATGGTCATGATCAGCATATTGCTTAAGTTCGCTGGATTTCAAAGTAAAAACACATAAGTATGTTGTAAATATTTACTTGGTACAACAGTGGTGGGATATAATCTATTCTCTTTAAATAATATTTTTAAAGTTGTGTTTTGGATGACATTAAGTTGGTTTAGAGCATTACTATACAGACCATCCCATATCAATATACCATAAGTCGACAAGGACTCAATCAGTGTCTTGTAAATTAACAGCAGTAGTATTCTAGATAGAAATTCTCGTAGTTGATAAAACTTATGTAAAAGAGCTCTATTTTTTTTTGTTGTATATAGTGCATATTCCTCCCATTTTAAGTTTCATCAATAATAATGCCCAGATACGTCATATTTTTTACTGATGTTATTTCTTCTTCAAAGTTATCTATTTGTATGTTTTTAAAATTTGGTCTGTTCGACGCGTTAATGGAGACTATGTAATTTGTCTTTTTTATGTTAAGAGAAAGTTTTAGCGAATTCAAAAGATGTTTAATTCTCTTAAGTCCTTTTTGGACCATTTCCCTAACATCTTCCCAAGATGAACCTTGAAACAGAACCGCTGTATCATCGGCGTATGATATTATTGTACCCTTTATGTCAAGCTTTGTAAGCGTATTTACGTAAAGGTTAAATAAGAAAGGTTCCCACACGGTACCCTGGGATACTCCAATCTGAATAAGTTCCTCCCCACTCATAGCATCATTAATCCGAACATACTGGCGCCTACCTGTAAGATAACTTTTAAAGAGATCCAATACAGTGTCCCTAATCCCATGTCTGCTTAACATTTCAAGCAGGAGATCGTGTGACACAGTATCGAATGCCTTCGCAAGATCCAGGAAAACTGCTGCACACTTACGACCACTATCAACCCAGTGTCGTGGGAAAGGTTTTTTTCTCGGGAAGATTCGGTTTAGTGTTATCAGCACAGTGTAAAAGCGCGAAATCTGCCTAAATCTGTTTCGTCTCAATAATAGTTAAGACCAGGAAATACTGTAAAACCAGACGAGAAAAGAATCGCAACAAAACATTTCATTTTTTAATAATAAATTTCTGTGTCTCCTTCATTTAAAAACGGGGCTTATTTTTCGGACACAAGAAAGAATTTAGTTTCAACATGAAGGAATTTTTGATATGTGTACAATACCAAGATTTATGAACACTAGGTGTAATGTCTTTACTTATCCAACTGATTATTTTTTCTCCTGCTGTAGTAGGCACTTGCCCTCTGTTTGATTATTTTTTATAAAACTTTCTTGCTCTATATTTGTGTCTCTTCAGCGTTTGTGGTTGCATCCTCCTCTTACTAATATTTCTGCTGGTGTTGTTAAGATTTCAGATCATCTTAGCAGGAGGCAATTAACAACATCAGCAGAAATATTAGTGCAACACAAACGATGAAGAAAATCCGGAATCTTCGTGCAGCAAGACACCTGCACAGGGTGTATCTATATTGATTTCATCTAGCTCAAAATCATCGTCATATACCATATGAGGTCAAGCCATTTGTAAAACAAAATTTAAAAAATCAAAAATTGTTGTTAATGAAATCAATATTTTCACTTAACTGTTAGCCCCCCTACCTTCTTGCAAACCACTCAGCTCATCTTATCTTACAAATGTTTGCCTTTTTCTCCACCTCTACCTACAATTCTTTGGAAAATAGAGCCGCTTCGGGTGTGGCTCCATGGTATAAACAGTACAAGTGTTAGCTTAGTGACCCTAACGAAGCTGAAAAACCTAAAAGAAACTGGAAAACGGTCGACGTTAATATTGTCATCTTGTCAAAGTAAATTCAAAACTTGACAATTTGCACGAGCCTTTTTCCGTTATTTGCATTTACTAATCATTTTCATTTTTAGAGTTGTTCGTTCTTGAAAACGAGGGCAGATTTGTTTTTCGAAACGTCGACTAGTTTCTTTTAGGGTTTTCAGCTTCGTTAGGGTCACTAAACTAGCATTTGTGCTGTTTACACCCTGGAGCCAGAGCCGAATTTTCCAAAGAATTGTACATAGAGATGGAGAAAAAGGCAAACATTTATAAGATAAACAAGACACTAATTGTTAAATTATTTTTATCAACGCCAGAAACATAGAAAATGGCATACAATGTATTTTCAATTTACTCCTCTGGCTGGAAGCAAACGTCGTAAAAGATCTGTGAAATTCTTGCTGCCTGTATTACTTTACCATATTGGAACTTGAAATGAAACTGTTCCGGAGGTAAGACTGCTACTGATCCTCGGGAGAATTGCTTCTTCGGCAACTTTTCTCAGGATATTCAACAGGGAAATGGACCGATAAGACTGAGGTAAGGCAAGCTCTTTTTGTTTGCACTTTGGAAGGAATGGGGAATATTTGATTTTGAAAGGCTTTTTCTCTGCCAGGTATCTTTGAGTGATTTGTCCATTGGCATCTATTAATGGGGGAAGTGGGTCAGATTTTCTTAGATTCCTTTCGAATTTCCATAGTCTTTCTAAGTCGCAGCATACTATTTATAATTCGTCTATGAAAAATGCATGAACAAGATGTTTTTGCTACAATAAAATATATCCTTAAAGAGCAGTATCTTTCCCAAGAAATATTTTTATTGTACTCAAAATATATGCACTTCTATAGAAAATAAATCACAAATTGATGCGAAATACTTTGTGCCTTAAAAAAACAGTCTACAACTATCTGAGAGACTCGCTAGGGTCATTTTTTCAGAATAGTACCTTTGTTTTGTATGCTGGTAACTTGAAGACTCACCTTATGATCCAGGCATTTTTTTGAGAAAATGGTAGTTTAGTTCAACACAAACATTGTAAAGCCTAAAAAGGATGACCAAATCAAAACGTTGTTTGTATTGTCATAAAAATATAGCTGAATCCAATAGAATGTTGGAATTTATTAGGTATACGAAATTTTAGTTCCGAATGACTATGAATAACTCGTGCTTTATGGAATTAAATAATAGTTCGTTAATATATCTTGTATTCATTTTTATGATTGTATCATATAATAAAAATGTTGAGTTATTGGTTGGTAGTTTAGTAGTGAATTTAATCAAATAAATATTTTTGTTTGTATATTTTAGATTTCTTATTGGGAAGACTGAACGGAAAGAAAATCCTAGGCAGCAAAAACACTTGGTTGTGTAAAGTAAATTTTGCAATAAGACTTCTATGTCACGTTATGTGAATGTGTTACTGGCTATACCTTAATACTCTTTGAATTTTAATTGTTCTGGATGGCGACAAAAATTATATTCAATACTGTTATGTCCAGGGTGTTCCAATAAATGGGCTTGGAATTACAATTACAAGATCCAGCTGCTTTATATTTTACAAATGATGAAGGTGCCTTATAAACTCATTTAAACTTTACCATTAATCAGTTGGCAATTATTAAATATACTTCATAAACTCATTTGCCCCACAAAACGTGCTAGTACTAACAAGTCACGTTTTACACTTACTAAAAGTGTTAGGACCTATATGTTTCTACGAGCTTGTGACCAACTGTAATATACAGTAAATATACATTTCACAGAAAGTTTTATTTTTGATAAAAGTTTAATTATAAACAACTGTTCTCAAAATGCCAAATTTAAGATCTGTTTTACAGGGTGTGCAAAAACAACAAAAATTTTACCTTTTGGTACAAACAATTTTTAAAGTGGTTGATTTAAAAGGTATCAGAAGACAAGCAAAAACTTTACAAAGCTTTTCATACGTTGGCAACTTTTTATCTACTCGTATAAATAAGTAAGCACAATTATTATGGCGGGAAGAAATATCTTCCCGCAGAGCTAGAAGTGCGGGACGTACTAAATGTCAGCACGCTCATAAGCTTTTAGCATAATATAATGATCGAGGAGTAGTTACAAAAAGAGTTATGAAATTTCCAGCGACCAATGAGCAAAATGCAAAAGGTTATCAAATCAAATCAAATCATTTATTCATGCCAAATACAAATCCGTATGTACACACGTCAAGTAAAATGAATACACGCTAAAGTCATTAGATTAAAATAAAAATTACAAATTTTGTATTTAACACCACACTACAAATACTATTAGATAAAAAAAAACAAAAAACACATATTTTAAAATTACCCATACTAAATTTAAAATTACAATTACACTTTACTCACATCAATC
>MU183450.1:54553-128822 GCA_016904865.1 Pissodes strobi
ACCCATACTAAATTTAAAATTACAATTACACTTTACTCACATCAATCGTAACCATACCTACACAGACATTAACAAGTAAAATTTGTAAAACCGTTCTTTAAAATCTCATCTATGCTGTAGGGAGCAAGTTGCAAAAGATACCTTTTAACATGTTCCTTAAATTTATTTAAGCTTTTGTTTCAAATAGATAGAGGCAGCTTATTATACATTTTAACGGCACTATACTCTGGTCTGCTTTGACACTTCCTTAACCGACTGAAAATTGGCCTAATATTATCCCGACCTCTTGTTTCCTATCCATGCAATTCACCCTGATGTGTATACTGCTCTTCATTTTTTTTGACCAAGAGCAAACTTTCAAGGATGAACACAGCAGGAAAAGTCAAAATATTCAGTCCGACAAAGCCCCCCCTACAATCCTCCCGGTAAGAGAGTCCTGCCAGTAGCCTAACAGCCCTTCTCTGAAGACCAAAGATTCTACCCACACAAGCCGTCCCACCCCACGCTATAATTCCATAAGTCATCAGAGAGTGAAATAGAGCATAATATGCAGACAGGAGGACCTCTCTAGATACTGAACCCTAGAGGCCACGGAGCATAAAAACCGTTCCACGCAATCTCCCAGAGATAGCCTCCACGTGAGCCCCCCCACTGAAGACGGGGATCAAGATATATTCCGAAAAACTTAACAGGCTCCTGATCTCTGCCACCTAGAACCCTAAGGCTGAAAACCATTTCCTGTGTCTAATCGCTATTCAGTACCAGTCTATTAGCTCGGAACCATTGCTCAGCCCTCAACCGTGCCTCCAACACACTCCGCAACAACTCAAGAAGTTCAGTGCCATGAAGGGAGATGGTAGTGTCATCAGCAAAGAGGGTGCATACTAAGATAATGTCATATGTTGGAAGATTATTTATAAATATTAAGAACAGTAAGGGGCCAAGCACCGATCCTTGTGGCACTCCCATACTCATGCCCTTTGCTGACGACAGTACCCCCAACACGAACCATCTGACTTCGGCACTCCAGATACGACTTAAGTAGCCGTATGCTTGAGTCCGAGAAGTTATAAAATTTCAACTTTTGAAGCAAAATTGTGTGGGAGACACAGTCAACAGCTTTACTCAAATCAAGAAACAAGGAAGCATTATATTCTCGATTTTCAAGTGCATCCATCAGGGTTGAGAACAAGTCTAGAACGGTACCTCTGCCTGAACGAAAGCCAAACTGTCGTTCAGAGAAGAGACCATGCCCATCAAAGTGATCAACTATCCTGTTAGCCATGCATTTTTCCATCACCTTTGATAAAATCGGCAGCAGAGAAACAGGTCTGTAGTTTGAGACATTCCCCCAATCACCATTTTAATGTATGGGAACAACTATTGCACATTTTAAAACACTTGGAAATGTCCTTTCTTTAAGACAGTGATTTATCAACTTAGTCAAAGGGGATATTATCAAGTTTTTTATGGTTTTTAAGAGCTGGACAGACAAGCCATACACACAAGCTTTTTTGTTTTTCAGCGAGCTAATGCAATCCCTAACCTCAATTTGGGCAACCTCCTTGAACTCAAAGACCACACCTCGATTTACAATTCTTGAAAGATTGTCCAGTGGAGAAATAACGCTGTCTTGCAAGTTCGCTAGAATTTCTTCTGCAATACTACTGAAAAAGTTATTAAACTGGTCAGCAGACAATGGTATTTTTTACTTTCACAGGTTTTTTCCTTTTTACCATTAATAATGCTCCACATACACTTCGTAGGGTTCTTGGAGGATCTTATCAGATCATCATTAAATTTACGTTTACAGTTTATAATTTCCTGTTTGTAGTGCTTTTGGTAATACCTAAACAGCTGTGTATTACCTGGAGTGCCACGCCGCCTACACACCTATCCCATAAATTGAACTGTATCTCTTAAATGCTTCAAGCCCTCATTAAACCATCCCACACATCCCGGGTCAGACACACAAGTCCTATATGTCCTCTCAGGAAAAGAATGCAAGTAGGCCTCCGCCAGAATGTTCTAAAAAGTAGACAACTTCTCATCTGCAGAAATATCGTTCTGGTCAACAAAATGCCGTTTAGTAGACTCAATTATGCTATAAAATTCATGAAGACCTCTTTGTGTAACAGGTCTAAATACTGATTTTTTTAGTTTATTAGGTTTTACATTATCATTAGTTTCCAAATTGAAGCTTACAAGTTGTGCTGAGTGGTCGGATACATTAAGATTTGTATTATTTATTTCATGAACATCAAAATTTACACAGATATTGTCTAAACAATTATTACCTCTTGTTTCTTGAATAAATAATTTTTTAAACCAACTTTCTAGAAAGTCTTCCATTGCACTCGCTTCTCTTTGGTTAGTCCCAAATAGGACATTAAAATCACCTGTCAAAACAACATTTGTATGGAGATCAGCCTGCTGCTTTGCAGAGCACCTTCCAAGTGCTGTAAAAAAGTGTCAAAGCATCCCTGAGGAGATCTATAAATACTAAAAACATACAGATTACGTCATTTTATAAAAATACAGCACATTTCCACACATTTTTCTTCATTTATTGTTAAAATAGGTTTAAAATCACAAGCAAATTTTTTGTTCAACAATATTGAGGAACCGCCCCCCATACTACTTTCTCTGGTGGTATAGTTACACAACAAATAATCATTTAAAGAAAAATAATTAATTTCGTCTTTTTTTAACCAATATTCAGTTAGAGAAAGTATTGTTATATTTTTGTCAGCCAAAAACGATTCCAGTTCATTTATACAGTTCCTCACAGGCCTGACGTTGGAGTGGAGAATAGTTATGCTAGACTCATTTTGTTTTTTATTACCGGCGTTGAATGTTCCGAAAAAGGTTAATCTTGATTCCCTCAGGCCATAGCCCAGCGTCCAGTACCACCTTCTCTTTGTCCTTAGGAACACCAACTTTAAATGATGCTATTTGTTTTGATTTCGTTATCATCTTTTCACAAATGAAGTTCTTTATATTATTGGCTTCCAAAAATTGTAGAATATCTTGTGCCTCTGTTTTTGGAGCCAGACCTGAAACAAAAATCCACTGTTTCCTCTGGGCAACATGAAGTCCTTCAGATTTATTAATTCCAACCAGTGGTTGTGGTCTCCGGCTGCTAGGTTTCTGAAGCACGTCGCCACAATTTTGTGGTTTTCTTCTCACCACCTGGGTCCATTCATCATTTGTATTTCCTTATTTTCTTCCTCTTCATTTTGTGAAGCTTATAAATTATTAAATAGGATCTGCTAATATTCATATTCTTATATATAACGTTAAATGTTAATTTTCCTAAATGCTAAATTTTAAATGAGTTTATAAAGTCTACTTAGTACTGCTAAAATTAGTGATTCTAATATACTGACCTTTGGTCCATTTAGGAACAAAGAAAACATTTTTGATGAGCCCAATTCTTTGAAATGCCCTGTATTATTCTTCATAATTTTAAATTGTAGCTAAGGCGCCAATGTATAGCCAAGTTTATAAAACGTAACAAATAGTATTGAAGCTATGAGGGTGAAGAAGTGGTCCACTCTGTATATGGATTACGCTACGCGCTTAGCTTAATCCACGCTTATATTTAAGGAGAGGAAGGAGGAGTAATTTACTCTACTTCATAGAACGAACATATTATGTTTATAAGCAATAATGATATTTGAAGCGCAAATTCAGTTAATCACCACCTTATTGAATATCATACATGTATCATACTTTTTACTTTATCCTTGAGAGTAATGACTAGAATATGCAACTACACTAAATTTCGAGTAAGCAGAAAATGAAGCTTTGTTCAAATAAAAATGGCCCGCTCTACCTGATTGTTTCCTACATGATTTGTTGGAATAACTGTGCTCCTTACCCTTAGATATATCGTTGTTATTTGAAGTATATCATAGTAGCAATAAACAATTTATTTACAGAAAATTTTTAAATTCATGGTGCTAATTTTTTTTCTGGATAAGGAGTAGAGATAGGCTAAAAACTAAATAATTTTTTGGAGGGAGTTAAAATTTTGAGTTGGGCATTTGTAATAGATTTATCGATTAATTTACAAATATTCAAATTAAGAGCAAAATAAAATATACTGTCCAAAACAATGATAAACCTATTTGCACGCAGTAACGACCTTTTTCGTTCTTAATTATAATTTAGCATTAAACTGCTCGAATTAAAATTTAGACTCTCCAGAAAAATTCTCGACTAAGCAAACATGCATTTTGTAGAATATTTATTTTTATATATTATTTATTGTGTAGGTTATAATAATTAATTCAATTTATACAATTTTATTTTATTTTTTTATGTATGTATGCGTAATTTCGCCTGTATATTGTGTGTTAGCTTTACTGAGCGTCCGAAATTAAATTTATTGAAACTCACTTTTTTCTTAAGAATAATGATGATTACGTATGTCCATTGTGGATTTTTTATACTAGGATAAGTTTTATTTTTAATAATTGTCTTCAAAACATGTCAACCAATATTTTACTGCGCCTACATTTAAATAGGTTTGTTTCCATGTAAAGAAGACCGATACTATTGAATGATTTTGAACACTGTTTTTTTAAATAAAATGTATTGCTATATGGCAAAAAACAAACTGCGTTAGTTTATTGATTCAGGAAATTATAAAATTGTCGATATATTATAGTAAAATTAAAATTTGATGTAAAAATGATAGTAATAAAAATACATGTTTCATTGAACTTATTTAATTTTCTTAAATAAATATGTACAGAAATGCTTATATAGCAAATAAATTATTCTGGTTTTTCAATACTATTTATCATTTTGTTACTACGAAGTATATGAATTTAATCCTGTGTTGGTGATTTGGATGATAATCGATTCATCGAATAATTTGTGTTTGGTAATATTAGTTTTAACAAAATGACAATATCGAACCAGATTTACGATTAAGCCATATGAATAATGTAAATATTTATAATGTACTAAAGTATATAAAGCTAAGTCTTAAAATTTCACCTTAAAATAGTTATGATCACGTAGGCGATATTATAATATATATACTTATCCAAATGGCATGTATGACTAAAATCTACTTTGATAATTATAGAATTAAGTTCTTTACATCAATTCTGTATTACTAAAGTTAAAAGCAGTCATCGTTGGGCCAAAACAGGTAGAAAATAGTACAACAGAAGCACGACGTAGTTTTTATGTCAAAGTATGTAGGTGGAATTTGGCCCCAAAATAAATAATTGAATGTGATATGTCAATGAATATATTATTTACAGTGGCAGAACATTTGGTAAGTACGAGTGTAACGTTCCACTGAAAATCAGCTGAGTTAGAATGTGAAGGATCACGTTTTTAATATTTAATAATACTCTCGGAACACAAGCTACATGCTTTTCTGACATGTAGGATTTTTGTTGTCATAAATATATCTAGGAGTTTTGGTCCAAAAATATATGTCGTACTGTATGAACACTGGTACCTATATACTTAAGTTTATAATTAATTACAGTGAGATTTATATTTCCTATAACCTAATTTATTATCGGAGTCACGGTTTTTTCGAAATGTCCGATTGTAGAGTATGGTACGTTTCATTTGGCAACTCGATGTATATTGGTCTGTTATTGGAAATGAATCTGTTGTCTTCTACTACTTTTTGTTGGTTTATGCTGTTCATCTGGAAAAAAATATTAATGTATAAATTGATGAAGAATCAATTTTTGTATCGTCTAGGTCTACTACAAAGAATAAAAATGGCACAACAAAGACACACATGGCACAAAATAACATAATAGAATAAAATACATTACAATAGACAGATATAAATAAATTGAGCCACTGGAACAGTGTTTTAGTAGAGAATAGGTTGACGTAATTAAAACGTTGTTTGTAGTTAGAAACCATTCGATCAAAAGCCGCGAAAAACTCCGTGTGCGGGGAGCATTATTATAAGCGTTGTTTGAGTTTACTCAAACAACGTTATAAGTAACCGACCATCCGTGCTTCGCAATTTCCGGCGCAAACCGATTAACAAAGCAGTGGCGGCTGGTACATAAGTGCTGCGGAACTGCAGAACCACCAAAATTCTCCTATATAATAAATATAAAATCTAAAGCAGAAAAATATAAAGCCAGCTTAACTACAAATAAATAGCATGCATCGCATCTAAACACTAAATAGCAGAAAAATATAAAGCCACCTTATAATGGCGTCACGAGCCGAACTGTGAATATGCGTCGCATCGCTCTGCTTTGTTTTCCTACGCTTGTCGCTTGTGGTCATTCATTACTTATTTGGTCTATTATTTCTGACTGCGAACTAGATACGATACCGCCGCATGTTCCCGCGCCGCCCCTTGTTCTCACTTTTAACCGCCGAAATTAACGCAAAATTGTGCTGCATTCGGGCAGAACATTTCAGGGTTGTATTTCGCAAGTTTGCATTGTCGGCTGTCGGCTTATTTTAGATGTATCTCCTTATGTTAAGTGTTTGGTATTTGCCGTTTAGATTGATATCTTATATCTTATTGTGTTATATTAAAATGGATATCATTTATAATCTAATCAACGTTAAACCTTTTTTTAAGTACTCTTTTGAGGAAAAAATAGAACTAAAACAAAGGGGACGTCCACTCCCGGATATTACGATTGAAAAAGGAGGATCCAGTCGTGGAAAAACTTACGAAAGACAGTTTAATCGCGATATTTATGCCAGAAACGGATGGGTATGCGGATGTAATAAAAAAAATGCGCTTTTCTGTTTCCCGTACAATTTGGAGGTGACAAATCGTGGACACAAGTCGGTGTAACGGATTTAGTGCATTTGAGTGACAAAAGAAAAAACGTGACACATGGAAACATCACTTGCACAATCAAATGAAATATGCATTATTAGGTTCTGTAAATATTAGGGAACAACTTGATTCCGCATATTGGATAAATATTCAAAAACAATGAAAATGTAAGTAGAAATAAATATGTGCTTTCAAAAATTATAGATTGTGTTAAGTTTTGTGGTGTTTTTGAATTGGCCCTTAGGGGACATGACGAAACAGAAAAATCTGATAACCCTGGAATTTTCCGTGGCCTAATAAATTTTACTACTGAATTGGACAAGACTTTAGCACAACATTTGGAAAAATCAACAGTTTTTAAAGGCATTTCCAAAGGAATCCAAAATGATATTTTAGACTGCATGTTGAAGTAAGTATGCCATGATCGAATTTTGGAAGAAATTCGGGAATGTCCATATGTAGCTGTCATGGCCGATGAAACAACCGATATTTCAGCTAAATCGCAAATGGTTATGATACTCAGATATTGCCGAAATGGACAGCCAGTAGAACGTTTTTGGACTTATTACCTTCAAAATTAAATGCAGACTTTAGCTGAGAACATTTTAAGTGTTTTGGACATTACTCTAAAAAATTGAAATGACAAACTAATTGGTCAAAGTTACGATGGAGCACCTGTCATGTGTGGACGGCATACTGGGGTTCAAGCCCGAATCAAGGAAAATATCCTTGTGCACACTTTGTACACTGTTACGCGCACCAATTAAATTTAACAATGTTTAAAGCTTGTTCCGATAAATATCAGGTTAGACTTTTTTTTGGAAATTTGAGGGACATCCCCACCTTTTTTAAAAATTCACCACAACCGCTTGCAGTGAGACAAAACTGTGTAAGGAATAATTATTCATGGCGCTCCAACTCGCTGGAACTTGTGAATGCCTCATGTAGGAAAATGTATGTATCGAAACCTATTTTTTTAATGAAATATTTTTGCTGGGCGAATTTCTTATTCACCATTTTAGGCCGTTTGACCTTGACAATTGTAAAAATTTTCGCCTGCGGCGCATGTTTACGCCTCCGGCGCCCAACTTCTAGTATATTCAATTGTTTCAATTTTGCCTCCCCTGAGCAGCACTGCCTCTTTAACAGGTCACGAGCCGCCACTGTAACAAAGTATTAAGAAACCGACGACTCAGATTCACTTGTCGGCTACATTATTAATTGTTTGTTGAATGGTCATGTAGCACAGAAGATCACATTTTTTTCGTCTTGATTGTCATAAATAATGTCAATAAATAGAATACAATTCTACAATGGAATTTCCTGACAGTGTGTAATACAAAAAGATAACAGATAATACCTACTAATTTCAAATTTATTCGAAGGAAGACGTTGAGGTAAGTTTAAATTTTTTTTCTTGTTTCATTAAAACAAAGCTTTATCCACAATACCGAAACAGAATTTTTGCACTCGACGCGCGTTTCGCTAACCATGTTAGACTATACGGAATAGGCCCTCTATCTCTATTTAAACTATTCTTACATTTAATAATTTCCATACTTTCATATGCGTCTAATAATCTCCTATCAGTTATATTATGAATTAATTTTAAATTTTTTATTGTTATTCTATGATTATTATCAAAAGCATGCTCGGCAACACTTGATTTTTCTGTTCTACCATACTTTAAATGAGCTATATGTTCTTTGAATCTCGTCTGTATAGATCGTCTGGTTGGCCCAACATATTTTTGGTTACAATCCATACATCCAATTTTATATATTCCACTTCTTTCTAACATTTCAATTTTGTCCTTTGGACCACCTAATAATTTCTTAATGTTAAGCTGAGTCTGGTATACTAATTTTAAACCTACTTCCTTAAAAACTTTTTGGAGTCCTCTAGTATACTGAGGATTATACGGTATCGAAACATATTTTGTATTTTCATCTTGATTAACAAAAGAAGTGGAATCACGAATGGTCTTTCTAAACAAATGCCTATTAATTAGTCTATTTATTAAGTTAGTATTGAAACCATTAACTTCCGCTATATTCCTAATTGTTTCCTGTGCCTTATTAAATCTTTCTCTGCTAAGAGGAAAGTTAACCATACGGTGTCCTAAAAAATTAAAGCTTGCCATTTTATGTTGGTCGCAGTGGAAGGAATCATTAGGAATATATCGGTTAGTGGCAGTATTTTTTCTGTAAATATCAAATTCTAATGTGTTATTATCGTTCCTAATCACTAAAGTATCCAAGAAAGGTAGTTGGCCATTGTTCTCGACTTTATAAGTAAATTTGATGGTGGGGAAACGGTTGTTTAGTTTTGTTACAAAATCTTGAATATTAATTTGTGTCGAATATCCCGAAAATGTCATCCACATACCTGTACCATACCCTTGGAAAATATTCGAACTCTTGGCTTATTTCATTTTCAAATTTACTCATGAAAAGATTAGCTAAGAACGGTGATAAACAGTTGCCCATTGCCGTGCCTTCAAGTTGTTGGTAATAGTCATTTTTATATTGAAAATAATTTTGATCCATGCAAAGTTTGGTTAAAGTTAAATATTCTTGTTTGATTTCATTATCAAAACTATTCATCTCAAGTAATTCTCCAAGGTATTGCAAGGTCTGTGGGATTGGTATACTAGGGAACAATGAGCTAACTTCAAACGAGATTAAAATTTCACCTTCATTAAGAATCGTATCTTTAATTTTGTTTATGAAATCTAAGGAATTTAGTACTCCAGAATTCTGTTGTTTTATAGGTAAATTTTCAAACTGGTTTGCTAGCCACTTGGATATATTATAAGTTGGCGATCCTATTGCCGAGACTATGGGACGCATTGCCTTCCCAGGTTTATGAATCTTCGGAAGACAATATAGTTTCGGCATAGTAGGATTACTCACAGATAATTTATATTTAATTTGATCAGAAATAAGGTTGCTACATTTCTTCAAAGTGTTTTTAACTTGTGTTACCATTTTAGATAATGGATTCCTTGAGATTTTGCTATAGGGTCCGGATTCGATTAAATTATCAACCCGTTGAAAATATTCACTTTTGTCTAATATAACAACCTTATTACCTTTGTCAGCTTTTAGATAGAAAACATCTTTCTCCTTTAATCTCTTGATTATACCGATTCCTTCCACTGCGACCAACATAAAATGGCAAGCTTTCATTTTTTAGTACACCGTATGGTTAACTTTCCTCCTAGCAGAGAAAGATTTAATAAGGAAAGGGATACAATTAGGAATATAGCGGAAGTTAATGGTTTCAATACTAACTTAATAAATAGACTAATTAATAGGCATTTGTTTAGAAAGACCATTCGTGATTTCACTTCTTTCGACAATCAGGATGACAATACAAAATATGTCTCCATACCATATATCCCTCAGTATACTAGAGGACTTCAAAAAATCTTTAAGGAAGTAGGTTTAAAGTCAGTATATCAAACTCAGTTCAACATTAAGAAATTATTAGGGGGCCAAAGGACAAAATTGAAATATTAGAAAGAAGTGGAATATATGAAATTGGATGCATGGATTGTAACCAAAAGTATGTTGGAGAAACTAGAAGATCTATACAAACGAGATTCAAGGAACATATAGAAAAATTAAGTGTTGCCGAGCATGCTTTTGATAATAATCATAGAATAACAATTAAAAATGTAAAATTAATTCATAATAACTGATAGGAGATTATTAGACGCATATGAAAGTATGGAAATTATTAAATGTAAGAATAGTTTAAATAGAGATAGAGGGCCTATTCCGTATAGTCTATTGTATTGCATGGTTGATCGAGCGTGACTAGTGGGATTCCATAAAAGCCAGTTAGGTAGAGTTTTAAATTTAGTTTTAATCACCTCCTGATGATGCTAACATGGTTAGCGAAACGCGCGTCGAGTGCAATAATTCTGTTTCGGTAATGTGAATAAAACTCCGTTTTAGTCCGATTTCATGATTAATATTTTCATATAGAAAGTGATGTTAAAAAAACAGATATTTTACAAACTTTACTTGCACCCTCTCCATTCTCTCCATATATCCCGCAAGTAGATAACACTACAGTATTCAAGAATACTACCACTACGTACTAGCAGGCTAGCTGAGCGTATCTTGAAGAGGCTTCGTATTGCACTTGATAAATCCGAGCATTCTAAAGTTTTTCTTCTTCAATAGCGTTCTTCATTCCACTTACGGACATACGCCTCTTCCAGTTCTGATTTCCACCTTATTCTGTTTGCGGCTTCCCGCATCCAATGTAGTCCTGCTGTTAGTTTGATATCATCGTACCACCGCATTCGTGGTCGTCCTCTAGGTCTCTTGAAGATATAAGGTCGCCAGGTTAAAATTCTTTTATGCCATTTATTAGCACTATCTCTTGCCACATGTCCAGCATAGGACCACTTTAACTTCGCCGCCCTTTGGACTACATCTGTTATTTTGGTTGGTTGCCTAATCCATTAATTTGTCCTTCGGTCATTTAGGGTTATTCCCAGCATTGCTCGCTCCATTGCACGGTGCGTTACTTTGAGCTTATTCAGATTATTTGATGTCTGTCCAATTTTCCGCTCCGTAGCACATTATCGGCAGAATGCACATATCAGATATTTTTCTCTTGTTCTTTAACGTTATTTTTTTGTTTTTGAGTATATAACTCAGTTTGCCAAACGCCGGCGCCGCCCAGGATTGCTGTATTCTTCTCTGTATCTCCACTGTTTGGTTTTCTCTTGCAAGTACAATTTTTTTCCTGCCCTCTCTACAATTTCTGGCTTCCCACCTGGCTTATGCCTTCCTCCATAGGGCCTACTTTCATTTTACTGATGTTCATCCTCAGTCCAATTTTTAGAGATTCTTCATTGAGTTCATTTATCATGTTGTCAAGTTCTGTAGGATCTTTTGCCATTATGACTATGTCATCTGCATAACGTAAGTGGCTCAAGTATTGGCCATTCAAATTAATGCCACGTTCTGACCAATCCAGTTTCTTAAAAACGTCTTCCAGAGCCAGTGTGAACAATTTGGGCGATACTATATAACTCCTCTTTTCAGTGATTCAGTGGGACCTGATTGGTTTTCGTATTTAAGTAATATGTTGCTGTTGCTTCGTTTGTAGTATATTGTATTAGTTGTGAGTGTCTACTATCGATCCTGCAATTTCGCAATGCTTTTTGAACGGCCAAATGTTCAAGAAAGCCTTTTCATAGTCTATAAAGGCCAGATTCAAAGGGAAGTGGTATTAATTGCATTTCTCTTGATTTTCACGATAAGCAAGTAGTCCACAGTTGAGTAACCCAGAACCCTTTCTAAAACCTGCCTATTTCGTTGACTGATACTCATCCAATTTTTGCGTTAGGCGTATAGTAATTATTTTTGTTAGTAATTTAAACAGGTGCGATAGTAGGGTTATGGGACGGTAGTTCATCAGTTGAGACTTATCTCCCTTTTTATGAAGAAGTATAACGTTAGCATTCTTCCAGGTATCCGGGATTTTACCTTGTTGGAGGCATTCATTCATTAAGGTCGTTATCAATTTTATTAGTTTACCGCCTCCTTCGATCATCATGTAGGTTGGTAGGTGATTCGTATAGGTCTGAGTAGTATTCCTCAACGATTTTCAGGATTCAATTCCAGTTCGTTGTAGCATTACCTTTACTGTCAGTTAGGGAGTAAATTTGTTTTTCCCCAGATTTGGTCGTAAGCATTTCATGTCATTGTTTTTATATATGGTTCCGTTTATTAGTTGGTCCTCCTTTTCTCTTTTATTATCCCTTAGTTGTTTTTTAATTAGTTTATTTATTTCCACATACTCTATTGTACCTTTTTCTTTTCTTTATTCAGCTGCCTTCGTTTCTCCAGCAGTCGCTTGGTATTTACATCAATTTTCTCCTTTGGATGCTGTCTTTTAGGGCTCTTTGTATTTTGTCATTCATACTGCTAATATCGAGTAAATGATTCACTTGGGAGAGATCCATTCTTCTCTCTACCGTCGTTTTAAACTGTTGTTCGATTTCTTGAAGTTGGTTATATGATATTCGAGTGTTTTTATGCTGATGAATGTACTTTCTTTGTTGTTTCTTGTCGATAACAACTTTTGTTCGAACCAATCGGTGGTCGCTTTCTACGTCGAATGAGTTCAGCACCGTAACATCCTGTATTATATGTCTTGGAGTGAAGAACGTAATCAATTTCGTTCTCTGATTTATTAGGGCTGATCCAGGTCAACTTTCGGGATGTAGGTTTTTTAAAGAATTAATTCATCATACTTAAATTGTGTTCGCCCATAAAGTTCAAGAGTGTTTCTCCTCTTTCGTTTCGATTGCCAAAACCATAGTTTCCTACGAGATTCTCAGACTCCTCTCGTTTCTTACCAATTTTGGCATTGAAGTCGCTCATTATGTTTTTGTAGTTGCATGTCTCACCTTGAATAGCTGTTCTTACATCGTTATAAAACATTTCAATTTCGTCATCTGTGTGTGTGGTAGTGGGAGCATAAATATACTTGAACAACTTTGAGTGTGGTTCTTTTGCTGATTCTGACAGTAATTCAGATATTGCTCTAAAGCTTTCTATTAGTTGTGTCGCTCTTGGTTTGACTACAAAACCAATTCCTGCATTGCGACCACCTTTATACATAAAATGGTTGCCTGATTTCAATATTATATATTGTTCATCCTGTTCGCATAATCCCATTATTTCACATTTGATTTTTGCGAGCTCATATTCCAATTCGTCCAGTTTATCGTTATTTGATAGTGGTATGTTATATGTTCCTAGCCAGATCGTTGTTTTGTGACAGCCCGGTCCAGTTTTTAGCAATTTAAAATCGAAGCTAATTTCTGGTTTGTTGTAGGTAGCGATGACGTCCACTTTTTGGTGGTTAATAAAATACTCGATGTTTAGTGACTCGATATGTAGAAAAGTCACAGCCTTGCATTTTCACACTTAAATTTACGAGATTGGCATCGCACCACACAAGTGTGTAAAGACCCGACTGCAGGCTATTATTGTAAGAAGCAACCCGCTTGTAAGAAGCAACCCGCGAGATGTACTTGAGATCGTCAGCATATAGGAAAAAGTAAGTAGAGGGAGTATCTAGCGACGTCATTTATGAACAAACTAAAGAGTATTGGACCCGTGTTGTTCATCGTAGGTATAATATACCAATCGAAGATTCAGAAATAAAAGCTTCCACAAGTTTCGTGATAGTTGACAAGAAGGAAATTCCTCTAAGTTAGCAATATCTGCATTGAAATATTGGAAAACTTGTTGCCTTTTCCAACACCCAGGAGAATGATCTCTGTGATTTGACATAGTAGTGTTATCGCAAGGGATACGGATAACGAAGTGGACGGATGGATTTATATATGCCAGCCACTTGAGCGGGCCCATTGTGCCCCCGGAAAGTTTTTACAAATCCAGTAGTCCTACGGTATTTATGTAGTATGCGGCTTGGATCGCATCCCTTTCCATCGTTGACCATGTATTTTCAGGTGAGTATGTGTGTCTGGCGAGAGCGAAGCAGTCGCACAGAATGTGTTTTGCCCTCTAGTCGTCCTCTAAGCATTCTCTGCATAAGAAGTCGCCATCGTTGTGCAGATGGTCATTTAGTCTGCAATGACCGGTAAGTATTTCTATCATTATTTTCAAGTTTTTCCTTCATAATTTTAGAAAATATCTAGTTTTGCATTTACCAGGACCTGTCTGTTAGTGTTGCTTTGGAGTGACGAAGCCCTTCTGCCGTTTTCCATACTCGAATTGCTGTTTTTTTAATTTGTTCGCGAACAGTGTCCATGGTGAGTGGTAGTATTGGTTCTGTACCAATTGGTTTTTTTACGAGACGCTTTCTTGGCAAGAGTGTCTTTCATCACCAAGGTCTCCGTTGTGCCCTTTTTTCCAGGCGATGATTACTCTGTTTTCTGCAGATATTTGGTTAATGCCCAGTTTCTTAAAGTATGGATATCTTTATTCTTCAAATATTTCCTATGACAACGATTGTTAATACAATTGTAACCATAGTAATTATCCTAGGAATAAAGTTATTCGGGCTTCTGCACTCCTGTGCCAGCTGCTGAGGTCCTTTTTGATCCGTCCGTGTAGCTGTGGATGCCATAGAGTTTGTGACAGATCATTTATTGAGTCTAGTTCGATTTTGAACCGTTTGTCGAACATATAATTTCTGACCACAAGGTCTGTGCTCACTCTCATAGCTGGTTGTATGTGGTATGCCTGGTTTAGAGCTGTTGCGTGTCGAGGTCCCCAGCTTTTTCCCCTCCACGTACCCGTGGAGTTCAAGCGTACTGCGGTTACCTGTGCTTCATTTCTCACGAAAATATATAACGGAGACAGGTTTAAAAGTACTTCCACTGCCTTAGTCGGAGTGGTTTTCATTGCTCCAGTGATAGCTGTGCAAGCTAAATTTTGGAGGCGGGACATTTTGGTTTGAGCTGTTGTTTTTCCTGATCGTGGCCACCAAACTAGTGCGCCATATGCAAACATAGACCTGAGCTCTGTATATGCAGTATGTGATTTTAGGTGACAGTCCCCATGTCGACCCTATCGCTCTCCTACACTGGTACTAAAAGCTCGGACAGCTTTCTTATACTTAAGATCTAGGTGGCGCTGCCAGGTAAGCTCTTTGTCTAGGATGATTCCGAGATATTTTATTTCTTTTGATAGCTTGAGTTGTGCTCCGAACAAAGAGGGTGGATTAAATTTCAATTTCCTCCTTGTTGGGATTGACCGAAAGTGAGTTTTCGTTGCACCATCTCTCTACTATGTTGAAAGCTCTGTTAAATAGCTCTGACAGAACCCCTTCCAACTTGCCCACAACAATGATTGTTATGTCATCAGCATATCCGACCACAAAGAGTCTTGCTTTGTTCAAGTTTTCTATGAGGTTGTTTACGATCACATTCCAGAGCAACGGGGAGAGTACCATCCTTTTGGACATTCTTTTGTTCACGGTGTGAAAAGTGGCGTTATCAATAGCTTCAATATCGGAAAGCGCTCCGAGGGCGCCTTCTTTTCGGTGCAAGCCTTCTTCAATTGTTTGAACTACGCAGTGAAGTGCTGTTTCTGTAGATTTGCCAGCCTGATATGCGTGTTGGTTTGGATGGATATCATGGTATGGTAGGATATCTCCTCTAATGCATCTTCCACACAGCCTTTCTAGCGTTTTTATAAAAAATGAGATTAGGCTGATCGGTCTGTATGATTTTGGTTCAGAGTGGTCCTTTTTTCCTGGTTTGGGTATAAAGGTAACTCTTATCCAAGCTTTAAGTATGTATTTGTGGGCCAGGCAAGCTTTAAATAGCATTTCTAAATGATGACACAGAGCCCCGATTCCCCATTGAAGCAGAGCTGGAACAATTCCGTCCTGTCCCGGAGACTTGAAGGGAAAGCCCACTGTAGCTTTTCTTTAGCGATGACCTTGTTCGATAATTTCTAATCGTCTTCGGTTGGAATGTATTGGTTGTTCTCTGGCCATGTCACTTCTTGGGTGTCACAGTCAGGAAAATGTGTTTCCAGCAAAAGTTTGGCAGCCTCTTCTTGAGAGGAAGTATAACTTCTATCTCCTTTTCTGAGACTTCCAGGTCGCTGGCTGGGATCTTTAGAGAGCACCTTATTTATTCTAGCTGTCTAGGGTATGACAACGTTTGTTTGTAGAACAGGTGGAATGTCATCGCAGCCAATATTCTCGTTGATATCCACTTGTTTTAGCTTTGTTTCGATTTCGCTTTCTGAAAATTGTAGCTAACGAGTGTGGAAATTAATAGATGTGCAAGGCAAAGTCTCTATGTCATTGTTATTCCTTCAACAAAACTGGAAGTGGAGTGCGAAAGCATCAGAAATGGTCTAATTTTCATCAAGCACCTGTTCAACCAGGTGTAAAGTAGCAGGAATTCCTGAGTCAATCCTCGTATCACTCACGCAAGACAGAGTAGTTCATATTTGATGGTATCATGTGTTCCATGTTCGATACATAAAGAGAAATTGTATAAATCCATGTGGAGCTTGACTTTATTTCGTAAATTTGAGTAGATTGCGTAACCTTATCAGGATTATTTGCGGGTCTATATACGGACAGCTCCTATACAGACCTGTATTTATACAGTGTATTCAGCTATTTAGAAAATTTTATACAGCTTAGACAGATTTTATAAAGACTTGCATAAAACTGTATACAGCTTAGACAGCTTTATATACACCCGTAGAAAATGGGGACCAAGATTTATTAGCCAAAAACTTTAAAATAAAATAGTGCAAGTGGGCGAATCGCGAATCTTGAAGATGAGATCCATTAGGATGTCCTACATTAACCGAACCCTTTCCATGATAATAGTGAAAGTAGACAAAATCCTAACAGGTGGCGTTATGGCCCGGCCAAATTCGGGGTGGGAGCCAGGGGCGGGATGCCACGTCTTAACAAATGGCATAGTGAGTTCTCTTTGCAGATAGAATGCTACCGTACATCGTACTTTCCGTATAGGATCCGCTAAGTCCTCCGCCACGACTACTGACACTTTCAGTTGAAGAAATCAATACTTATAATCAATGACAATCAATTTATCGCCATTGCTTATAATAAACAATAACAAGCAATTTTATGTCTAACTCACCTTTCGTCTATACAAAATAACCAGTACAGTCAAAACTGAGATCACAAAGGCTGACGCGGCTGCGATCACAATCAAAGCTGTATGATAAGGCGCGACAACTGATACTGGCGCTTGTGACACTATTTCTCGGTGCTGTAGTGCCGAGGTTCTATCGCCCAAATGTGATTCTTGGGGCAGCAGTCTGTGGATCACTCTGGATCTCGTGATGTCGGCAATAAGGCCGGGTAGTCTTTGCTGCATCACCTGTATGATATCAAGAAATGTTAGTGTTTGAAATGCACGTTTGTTTATGTAATTTTGTAGTTAAAAATGAAGTCTTCCAATGAAATATAAATTTAGGTAGCATATACCTATAACGTTTATTCTAGTGGTATCATAATTTGGTAGAAACTCATTTTGCCTTGGCTTTCGGAAGTTTGTTAGAATTATGAGAGATCTATTAAACGTTTGAATGGTACAGGTACGTCGTTCCCCAGGAAACCATATTTTAGGATAAAGGTGATTTTATTGCTTATACCATGCTTAACTTTGCTTGTAATGTTGCTTTTATTTCCGGATGGTTTAGTAAAAAAGTGAATTGAATTTGAAAATAAATCCCACGTCAAAAAATCATGTATAAACTACTGAGTGCGCTGTATAGAGACATCATTTCCATTAACCAGTAACAAAATATTGGGGAAGGCAATATTTCTTGAAAAGCGGACCTGTATAATCATTTGGATATTTTCAAATAACGACGATCTTCTGATATAAATTCTAAAGTGGTAGGACCCATATAAAATATTCTATTAGCTTCGAAATAAATATCCCAACTTACCATTTGTTCTAATTTATAACCGACATCTACTTTGTTACTTCCAATAAGTGAAAATTTTACATAAAGCACATCTGAACCAATTTCAGTGTGAATTCCTTTATCGTTCACGTTCCCGTTCAGACTGTGAACTATTTTTGTTATCTGGTTCACTACGGGTGTTGCCGTAATATCGTCGAATTCACCTCGGAATCCCAATGTTACTTCAGCACTCTCCAATGGCACTGCATCTAGAATATTGAACTAGTTATTTTTCAAAACTAAGAAAATATATCAATAAATAGTCATTATAGCGGTTAGTGAGATTTTAGTAGAACAAAGTTAATTGTAATTATGTTTATATAACCAATTCTACTTAATTTGTTAAATTTTTGTTAAAAGTAGCAGACAAGTTTCTCCAAAGTACAATTTATTCTTGAAATATCTTCAGTGTATGAGCACATTAAGCGTATATACTTACTACAACTGGTTTGCCCTCTAATGAAGGTATTAGTTCCAGGCAGTTGGTTGCCAGCTTCATCGACACACCAACAGGTATCGTCCTCGCATTGGGTCGGTAAGAATTTACCATCTCCATCGCACTGACTTCCAAGGGCTTGGCATCTTGTGAGAGGTGGTAATCCTACGTCTGTGTCCATTCTATCAATCGACATTTCTTGTGGCAATTCTTCATCCTCCAGAGAACCGAGTTGCATCATGAGTTCTTCAAGCACTGGAAAGATATTTGAATTTATGTTATCTTTTGCTATAAAGCAATAGTGTAGTGAGCAAAGAATCATGTTTTCGCGAGTGTTCGTACGTCACTTCAGTAATGAATCATTAAATACCTATTGCTTGATGTTTCTCTAAATAATTCTCAGTGTAAGCAGAGATTCTACTGAATGAAAAAACAGTTTTTTTTGTTAGATAGTCACACCCTTTAAACAAACTTAGATGAAGAGAATTTTAAAATAATTCAACTTAAAATTCTCAAAAAGCATGTTATATAGTTTTCGGAGACGCTACACTACGAAGCCTTTGCTAAAGACTGTCTGGTACAGTTTCTTACTCAAAGACTTGACATAGGTAGATGTCTCGGAATAATTTGTCAGAAGATTCTGAAAATTGTCCCACCAGGAATTCATACCTTCTTTTGTCATCAGATTGAGATCTTCGACAAGACACAATGATTCGGTTAGTTTGGGCATTGTTTATTCTTATAAAGATCATGGTTTGGGTTAGAAGCGCCAACACAGTGCCAAGCCCAGACAATAAAATTGGTACCAAAGATATTTCTGAAGAGGTCAATAATGGAGGAAACTGATGAATCTGAGGATATCTTTGGATAAAGTCAACGTCAAATCATTCCCATGTTTTTAGGTATTTGTTTTATTTGTTTGTTTTTTTTTCTAATAATTTTATGTGATTTTTATATTTGTATAAACGTAAAACATTTTTCCTACTTTACAGATTTTGATTTCATTACTGCACAAGTCTCTCCTTCCGGTGCAAATTTTGTGCTCAACTGCACTAGAATAACTCTTAGTCTTAATGCAAAGTTCGTATGATATACATAAAAAGTGCAAAGCGAATTCAGTTACATAAATTTCCGAACAGGTCAGAAAAAAAAGAAAGGAGATGGACAAACCAACCACTTAGGAAAACAATCCTTTTGTAACGCAAAAAGATGGGCAATCAATTCAATTTTTGTTCCCGTGATCAGCTAATCTATTTTAGAACGAAGGTCTGATTCATGATAGGTATTTATCAAAAGCGCAGCAAAATTCGAAAGATAATTATTGATTTTATATAATACGGTAAAAATCGGGAAAATACGGAACCTTACATTTGAACCAATCATGATCCCTATAAAACGCTACTTGAGACATTTTGTTATTTTTAACATTTCAACTTTTAATTTATCATGATTATTCAATCCATATTTACCCAAGTCTGCTTCACTAGCATCAACATCCATCCTGTTACTAGCCCTGTTTCTAGCTTGTCTAAAGTTACACTCTGGTTCTGCCCCTCTTGTGAGGGTTCCTTTCAAAGGCTCTCCGTTCGGTGTGACGCACCAGCAAACGCCAACGTGTTCCAGACATTGGACCGGTTGCCAGTTGCCAGATTGTGGATCACATCTTGGAGAGAAAGTTGATTTCTTGTATCGTTCGGCTGCTCGTTGGTTCTTTTCGCGCAGGCGTTCGCACTGGCTTAGGACTGAAATATAAACATTACAAATATTTCAGAAATTAATATATACGCAAACTAACGAACACTAAACTCTTGGTTATCAGCAGACGTTGTAACTCTTGGCACCTGTATCAACGAGAAATCAAGTAGCTACTGATATCCTATAGGCCTCCGGTTTGCAGATAGGCCTAAAGACCGGCTAAGAGTGATTGGAAATTTTTTCATGGAAAATAACTGAAGGATTGTGGAACGAGCGTCTCGATAAGATCTGACGAAGTAAGGGCATGGTTATAGATAAGAACAAATCTTGGCCATAACAACATCGCTGAACTGTAATATTAATTGTTTAAAGTGTATTTGGGGATCTGAATCAAAATCAGAAAAATCGAAAAGTTGGAGAACTCGCTGGTATTAAGGGGAATATTTTTACAAAAGAACAATATGCTAAAACTTAATGGGACAAAATTGTTATAACGCTATATATCCACATAGTTTTTGAAATTTTTAAGGAACGGAATGCGTCTGCCTCATGGTAGGAAGGCTAGTACATACAATCCACTTTATTTCACAACTAAAACATTGACGATGAGTTTTCACGTGGACATAATAATGTTTTCTTATTGTTCGTAGTGTTCTAATGTGGTTGTCAATATGTGAATTGGTGTCGTACCATCTACGGAATGATTGCGTCATAACTTTTTACCTATCAAAAGTTAGTATGACAGCTATGCTATATCTAAAGCTCACAAAAGATCATATAATATATATCATATAATATTTATCAATTATTTTAATGCATCATCAAAAAAATGCAACATAGAAGTTAAGAGACTTAAAGGTTATCAACTGTTTAACGAATAAATAGATAACTGATTAAAGTTTTCGATTTTTTCAAAAATAAATTTACTTTACTGTTGGGCAAAATTCATATTTTCTGGCAAAGCTCGTATACGTACTGAAAAAATTTGATATCTGATGGTTGCATTTTAGGTTTTGGACCAAGCAGAACTTTTTATGAAGAATAACTTTTCTTCGTAAAATTAATAATAAAAAATATTCCCATATGGTGCGAACTTAAGTAGACACACTGTATTTATTCTGACAGAAGAAAAATGAAACATAAAAATTACACTAAGTTGAGAAATACAAAACGAACTGAAAATCTAACATTTTTTGGTAAAAACTCTTAAGTTTAGATTAGCATGGGTAATACCGGTCACATAAAAAAATCACAAATATACCCGGTTGGAGAGTCCTTTGCAGAACACAGGGAGTGTGCCTATTGTCCACATATGGCACACCTATATCACAACTCATTATTTGCCCCATATTCACCACAAATCATACATAAAATTAAATCTGTCTCATTATTTGCATTATCACTGGAGATATCGTCCATTTCAATATCAGAGTCAGATCATGTTAAATCGTTTTTTTTTTTCTGATATCTTTTCAGTTTTAAATATCTTCTCGGTAGTGACGCGCTTCATCATTGGTTTGTTTGCGCTGGCGCTGCTGGTTCTCTCAGGCGAATTTAGTATTTTTCTCTTGGCTTCGTCAAGATCTCTTATATTATCTATTCTACCTTTGGTCTTCTCCAGTTTTGCTTTCTTCCTTTTCTTCCAATTAGTCTTTCAGTGGTTCTTCCTGTTCGCCTTTGTCACTTTGGCATTTTTCTTTTGTTTTGGAAGGAGGTTTTCAACACTGAAATTGAGAGATGCTGCTGATTTTAAAGTCGAAGAAATTGCCCTGGGAATTGAAGAAGCTTTATTTTCCGAAGAGCAACATTGCTGGGAACTTCATACAAGTTCTTGGTTATATTTCGGAATTCCTGCTGACGAAATATCTTTTGCTATGTCTTCTGGGTCATTTAAAGCATCAGCCGCCAAGATCTTCACCTTTGAAGACAGAGGGATCAATCGGGTAGATTTCTGTTGCTCTGAAGCCTGATTCTCCTTTACCCACTGAAACAGTGAGGCTTCATATGGAGATATTTTTCGTCTACATGGGATTTCATGTAAAGATCGTACTCATTCCTATAATATGATTTGAGTGGTCCATAGAATGCCACGTGTAAGTCCTATGCGACGTGTGGGGTGGAATGGATAACATGATGGTATTATTGGCTCTGCAAAAATCATAGGCTGCCAGGGAGACATGACTGCAATGATTGTCTAATATCAATAACACTTTTTCATTTTCTGATGGTTTTGCATGGACGACAGTGTTGAAGCCAGTTGACGAATAGTTCCTCTTGTAATGAACGCCGATTTACCCTATTCCTTTTACTTACTTTGAATTTCTTCACCTCCTGTTCATTATCTATAACCGGGTTCGCAGTACCAGTGTGTTGACACTCTAATTTCGTCGTAAAATAATTCACCTATTCACTTGGGCAACCACCCATTACTAACTAACAAACTAACCCAAACTAACCCATATTTCGCTACCTAGTTGAAAACCACTTTATGCCTCTTACCAGTACTTAATTCTATTTTCAGGTATATTAAATATAATTAAATGAATGTAAGCCACATCAGTGATGTTTTAATAAAATAACTGAAATGGAGCATTTTAATAGTGGCTAAATTTATTCGATTATTTTTTTAATATGATCTCGTATCTACAGCGGCAGACAATCAGTCCTTGCACTTTAAAAGAAAATGACACTGGTATTATTAATTAGACACTGTGCATTTTTTTCAGTGTATCAACTTTCCTAAAATATTATATTTTACCAGCCAGTCAACAATTATGGAATAATAAAATAATTTCAATCAGCAATGATCTTTTCCGCAGTGAATTAACTAAATAAAATACGAAGTATGCTAGCACTAATTATTTAAAGGGATACTCATTTAATTATCGACTACATACAGCAATAAATGTTTCCCAATATACAAGCACTCTACGCCTCATTATTTAAATGAAACTTACTATCTAACTAGCACTGAATTGTTTTACTGAAGTACTCATGAATTTCTTGCAAACAGACAACGCTAAATTTAATGTTTTCAAATATACAAGCAATCTACACATTATGATATAAAACTAAAATTACTGTCTAACTTGAGCACTGAAATGTTTTACGGAAATACTCATGAAATTCTCGCAGACAATGATAAATGTTTTCAAATATACCAGCACTCTACACATTATGACTTAAAACTAAACTTACTGTCTATCGCTTAATGTTAACTCGGAACCTGCCGTCGTAGCTGCCCTTGCTCGTGTTTGACCATCTTATCCCTCGACGAATGACGAATATCCACTACGTTACTTTACTTTACTTTTCGAACCGACGACATGAGTTTACTTATTTACTTAGTTATTTCCACGAGCCTTGAAACTGATAGGCACTAATTTCGGGTTGGTCACAACTAAGACCATAGTACCGACTAGAAAATTAAGATTTTTAAATCTTTAAACCTTTTAACTAATTTTCGGCATCGCGACCCGCTGCAACTGATATTTCTTAGAATATTTTGGATTTGCCCATTACGACCTACTACAACTGGTTTTGAGAATAAGACTGATTTTTCTTCGATGAGGTCACGCTTTTATAGCAGGATTTTGACGCATTTTGTCCCCCAGAAAATTCAGAATCTCTGTACACCTGCACCAAGAAAACACGTGATGTTACGCAACTTTGCCCTGATTTCGGCGAAAACACGGTTTGAGTTCTAATTGGTTTTATTTTCCTCCCCGAAGTTTCGAAATTTTCCATGCCTAGCTTTGTCTTTTTAGTTCACACGTGTGTTCACAGTTCAAGAAATCTTCGGACCTTATATGGTCATATCCTTTTTCTTTCATTTTAATTCGCTGGACGAGAAAATAGAACCGCCCTGACCAATGAGGTTCTTTTTAGAGCAAGGTTTGGGGAACCAGCGTAAGAATTTGTTTGACCGCAGTTGATCTCTTTTTTAGTTCCTTTTGTGCCGCGTTCTCCCGTAGTCGAATAAAAAGTATACGTCACCGCGTTTTCAAATCGGATCCCGAATCTTGTGAAGTTATTCACCATGCCGCTTATTGAAAGATACTTCAATGGTCAGTGGCTCTATTAATATTTATTTTTTTATTTTGTATTGAACGAGTTTAAGTGCTTTGGGCTTACGCTTCCCTTAGGTAAAATAACTAACCCCTTATTTTCTTTTTCTTTTCGGCATTACTTCGTGAAAGTTAAACTTCAATTTGTTTATAATTTTTGTTATTTAAAATGAACTTATTATTTTATTTGAACGTTTTCTCCCTGGGTTTTGTTTCGAGACTTCATTTAATTTTTGAACGATTAAAATTAAATTAATATTTTTTTGATTTACTTTTGTTTTAATCAAATTGTTGAAACAATTCGTAAAATAGATCAGGTGTTGGCCCTTGGCTCATGTTATCCAACCATTCTTGGAACATTCATATTTTGCTGCAATAGGAGAATAGGACCATCTTTCTCCAACAGATCCGAATGTCGTTGACGAGGGAAAATAAACATTGGAGGTTTAAAACTACCAGTGGCATTCGTTGCACAAACAACTGTGATGTTGCCACCCCTTTCCCAGCTTGTCACCGAGCCAACCCTTATCGGACCTTTTGTCGTCAAACTTTCAATGGTTCCTGCATTAGATAAAATAAAATAATATCCTGCACTATGGAAATTCCAGTTTCGTCAACATTGCAGATGTTTCTAGGTATTTTTCCATAATCTACTATAAGAATTCGAAGAAACAACCGACTCACTTTTTATTGAAGGCAGTGGCCCTGTTTAAACTGGTTGCTTCTGCTTTTCGTCCTGCAACTTGATTTCTCTTCTTAAACCCTACAAGCCAGTCACGACCTACCATTTTTATTTCGGTGTTAAAATTATGTTTTTGCCATTTTTTTTTCGGCTAACTGAAATGCCATGCATATAACTTCTTTATCGAAACATCCATAAAATATAGATGCTAGATATTTTATCTGGTTCGACATTTCCACTCCCACATTTGCTCCCTAGTGAAAACAGGGTTTCTAGCCAAAATAGCAGTGACAAATTTTTCTTTCTGAATTATTTCTTGTCAGGTTCAAAACATAATTTTACATCTTTTAGGGGCAGTTCGCATAGAAACCCGTTGCTCATATAATCGTTTGGCGGCAATCATGTTTTCAACTGATTTCTTTGCTCTATTGGTTACTCTAACACATGGCTTCGGCATCTTCAATAGTGAGAAAAAACAAATAAAAATTCGTTTTTGTTCTTGAGGGCATATATTTAAAAGTAATTTAGGACCTTAAAATTTCGATAAGTTCGACTAATCTATGATGTACCATCCAACTGATAAACTACGCACATTCTTAAAAAATAATAAATATAAGTACTTACCGCTTATTTTCAATGATGACGAAAATAGAAAAAGCACAAGATAAACAAGCGCGTGCTGGTAGCTAAATTAAAAGCAGCCGTTTGCTACTGCCGGATCTATCTTCCTTAAGTAAATATAGGGGTGACCGGTATTGCCCACTGACTGGTATTACCCTCTTTTACCCTACTACTCAGGACAATGTGCGCTGAAAGAAGTTTTCACTTCAATAGTCTACTCCAGCCGACTTTACCCGAATGAGGTGAGCGTTACATAGCTGAGCGTGATGAGTTTGACGCATGTCGGCTCAGTCTTGTTCACTACCCAGGATTTTGAGACAGTACGCTATATTTTAGGACTAGATATGATCGTCCATGATGAACAGGACGATAATAATTTAAAGTCAACTGCGTGCCGTTTTCCATGATGTGAGAAGCGACAACATAAATGACATCATTTTATATTTATCTAAAACTCTGTTGCTTTATTTTAAGGGTAAAATGATATTTTTCTCAAATACTATTGTGCTGATAATTAGAAAAATATATCTGGCATTTACCTGGACAAACTGTATTGCACATTGACTCGCTATGGAAGTTGTTGTGGTTTCCTTGGCAACCAGCATAAACAAACGTTTCACATTTGTTTGTTCTAGAATTGAAATGGTACCTGGTCAAATTCCTTGCGAGTTCACTTTCTTGACAATTTCCAGTATCCAATGGTTCAAAGCAAACGTCTCCTAAAATGTTTAAAAATATTACTGTAACACTAACAGTTTACCTTCAAATTGTCATTTTTAATATTATTTTGTTGAAATTTCAATAGTTTCAAATGCGTTATTGAATTATCATTGAGTAAATAAACATTTGAGACACCTCTCTATATGAAGATGTCGAGTTCCTTTATTGCTAATACTATGCACTTTAAACTTTGGTTATATGAAAAAAATGCATACAAGAATGTTGGAGTTTTTCCTCCTAGAAGTTTAGCCTACAAAATGAGATTTCAAATTTGGTTTCTATTTGGTTTAGTTTCGATGTTGTATGGCCAAAGGCTCCAAAATACTAACATTATTAAAAACATTATGTCAGCAATTTATTTAGTTACTGCGTTAATTATAACTCAGAAGTCTCGAAAATCAGACATCACCTATGTAGCCCTTTTGTTTCCAACTTACTTGGTTTTGGACAACATACAGCGTACTCTCCAACGGGACTCAATTGGCATTTATGCGAAGACGGGCAACTCTCAGATTCCGGTCCACAGGTGAACAATTCTTCGCTCTTTCCTAGCTTCAGTGGCTCTCCATTTTGGCATGGATTCTCCTTCTTCGGTAAACACATTGGGACCGAGGGACATGGCCAGGTGACACATTCTACTGCGACAAGCCTACATGTCTCTCCTTCACCTGTATATCAATTTAAATAATTATATGTGTTTTTTTTTGATAATAGATTGGAAATATATCATGAATGGGTGAGGTGAATAAAAACATTAAAAAGCAAGCGCCTAATTAATTTTTGAGTAAAAGCTTGTTAGTAGCGGGAAGTAGTCTGAGTCTGGCATGGTAGCCTAGAGTGTAAATTTTCGAAATCAATAGATGGCAGTATCGTTATCACACCGTGTTCGCAGTCGCTTGGGCGTTACATTGAACTTCGAAAATTAAAAAAAAAATGTAATTTGCGACATACATGTGTGCGTTTGCAATCTTCAATTTTCTAATGTAAGCTGAGGTGTATGTCATCTCACATGTCAGATAGTTTTTGTAAGGGTTTTATTTCATTTAGTTTACAAAATCTAAGTATTTATGTTGGCTAGTTGAGGTGCCTTGTGACAAGATTAAATCGCCAATTTTTTACAGTTTTTTTTTGTTTCTTATTTAACAAATATATAATTGTTACCTATTAACTATTGTCGCAAAATATGTCATCTCAGACAACATTCCTTCAGGTGAATAATAAGCTTGCATACCTAAAGCAAACAACATTTGTAAACTAGAGTTAATACTTCTTTGTTAAATATTGTCTCAAACTTTTCTGATGAAGTATAAATGCAAACAAATACTTTTTTCTTCAAACGTCAGTAAATCCGTCATTACTCGACTGTGTAGGCGGCCGTGAAGTTTCGTTTTTCCTCCGCCGGAGCTTTACTTTTCACTTTTCCGCCGGCGGAGGTAAAAGTGTTGTCATAGCAACATAGTTACAATACAAACAGACAACAAAATAAGCGTCAACAACTCAAGAATTGTTACACTAAAATTTGTATTTATCACTCAATTTGTGACTGCATTTCTAAAAATCACTAATTTAGGAACAAATTGGTTATTATTTAATCGAACTTACTCAATAACTGCTTATCAATACGGAATTAAAACGCAATCGGAGACGCAATCTTAAAATATAATTATTTTTGACAGTGTCCACTGACAGCTTTATGTTACATTACTATAGCAACAACCTGTGCCTATTCACCGACACCGGTCTAAGCCGCCTTGTGAACCCACTTATCTTTAATAATAATTAGATATTATTACTATTAAAAAGAGATGTTTTTGCATTAATCTGTCGACATTTGAAGAAAAAACAGCATATTTTATTTGGAGGAAATGTTACTTTTCCTGACGTAAAATGCTTTTTTATACACCTTTGAGAAGGCGGGGAGCAAAGCAACAGCCCTGTAATTGTCTATCCTTTCCTTTTTCATGTTTTTTGTATATTGGTTTAACTACAGCACATCTAAGTTGTGATGGGAAAGTCCCTTCTATAAAAGATTTGATACGGGGACAATAATATCAGCCACTATACGGAGGAGTGAGCAAGGAATAGTATCCTCCCCGGCTGCAGTCTTTCGAGAAACTTCATATATTATTTTCTCAACCTCATTCCGGTGTGACTGACATACAACCGCAGTTGGGAGAACCATTTGGCTTGATCATTAGTTATATTGGATCTTGCATGTGAAACAGAACTGATACGAGTTAACGAAATATGAATTAAACTCATTTGCTGTGCTTTTGTAATCTTTTATTCTAGCACCATCCATATTCTTAAAAAAAGGTGGATAACATCCTTTAGTTTTTAAATTTACTCCACTGTTAATAATTTCCCATATGCATTTGGCCTTATTTTCAGAATGCATGTACAAATTGCCATAATATGAGCGTTTGCTTCTGCAAGCTGTCTGTCTGTGCTGTTTTAACTTATCTTTATATGATTTTACAATATTAGCATTATTTGATTCTTTGACTACTTTATACAAGTTTCTCAAAAAATTTCCCTCATTTACTATCTCAGCCGTCAGCCAAGGCCTTGGTTCCCTACCATTGAACCCTGTCCGTTTTTTTCAATTCTAAAGGAAAAACTACCTCCATCAATTCTGTAAACCTATCCATAAACATACCCAGTCCATCGACTGGAATATCTACCATCTACACACCTCTGCCAGTCATGTTGGTTCAGCATGCTTCTGGAAGCCAGCATACTGCTTTCTTTTTTAAAATTCCTAAAATACACAAAATCTACTGATGCTGTTGCCCATAACCTAGACTCAAAAGTAACAATTTGCATGTTGTGGTCTGACAGTGAATTATCAACAATATCTATCCTGTAGTTATTTAAGCTAAAATTAAAATAATATATTATCTATCATTGATTTCGAGTTACCCTGTAAAATCAGAAATACATGATTGTAGACCAAATGAAGCCAATAAATTAACCACACGTTTAGCATAACAGTCATCAACTTTTGGGTCAAAATTAATGTTGAAATCCCCGCAAACCTTTAGATGTTTATCACCCTTAATAGTTTTATTTAAAATTAGTTCCAAGTTTGTAATAAATTCATTAATGCCTGATGAGGGCTTCCTAAAGATATAAGATATCACTACCGTTTGCACTGCCTCCAGCTCTGTGTAAGTATGTTCGAATACGTCTTCGTTTACTTGACCACTAGCTATGTGTTCCGAAATGCTTTGTACTGCTCTTTCACCTCACAAAGTATCGTAACTCGATTGTCATTTGTTTTCGAGCAGTTCAATGCTGACCGTTTGTCGTATCTCAAATAATTCATATTTACTCTCGTATTACTCTCACAGATAGACGTAATTCAAATTACGTCACTTTGTGAGGTAAAAACTTTTCCTTATGCATATATACACTAATAGACGCATCTCATTTTAATGTTAGATTTAAATCGTTAATTTGAAATTTTATTTACTATTTAGTAATTTCTGTGCTGGTTGAATTAACCTTTTAGGATACTTGGAAACAAAAAGGGATATCCTTATCTACTAAAACCACGATATTTCTGTGTTGTTATCCCTCTCTAAAAATTAGTCTAAGAAAATAATCTGTATGTTCCTGTTACTGTAAGCGAAATCCATTTCTTTATAGGCACTCAAGACATCAATTCATCACTGGCCCTAATCCGTGAAAGCCTTATGAAGGAAAAAGAGAACGACAAAAAGCCAGACGTCATAGAGGAGTCGCACAATGATGATGATGATTATGAGAATTTTGCAGAGAATGATCAATAATGATTATGATTATGATGCCGATTCTCCATACAGGTGCAATTGTGAAGTTAGAGGGTGCACAATTGGGGTATTTAGCTCATGCGAGCGTTGCTTAGTTTTGCTATGCTATGAGCATTTTATAGACAAAGCAGATTGTAATATACATGATTTAAAATGCAGAAAGTTTAAAAGAGTTAAGAAAATCACCAATGCCAACACAAATCTACAGCCAGAACAACACACAATAGAAGGAATAAATAGAGAAGAAGGACGAAAGAAAAAAGAACGTCCAATAAACAGAAATTAGCTAAACTCCTGCAAAATTCTGACAAAGAAAATGCAAGAGTCAAGGAAAGGAAAACAGTTCCAGCTAAAGTAATAAAGATGTAAGGGTGATGGTTGCCAAAAACTAGGACGTCTTTGCTTTAAATTAGATGAGCCTCAAATATTGCAGCTTTTTACTGCATACTATAAACTTACAGATGTTAACTGTCAACGTGAGTTTATAGTGGAGGTTATAGATATCAAACAAAATACCTCGAAAAGAGAACAATCACGAATACAAAAACTTTAAATAGTATATTGTGTAACTAGGAGGAAAATCAAAACATTCCTGGACGACTGTGGTAGTTGCTGGACGAGGCGCAGCCGAGGCCAGCAACACAGGAGTCTAGGAATGTGCTTTTCCTACGAGTTGCACATACTATTTTTTATCCGATCGAAATTAATTAGAATACGTACTTATATAAGTAGAGCCAAATATTACTGTAAATAAAAACGTGTTTTAAATTTGAACTCAACATAATATCAAGTTTTGAATCGAGCGAGCTTGAAGAGTTTATTACGTAGCTACGGACATTACAGCTAAATGTTACTTTTGATAGACGTCAGATCTGACAAACAAGGCGTTTGAATATGACAGAAATGTTACATTCCCGGCCTAGGACGGGAATGTTATATTCCCGGACTGTTATTTTCTATTCTTGTACAGTTATTGCATGTTGCCAAGCAACGAATACAATATACTGGAATCATGACTTTTACGGTGAGAAAACACATCGGAAAGGTGTCGTTTTTCGTCCGATCGGATAAAAATATTTTTATTTCATCAACAGCCGCATTCCTGTTTGTAACACTTTTTTTCCTGAATACTCAGGAGAGTGGTAAGTACGGCCTTAGAAAGAGTGGATGCAACTGGCATGATTGATCTGGATAAAAATTTATAAGAGAAAGCAGTTCGGAACACATGGCTATATTCTTCATATGGAATCTTATTATTGCAGATCAAGCACCACAAGAGAATTTTGTATCCGGGCCCCTCAGTATCCAAAATGTATTATATGTATACACAGTCCCTTCCACAAAGTCATTAAAAGCCAAGTTTCATAACGTACCAAAAGCTTTTCAGATCAAAAAAATTATCATTCTATCACTCTAAAAAGGACCGATGTCCTTTGTGTATGATGTATAAAACTGGAGATGTCGAAACGAAAGCTAAACTGGAACAGAAGTACATGAAAGACGAACAAGAAAAAATTAGAGTTAAACGACTGATAGTTGCAAATTTAAGGCAGCTAATGATCCCACGTTTCAATGTGCATCCTTAGACCCCCAGCAGGTGATTTATTTGCCCAAAACTAATGCGGGTGCTGTGTTTTACAAAAGATGCGTTACAGTTTTTAATTTTAGATGTTTCACCTAAAAACTGTTTTTGTTAGTGTGTGCAACCAAAAGAGGTTCGTCAGAAATTTCAACGTGCTTTGAAAAGTTATGATAATCAAGGAATGAGAGTAGTTTTTATGTACTCAGATGGCTATAATGACCGGAATAAAAACAGTATTATGGCTACAATGTTACTATTTACAGTTTGGAATAGTGTAAATATAGAAGATTTTACCCTACGCTTCTTCGAATCTTCTCACGACCAAAATGAAGGTGATTCAGCGCACAGTACAATCTCACATGCTGGTAAGTTTTTTGTGCCTTCGCAACTTTATCCAGTTTTTAAACTGGCTAGAAGGCAAAACCCTTATCGTGTGAGTCCGCTCGAGTTCACAGACTTCTTGGACTTCAAAAGTCTTTCGAAAGATTTAAGAACTATCTCAGTTCTCAGTAAAATCTGCAAGAACTCTGGAGAGCAAATAAAATGAACCGAAATTATGGAAACAACGGTTAAGAAGAGCTATCCTAATAACATATTTTAAAAAAGCCATCTCGATGAAAATTACAAATTGTTTTTTTTTTAAACAACTCCATGCATGTAGACCTTAAGAAGATACATCCTAGAAAATTGAACTCGGCACCTGTCAAAATACCTGGAGACAAGTACTCTGAACTCTGACTTGCAAACTGTATGTGAATTTATTAGACTAGAAGAACATAAAAATTTATATCGTTCTTTATCACATTGAATGTGTTTTCGTAAATTTTTGTTTGAATTTTTGATGTAGAAGAATATCATTTTCTTTTATTATATTGCTTTTCGCTTGAATTTTCACGAAAAAATTATATTTTTTTTTTGTTGCATGTATCATTTAATTTATTTTTTACAATAAAAGAGTACATTCAATATTATTTCAATATGTTTGCTTCAAACTAGTTTTTGCCTCAAGATCAATCAACTAAATGTAAATGTTTTTGTCTCACAAATAGAATATCTGCCATTTTTTCAAAAATCAGAAAAAATATTATGCATTCGATTTAATCGCTAATGGACAGTTAATAGTACATAACAGATTCAAACAATACAGAAACAGATACTTCTAAATACATTTTCAATCCTATAATTCCAATATAAACTCTTCCTAAAACTTAAACTGCTCTCCTGTAAAACAGCAGAAAATGAGTTACACCTGTTTGTAAAATCAACGATGATGTATGCCCTGAAATATTTTTCCTACTGTGTTCACCATTACTGAGTTCTAAATATTTTTTATATTTACTATTATATTAGTCATAATTATTAATGGCATTATTTTTCATACCTGTTACATTTTTAGGATGCATACAGGATGATCCACACTCTTCCGTTTGGCAACACTTCTGGACCGAATGGCATTCCAAATCATGCGTACACAAATTGCCACATTCTAAATTTTTATCTTCTACTTTAATGGGACACTGGCCAGTTTTCTGGATCTTCAGAGATGCCGGGCAACAGACACCATAATCATTTCCTAAAAATATCATGGGTTCTATAATGTAAGTCATGAAGGTAAATCTGCACACGAGCATTGTAAGGCAAATATTGACCAATGTGGTTTTATTTGAAAATGTTAAAAACAGTAAGTGTCGTTTAATTGTTTTATTTGGAAATCCTTTATTCTCAGATGGCCATAAATAAGAAAGATAAATGAAGGTTGTATTATTATTTTTTGTTACCTTTTTGTACTAGGCATTGATACATAGGAGGACAAGTGGGTTTTCCTGGATCATTTCCGCACAGAAAAGGCCTTACTGTGTCGCTGATTCTCAAAGGATCTCCTACTGGGCATATATTATCTAGACTTCGTCCCCTTTTACCTGAAAAAAAAATGAATTTTTATTTCTTCTGGTTACATATGAATTTTATGCTTGTCTGGCTTGTTTTGGGAAGGGAATTAATGACAATAATTAGCCTCATTTTAATATTTTATACTCTTATACTTTAAAAGCAATATTATAAAGTAACGCAAAAAGTGTTTTAAAACAACACAAATGTTGAAAAAACGGTGTGTGCTTAAAATCCCACGAGAGCAGTGAAAGCTTCAATAAGACTAGATTGATATTGAAAAAGTAACAAAAATTAAAAAAAAGTTTCTTGGAGGTGCCAGGCATTGATCTCGGTACTTTTCGAATGCTAAGCGAGCGCTCTACCATCTGATCTGGTGCAGCGCATTCTTCATGAGCCCACATGTTACAAGAAGTGCATTTAATCCATTTCCCCTTTAGTTTACTTTGTTCACACATTAGACAAAAGTTCCATGCTGTCCTCTTGGTCTAGTAAACATTTTTTTCTTTCTTTGGATTTTCTTTTCTGTGATTGTTTCGCTTTCTGTAGCTGTGCTGCATTTTTATCCAAACTTCTTTTCAGTCTCTTTTTATTGTTTTTCCATTTAGTTGTTCTTGCTCTAAGGCATTTTTCTCGCATTTTCTCAGAACAATACTTTCCAGAATACGATTTTTTTGGCAAGTCTCTTTTTCCTTTTTCGATTTAGTTGTTCTTGCTCTAAGGCATCTTTCCCTGAAGTATCCGTTATTATTGCGAATTTTCTCATTATTCCATTGGTAGCAGGATTAGCATTTGGGCAGCGTCTTTGGAAATGGTCTGATGCCTTCCTGTCTATAATTTTTGCTTCAAGTGAAAAATTCGGTTTTATTTGTAGTTTCAGGAGGATCGTATTTTATCAGAACAATATTTCCCAGAATACGAATTTTTGTCGGCAAATCCCATTTTCTGATTTTCAATTTAGTTGTTCTTGCTCTAAGGAATCTTTAGTAGGTTCAGATTTATCCAAAAATAACCTGCAATAAATTCGGAATCATCAAAAATATCTCTGTTGGATGGGTTATTACCGCTTACACTAAATCCTGATATTATATTATTTGGTGTCGTTGCTAATGACCAAATCGTTTTTACTAAACCAGGGAAGTCATATATCGTCATTTGTTATCCAAGCACCTGAAGGCCCCGGTTTAGGGGCTGAAGTCTGTGAAAGGGGTGTGGTGGAAATGTAAGTACAGACACTCCGTATGATGAAACCTGTTCTTGATAAATGTGAACTATGATTATCAAGCAACAAAAAGAAAGCTCTTTCTTGAGAACATTTAGTATTTTTTATAAAGTACACGAAATGCTCTTCTTTCATATATTCTAAAGAATTGCAACTTCCTGCACTTCCAACCGGTAAACCAGTTAAAAAGTAATTTCGGTAATTCACTTTAGGAAATATAAAGAATATGGAAATGCTGTTACCAGTGGCAGTCGCTGAAACTCCTACTGCCAGAGTAACCAACTTATCACGTTCTTGAGATGTAATTCTTCGTATTTACTTATATTCTCTTCTAGTGACAGTCTTATTTGGTTTTTGAGAAGTTAAATTCCGATTTCGTCCATATTTTATACATCCTGGGGACCAATACCAAATCGGTCAAGCACAGAATACATTTTCAAAAAAATTGACTACTGTATTTTTATTAAAATTAATACCCTAGCTAGACTCATAGCTTCCGACATTTGATTTTTATTTTTCTTTTTAAGTAGGATGCAAACCAATTCAGGCCAGGCATTTTATTTTTATTGCAGGATCTCGGAAAATGTATATATAAATCCACAGCGAATTGATATACAAGTTTCCTTACCTCTTTAACTGATAAGCCATGGTAAATATCTTAAGAATTTTTAATGTAGGTTTCCAAAGTATCCTTCTGCTTTTTAGAGAACACTTGTCTGTTTGGAATACAGTTATTTAAGCAACGTTGACATTTTGAAAATCTCCAATATTTATCTATTAGTAAACTCAAATTAGAGTCAGAAAAGGAATGTTAAAATCTTTTGCCACGCTCTTCAGGTTACTTACTTTCTCCAGACTCTTTCTTGATTCAATACTCGAATAAAATAACTACCATTATATTTATTAGCGTATTCCATTTATTAAAACTTTAACCATTATATCTTTAGTAGTTTGGCTTTTTGGATTTTTCTTGGATGGTGTCTCATTTTGGATCCAAAAGAATTAACAAAATTTTAATATATTTGAGATTTGAACGATTTCATAAAATTTTATTGTTTGTTTTCACTAGATGCCCATACTTACTCATTCTGTTCCGTAATAATTCTCACTGAAAAATTAATATGTTTGACACAAAATATTTCGAAAACGGATTATTTAAATATCAACTATGCTTATATTTTTGAAATTAGGAAAAAAGGAGTTTCATTCTAAGCAATCTTTTATAGGGTTTTTCATTAAAAAAAAGAAGGTTGGGCACTTTTTTCGAATTTGAGATGTTAATTTTACTATTCTAAATCAAATTCTTATAGCTCGAATTTTCCTTTCCAAAGTTTTTTTTTCTATTCCCAGTACCTAGTAATGGCAGCAGAAGCCACATTAATTATAAGGTAAAGACCCTGTACATAATCTGAACGGGAAACTCTTTAAATTAAAATATCTATTTTTCATATTAGAAAATAATGTTCTCAACAAAAGTTGTTTGATTGCAGCTGCTTTTAAGCCTGTTTTACTGTTTCATCTTTATTTTTTGCTAATATGTTACAAAATGATCTATTGGGTTGTTGAAACGTTGAAAATTATCAAGCTTTATTTCAAGAATTATAATAACGCTATTAAAATCTGAGATCAGTATGGCGAAAATATTCAGAATGGTCGGAGAGTATCATCAACTGGCCAGCGAACGGCCCAGATTTAATGCCCATGGATACTTTCCTTTGGGGCTATTTTAAAAATGCAGTATATAGAAAATGAAGTAACAATATTGAAGAAATTCGGAGATAAATTGTCGAAGACATAAGAAATATAATTTAGGTTATAAATTATACGTTTTATTTATTTTCTTGTTTATGATTATAATTTTTAATTATCTAGTATGTTATTTCCAAATTTAGTAAACAGAAAGTATTATCAGCGAATATTAACTACGACAAGAAGGCCCACTCAATGACAAGAAAGCGCTACAGAGGAATCGTTGTTTATTATCTTCGTTGCCTGGTAACGATCGGCGAACTTCGCCGCACACAGGTTGAATTTAAATAAAAGCTGGCCATAAACGATATTTTCGTTTGCGGTATATTTAATCAAATTTATGACGAAATTATTTGTAGCACTCTAATACTCCATTTGGCTTTGGAAAAGCACAATTGATATCTTCTGAATTGTTTGCAGCGCCCTGTCAAACTTACGTTATGGTTTTTTTTTATTATTATCACCAAATAAATATTTTGATAAAGTTTGTATTCAACTGGCTGTTTCAAAAATCTGTTAACGTTTTTAATTAGTTATTATTGATAACAATACTCAAGGTATGTAATAACTAATATTTAAAAGATTTTGATTTTGTGTTAATGATTTCACCATATTTCCGAATACTAATATTCTGACAAAAGACATCAAGAAGAAAATGTTGCTCGAATTTGCCCCATATTTTAATGTTTAATTAAATTTTGGCGTTTTGGGTTATTTTAAAATTGGTTAAAGGTCTCGCACAATATTTTTACTGTATATTTCATTCCTATTTTGTAATACAACACAACTAAAAAATAGAGATATTATCTTATATCGAATATTGACTCGACTATAGAATTTAGGCGTGAAAATTAATCTGACAAAAGGATGAGCTGGTCTATGGCCGCCCGCCGCGTCAAAGGTCGCCTGTCAACATGATTGTTTTATTTGTATCATGGCCTGCCGATATTATGATGCTAGTGTGCGCGCGGGGAAGGAGACACACCGTTGACATGCCGCCGCGGAGAGTGATCTTTCTTATCATATAGTTTTGCCCAAATACATAATAAAAAGATAAAGACTGATGTACTACACTGCTAACGTGCTAACACTCCGTTGAGGTGTCGGTGATGTGTTGGTGTTATACCTAATTGTGCAACAACTGAAGCCAGATTATCAGAAAATGGCGCGTCGAAATGAGGATCCCTTATGGCTAAATTTGTAACGTGCGCAGTTTTCCCTGCTGTCTTGTTTGAGCATTTACGTTTCTCTGTTTTTCTTTTTGCTTCATATGTTGTACTGAAATTATTCTCAAATGTCATTTAAATTACCCTTAACGCGACGCATTATTAAATTGGAATTTTAAAAGCTATATCTGTTGTAAAGTCATCGGTACGGGTGGGCAAGAAATTGAATAATCGATTAAACGCTTAATATTTTAGCAAATAACTGAATAATCGATTAATCGAAATAATCGATTACTATCCCATAATATTGTAGTAAGTGAAACTGAAGCTGAAATTTCGGTAGAATCATTATTGCTAATGCAAGACTGATGTTATTATAAAAAGAAGTAATAAATACTTTGTCTGAATCAGCAGATAAAAATTTATAATTTAGTTTTAATTTGTAAATATGGCTTTGATATTACCTTGGGAGAGTCAGAAGATAAGCAAGTGTTTTTGAACAACAGCTGCACTATACTTTTTACTAGTTTCGTCCCTATTAGATTAATTTTTAAAAATAGCGATAACTCTGAAATACATGTATGGCAAAATTGCAGGCCATCATCAACGCGTTTCTGTCGTCCGCTTAACATGCATTTTGCTCGTGAGACTCCTGAATTAACCCTTGCAAAAACAAAATTTGGATCATCCAATTAAAAATTTAAAACCCTTTCTTTTACAACGAAGGAGCCCTTAATTTTCAAAATCATTTTTTAAAACGATTTAAGAACATACAAATGATTTTTATACATGATTTTTATCGTTAGTGATAATTGATACTCCCTATATATAAATATAGATGATGAGCAAAAAATTCAACAATTATTTGTCTAAAACACGATATATTAAACGTGTAATACTTAATAACGTTTATGTTTTTTTTCTGGTAAACCTTATTATGGCCAGCTTTCCTAGAAATTCGACCAGTGTGCGCCGGGTCCAAAGGTCACATGCCAGTGTCATGCTAGTTTTCGCTCGGGGAAGGAGACATACCGTTGACGTGTCGCCGCGAAGAGTGAATCTTCTTATCGTAGTTATTATTCGCTGGTATTATAGCTCATTTTGTGAAATATTAGCATTAGCAGACAATAAAGATGAATCGGTAAATCAGACTTCAAACATCAAAGCCATGACATTTGATTAATGAACCTTTATCTCCAGGTATAGCAGCAGGTATAAATATAAATAAGCACTACCGAAAAAATCATAGTATTTTGTAATTCTAAAAGCTTTAATATTTTGAAAACCGTTAAGTTTTGATACGTGATAGAAAATAGATATTGCATTTAAAAAACAAAGTTGGCTTTGTTTTTTTAAACACCATGTATACATTCAAATAAAAGCATGTGTAAAAGCAGATGAAATAAAAACAAAACTTTATTCAGAAAATTTTTTCAAAAATAATAGGGATATTGCCATTTAAAGTGTCATGTGGATCGTCCTGTACTTTTTAAAGAATGAATAAAATTTACAAATACTTAGAATAAAATGTTGTACAATGACATGTTTTTGATGAATATCAAGTAAAATATGCTAATACCACGGTATAAATAAGTATAGACGGTAGGTTCACTCGAGACAAATTTCCAATTTCGCTGACAGTTTTTAGCTTGGAAGCGCATCCGGATCAATCTCGTTCGCGGCCAGCGGTGGCTACACTACGAGGGAGAACCACCGATCTTATATGGAGATCGGTGGGGAAAACTTACGGTCAGTGTGCAAACGCCTTGATATTCTGTACTGTTGGGTCGCGTTGAATTAAATAATTATTAAGATCGCTACAATGGCGAGATATTGTTATGCGGATAATTGCATTATTAAAAATGGGTGAATGATTATCATTTTTTAGATGCCTCAAAGATCATATCAGGTAAGATTTATAATAATTTTTTAATAATATGCAGTTTTTCAATTACACGTATAATCGGTTCAACAAATATGTCTTTATTAAAATTCTGTTATTTACCTAAATTTGGATAAATACAATAGTGAGAAAAGAAAACAAGTACGGCAAAAATAAAATGCCCGTCACCACTAGCGTGAGCCAGAAACCGGTTTATGTTTTAATAATTGCGAATTTTTCACATGACGTTTTGTGTTTTTAAAGCAACTCTTATATTAAATTTAATTTATAAGATATCGGAATCGATTAAAATAACTAATAAAGATAAATTGGAAGTAACTGAAACTAACCGAAAGTTGATTGAATGACTAACCAAAACTCGCCAAAAGTAACCAATACGGGCTTAAACGTACCGGTACAGGTTACAAAAATTAAATTAAGTTGAAACTAACCAAAACTAACCAAAAACATTAAATTTGATAATAACGAATCGGAACCGATTCAAATGACTAAAATAAATTGGAACTAACTGAAAGTCACCGAAAGTTGAATGAAAAATTAACCAAAAGTAACTAAAAGCACCAAAAAGGCTAAAACGTATCGGAACTGATTAAAAATATTAAAGTAAGTTGAAAATAACCCAAAGTAACCGAATTTTGGCGACTAACCAAAAACATTAAAATTGGTTATAAAGTATCAGAACCGGTTCAAATGACTAATATAAATTGAAACTAACTGTAGTTAACAGAAAGTTGATTGCACGACTATTCAAAACTAGCCAAAGTAACCAAAAGCACTAAGGGCTTAAACCCATCGGAACAGATTAAAAATATTAAAGTTAGTTGAAACTAACCCAAATTAACTTAATTTTAGCGACTGACATAATTTAACCAAAAACATTTAAATTGGTTATAATGTATCGGAACCGCTTCAAATGAGTAAAATAAATTGGAGCTAACTGAAAGTAACCGAAAGCTGATTGAATGACTAACCCAAAGTAACTAAAAGCAACGAAACCGGCTAAACGTATCGTAAAAGATTAAAGATATTGGAGTAAGATAAAATTAACCCAAATTAACCGAAGTTTGGCGACTAACCTAAACTAACCAAAAACAGTAAAATTGGTAATATCGTATTGGAACCAGTTCAAATAACTATAATAAATTGAAACTAACTGAAATTAACCGAAAATTGATTGAACGACTAAACAAAACTAACCAAAAAAGCGAAAACATAAATCAAAACAGATTAAAAATATTAAAGTAAGTTGAAACTCACTTAAATTAGCCGAATTTCGGCGACTAACTAAAATTAACCAAAAACATTAAAATTAATTATACTCGTAACGTATTGGAACCGGTTCAAATTCTAAAATAAATAAAAACCAACTAAAACTAACAGAGAGCTGATTGAATGACATATCCAAATGTAATCAAAAATAACCAAAAGCACTATAACGTATCGGAATAGGTTACAAAAATTAAAGTAAGTTAAAACTAACCAAAACGAGCAGAACTTTGGCGACTAACAAAAAGTAACGAAAAACATTAAATTTGATTATAACTGTAGTATAACGTACCCGGGTCGATTCAACATAATTGAATCAGATAAGTAAAATTGTGTTTTGCCTTTATTTTGCCAATGATCGTCAAATTAGATTAAAAAGAAATGGATTAAAAAGAGGACCAATACCTACGTTGTGTTATTATTATATCTTGCACAATTTTACTCACTCATTTTGCGCTTCGACGGAACACATTTAGGGAAATTTGAGGGTAAGGTGCGTCATGTAAATTAAACCACAGATTCCTAATACGCCTAATTTATTAAAGAAAAACGTGCCGGACTCAGCCTGGAATTCACGAGGGGAAAGAGTACGGCAGAGAAACCCTCGATCTTAATTCCTAAACCGAATTATGCTGTATAATCTATTAGCATTATAATTAACTGAATTACTGCCTTCCGTACCACAATTTGTAGTTCTACACTTATAACAAAACATTTAAAACTGAAGAGATAGCTCTTCGGTCGGGAATCGAACCCGAGTCTCCCGCGTGCCAGACGCGGATGTGATAACCACTACACTACCGAAAAGGGGTGTTAGTTAGCCAGTCGCCGCTGGAGGGTACTGAGGTCCTGGGATACGGAGGCTACTCAGCTAAAGTTGAAATTAGGGCCAATATCTCTAGAATGATCATTACATTTATAACTAGGATATTCTCCCGTCAAGGTAGGAAAATGTTAGTAATTTCACAAAAGCTCTTACTTGCAATCACAGTCATACTAAAACCAAAATTCCAGCACGAAAAGACAGCAAACAATACATTTTTGTTTTCATTTAAAGCAGTGTTGTTCACAGCATAAAACGATTTCATTAAATATACACCATCAAATATGAATTATCAATGAGAATAAAAGAAATAATAATTGTGCAAATTATGTCAATAACAATATCAAAGTATACACACGTGTTATGCCATCAAATATTAATTATCAATGAAAATAGAAGAAATATTTATGCAAATTATATTAATAACAATATCAAAATATATCTATATGGTATGCCATCAAATATTAATTATCAATGAAAATAAAAGAAATATTTATGCAAATTATGTTAATAACAATATCAAAATATATACACATGTTAGGCCATCAAATATTAATTATCAATGAGATTAGTAGAAATATTTATGCAAATTATGTTAATAACAATATCAAAATATATATACAGGTTAATACCATCAAATATGAATCATCCATGAAAATAGAAGAAATATTTATGCAAATTATGTTAATAACAATATCAAAATACATACACACGTTATATCATCAAATATGAATTATTCATGAAAATAAAGAAATATTCATTCAAATAATGTTAATAACAATATCAAAATATATACACATGTTATGCCATCAAATATTAATTATCAATGAAAATAGAAGAAATATTTATGCAAATTATGTTAATAACAATATCAAAATATATATACAGGTTAATACCATCAATTATGGATTATCAATGAGTATAAAATATATAATGGTACAAATTATGTTAATAACAATATTATAAGTTCCATTTTACCGACTTGTAATGACATAATATTGCAACACAGAAGCAAAACAATTCACCAAAATAAACCGTACACCCCGCTGGTTTCTGACTCTCTATTTTTCGTTCTCCAGCAATACCTTTCGGATCTCCTCCAAAAAAACCTCGCAAAAACTCGACTTCAATTTATGACTTGTTTTTATCTTTTACATGTATAAGGGGTGTCTCAAAATATACACATATATAGGGTGTCTCAAAAATTAATGTATCAGGTCTAATGAAATAGTATTTTAAAGATGTGGGTTATCTCATAACGTATCGGAGTCGGTTCAGATGACTAAAATAAATTGGATCTAACTGAGACTAACCGAAAGTTAATTAAACGGCTAACCAAAACTATCTAAAAGTAACCAAAAGCGCAAAAACGGACTAAAACAATTCGGAACAGGTTAGAAATATTATCTACAGCAACGTCATGGCTAGTTATATATTAATAGATTTTCCTATCTACAACTGAAGGGTAATTTTTTAGGTCTTCATATGCGCACTTTTTTTATTTTTTTATAACTATGTTAAAAAGATATAATGTTAAAAAGGCATTTCTCTAATTAAATATATTTTAAACACTCGTGTTTGTATTTTTACTTTTTTAAACTCTGCTTTTAAAAACTATTCGAATTACACAAATCACGTGTTTGCGTTTTTACTCATCATTTTCAATGTCCCCCCGGTTGCATCTTTGCAAAGGACTGAGAATTTTTCAATAAATTAAGCTGGTTTTAGGCTATTGTTAAGAAAATTCACTCGCATGAAACCACAGAGGTATTCATTTGAACCGGCTCGGACACGTTATAATAAAATTTAAGGCTTTTGATTAGCTTTGGTTAGCCGCGAAAATTTGGTCTGTTTTGGTTAGTTTTAACTTACTTTAATTTGCGTAACCTATTTTAGCACATTTTGGTGCTTTTGGTTACTTTTAGTTAGTTTTGTTTGGTCACTCAATCGACACTCGGTTAGTTTCAGTTAGTTTTAATTTATTTTAGTCGTTTGAACCGGTTCCGATACGTTTAACCAATTTTAATGTTTGTTGGTTAGTCGCTAATATTCAGTTAATTTGGTTTATTTTTAACCTACTTTAATATTTTTAATCTGTTCCGATACGTTTTAGCACTTTTTGGTGCTTTTTGTTACTTTTGGTTAATTTTGGTTAGTCGTTCAATCAACTTTCGGTTAATTTTGGTTAGTTTGGGTTAGTCAAAATTCGGTTAATTTGGGTTAGTTTTAACTTACTTTAATGTTTTAAACTATGCCGACACGCTGTAGCCCTTTTTAGTGCTTTTGGCTAGTTTTGGTTAGTCGCTCAATAAACGTTCAGTTAATTTCAGTTAGTTTTAATTTATTTTAGTCACTTGAACCGACTCCGATACGTTACAATAAAATTTTATGTTTTCGGTTTGTTTTGGTTAGTCGCCAAAATTCGGTACATTTAAGTTAATTTTAACTTACTTTAATATTTTTAATTTGCCCGATCCGGGCTAACCGTATTCTGGTGCTTTTGGTTAGTTGTTCAATCAACTTTCGGTTAGTTTCAGTTAGTTCCAATTTATTTTAGTAATTTGAACCGGATCCGATACGTTATAACCAATTTTAAGATATTTGGTTAGTTTTGGTTAGCTGCAAAAGTTCGGTTAATTTGAGTTAGTTTTAACTTACTTTATTTTATTCTGTTCCGATACATTTTAGTTCTTTTTGGTGCTTTTGATTACTTTTGGTTAGTTTCGGTTAGTAGTTCATCACGCATATGACATCATGCAGCTTGCACTTTTTCGCCGCAATTTGATGCCCCATAACAGGGGAACACAGAAACATTTTCAATGTTAAAAGTACTACGGCAGACGTAGCGCGATGAGAGAAATTCTCACAAATGCAGCCAATCACTTGAGAAATGCACCCGGTTAATTGGCGATGTTAAAGAGGACGCCAAATAAGTCAGCTAGAGTGGAGGACAGCTCCGCTCGCAAAGCCATCTCCGAAAACTGACGATTTCGCAGAAAATGTGAGAGAAATACTCGTAGCGCGAGTAATGAAGTGTTAAGACCTTAAGACGCTATAACTTTAGTTTACTAGCTTAATATGTCCTTTTTTATATTTAAATTCCCACAATATTTGTCTGGTACTTTCTGCTTTATACATGTTTTAATAGATAAATCAAGTTACAAACTGTCAAATAAATTATTTTAATTGGTATTACCTTTATTTATAATGTTTTTGAATTTAGTATACGTTACTATTTTGTATAACTTTATTCATAGTTTTATTCATTTGAATAACGTATTAAAAATTACCTTAATCGCTCTTTGAAATATCGTGTATCAAATAATAACCGAGGAAATAATTTTGCATCAGCTAATACTTTTTGAATCTCCCCTCACATAATGCTCGCTGCTGCAGCTAGAGTAAAAACTAATTTTTTACCGTACTGCGGCTTTTGCGTTTGATCCAAAAATATGAAACGATTTTTGCTGAGTGAATCTACTCGATAGTATTTGTACTCTGCTAATACTAAGTCTGATGTATATGTATCAAGGCAGGTACTTCATATATCAAATTTCGCGGTTGTAACATGTTTTTTCAAATTACGCAAACCATCGCACTTGACCCTTGACATTTAACTAAAATCGTAAATTTACGATTTTGAGCTATTGCACGAACAGGTTATTTGAATGTTTAAATCATGATCAAGTTTATTAGCAATAAATTTAAAAGTAATGCTCGATTTGGTCAAGTCCTATTACGAACGAATTCGCTTGTGACAGATCGTGTAATGTCATTTGTATAAACAATCAACCCACTTCAATTTGTTTTATTATTATTTTAATAAATTCATAACTCACATTCACGATTTAGAAAGGATAGGTCGTGCCCATCCTAATCCTCAGGTCATTTAATTTTTTTTTACGAAGGACGAATAATTGATTTCAACAGATTTAATTTTAAATAATTTTATCATTATAAGATTTAAGGTACTCAGTTGTGTGTAAGCAAAAAAAATTACTATAAAAGATTGCAATTATTTTCTTTGTAGCTATATACACAAAATCTTGACTTTATAATGTAAGCTGCTGCACAGAATAAGTGGGACAAACTTTTTTTAATTAAATTTAAAGAAAAATTCGTTACCCAAGGAGATTTTGAGATTTTATGAAGTGATTTGGTCTGAAAATATACTTTTTTTGCTTGGAATGGGCCAAGCATACTTGTTTCCAATATTACCTAAAGTATCTAGAAAGTAGACGGAGTATGCAAAATTGTATTCAAGAGAAGTTAAAGACGAAGCCTAGCTTAAATTTGCTAAGGCATTTTTCAACACTGTAGAAAAAAAATTGCATTTAAATTCTTGTATCGAAGTTTTCGAGAAAGACAACGATTTTTTTTCTAATTCTATTATTACTTGAAATATGCGCACCTCTGTCAAAAATGTTTACACACTTTACTGCAGAAGTTACGAAAAAATTTTGCATACAAAACTTTTTGGGCTTCATCAGAATCATTACAATTTAGCAAATAAGTAAGGAGAATGTCCTGTACTCGTCCATAGGTTTTAAAAGCACTTAAATAAGATGTTTTAAAATTGAGGCAAAGTGACATTTTTTTGACTTAAAATTGCCGCCATTTTGAAAATGCTCATTTAAATTTTCCCAATATTTTATCTCTTGACAACGATATTTATTAAATGAGCCTCCGAAAGGATCAATCTCAGGATGAGCTTTCAGAAGTGCAAGGCTACGGGTAAGAGGAGAATGAGAACCATAATTAGTCCTATTGGTACCAAAGGAGAGGATCTCACACATCTTAAGAGCTCGAGACGGTATTTTAAGAGATATTTGACTGAGAAGATGAGGACAGTCAATATGACCATTAATCAACGTATATAAAAAATATAAGTCGCAGAGTCTTCGTCTGTCCTCAAGTGATGGAAGACAGAGCAGCCGCCGGACCCCATCAAGATCATCCGCTGCACCAAGCCTGTAAGCACAACATGGTAAATATCAACACTAAGCTTAAAAAGTTACGCTGGACTAAAAAGGTGACCACATAATTGAAGCATACTCCAAAGGGAGCAGTACAGTAAGCGAAGTGAGCTCACCGACAGGTCTCTGCCAATTCTGAGAATGAACCCAAACATCTGATAAGCTTTACTCGTTATATACTTAATATGATCTCCAGAAGTGATTTTCCCAAATCTTTAACCAAATCGACAACATTTAAATCATGACCATTAATTTTATAAGTAGTTCTAACAGTTTTTTCTTGTGTTTAAACAAGCTAATGGAAAAACACTTGTCATCATGGTACTCGTGTGTCTTGAAAACGCTCCAACTTTTAGAAACTTCCAAGATTTCAACAAGTACTTTCAAAGAGGTCTTCAAATTGTCTTCATGGTGATGAGATAACTTATGTTATATAATAAGTAAAAAAACAGAATGTTAAAACAATGCCATTCAAGAAAATATGTAAATTGAATCATGATTTCCTTATTTCTTCTTACGTTTGTTATATTAGCGTCTACTTAGTATTTTAATATAACATTTTAACCTAAAAGCCGTAATCGTTTCGATACAAAATAGTTGGTATTTGCTAAAATATAATCCTATAATAAAATTTTAGACACGTACAAATTATTTCTATCAATATTGCCTCAAGACTTTATTGCAATTTTAATCCTCGATGAAGGTCTCCGATCGTGAATTTATTTCGAAAGACGGTGCATATCATTATTTGATTTTTATGGAGAGTTTACTAAATATTTGTATTATGCAATCCGTACCGCAAAAGCTCAAAAGAAATGATTTGATATAATAAATTCCGCCGGTTCTACGTTGCATTGCTATTATTGTGTCACTATCCAAAAAATCCGTTTCATAATGTTGAATACGAAAAAAAATAGTGCGTATTTAGGACCATACGGCAGAAGCGAAACTTTAACAATGCCAGGTTAATATTAAAAAATACAAGTATTATTTGGTGTTCTATATTTTGAAAATAATTGTAACAACTTCGACGTTTAAAGCAAAAATTTTACCTCGAAATCTCCCATAAAATAGGGGGAGCAATTTTTTAATATGTTCCACTCATTTAATCTGCGAAAGTTTGGTTGTTCCAGATTATACACTTTTCCAGTAATAAATAATAAAGGCTGTTTCTTACATTTGTTTATCTTGATTCATTTAGAGTCCAAGTATCCGGTTTTGAGTCAGGAATTAGCCTCAGTGGAAGCAAGCTCTTCACGTTACCGGTTAATAAATGATTTCTACAGATGCGTGATGGCCGGCCGAGTGGGATGCGATATGTTCTCACCCTCTTTGATATTATAAATATAAATATTCTTTCTGATCAAAATTAACAGAAAATTATAATATCAAAAAAGGTGAGAAAATATCGCATCTCAGATTTTCTAGATACCTAATTTGAAAAAAGGTATTTGTTTGTTGCTGCTAGCTGCTATACAAAAGGTTTCAGGAAGTTGTATTGCTATTAGGTCTAGATTTCCCTTAACAATAAACACTATTTTTTGTACCTGCTACCAGTTTTTAAAAGGCAATGCTTACTTAACTTTGTTCATTGAAACCTCTTATTGTTGTTAAATGCGTTTTTTGGAAAATTGTGGGACTTTCTAGTTATTTGTTGCTAAATCAACAAAGAACACCTCTTCAGACCAGCTTTGCTTTCCACCGGAGTCTCAATGAAGAGACGATCGATGAAATCAATTTCAAACGTAGATCTTTAAAAGGCCACATTAATATTTATCAGGTGAAGAACACACTTGAATCGAAATTATCCAGTTATTTGATGCACACATGCAATTTAAGAGAATAATCAATAGAAATTAAATGGATAATAATATATTTTTATTTAACTGTAAATCTGTAAAAACTAAACTAATTTATTATACTAAAATCTGCATGACTTAGTTTCTAGTGTACAATTTTCGCTACAATTATTCGAATCATTTATGGGAATTTTTTATATATGAATCATAAAAATACTTCGATCAAATTACTCCGGTATAAGTATAAATTTTCAAGCCGTCCCTCGTAGGTATTTTATGAGAGAATTCTAATCGATTCTAGGCACGACATCGGTACCATCCCGATAAACATATCCAACTTTCACTAGTCGCCAGTTAACTTTTGTTATGTTGAAATACCAAAGCATTGCACTTCGATGCACAAGGTTGAGAGACTAGTAATCTCTACCACCTAAAGGGAAAAAAATGTATGTAACATTTTATGCTCACCTTTACATAGAATAATTATTATTTGTTGTATATTTATTTATACTATTGCTCGGGGAAATTAACATTACAGGGATGGGTGAAATTGATAGGTGTGACTAGAATCAGTAATTGTGACCTAACAGGGGAATTTACGTAGAATGCATTTACATTAGGAAAAAAACGGTTGTATACCCAAAAATAATTAAAACCTGTCGTAAAAAGAAAGTGATCGAACTTGTACGAAAAACATAACAGTATTTAGTTATGTCTGGTAAGAAGTAAAACAGTTTAGTCGTGAAAATGGCAAGCGTTTCTGATGTTGGTGTGAAAAGAGTTAGTAATATCGATTTCCTTCAGAAATAATAAAATCCATTGTATGTAAACTGGTTTGCACCCTTAATATCAACCACAGATTTTATGTTACTATTTGTAATTTTTAAATGAACTTGAACATGAAAAATTATGGGTTTAAATATATAAATATACTTTTGGCTAACTGTTAAAGTTTTCCTTCTACAACCGTGAGAAAAGTTCATTTATCCTTGAGCTTTTCACAAAATATTTCTGTAACATTAAATCGATTATCATCATCAAGTAAAATAATCTATTTTTTATTATTACAACAATCGAATCATCATCCTTGACTTCCCAAAAATCTTCATTAAACAAAGAGTTTGACTGCACCCACGGCGCAGCTAAATTAATATTCATAATAATAAAAGAAAGGTCAGGATTAATATCACAATACAAAATATAATACCATTTTCACATTTCATTAGTTTGTAATAACTGAATGCCATTAAGGAAAATTGCAGCGAAATTAAAGATTGAATTCAGTATTTTGTGCTGTTATTTCTTAGTTCGGGGGTTAAAACCATTCAGTAGTTGTTGTAGATTAAACATATATTTCCTGTTAAGTGGGAACTTTCCCAATATCTGGTAAACTAGATTTATTATCTCAGTATTCAAATCAGGCTCTAATTAAGATTATCGAAACTTTGGTTCGTGGACTTCTAATTATTGACCAGCAGTATGAACACAGCTTAGTGTTATGGTAAGCTGTGGTTTGAAGTTCAACCACAAAAATCTAGCGAGTTAAATCTGTTTACTCTCGAACATCACTAAATTGTATTCTAAGCAGTGTTTAAGTCACAGACACTAATAAGGTGAGTTAAAAAAAAACGGCTTGTGCTTATGCCCATACGACAGAAATGAAAACTTCAACAAGGCCAGATTAATATTGTAATATTACGAAATATAAATATATTTGTGTGTTCTAAGCCATAAGTTTATGGTAACTAAAATATGAGATGAATATTTTCGATTGAAATCTATTTGCTAAATATTAAAAAAAACTCCATCAAATGTTTCATATTTTTTTTCGTCCCGAGCGAATATAGAATATAACAGCAAGGCATTGGCTATCTCTCTTTCTCGCTCCACTGACTATTCCTCTCTCGCTTGGCTGAACTCGACTAGAGCCGACTTTACCCGCATCAGCGTTACATAGTCGAGCATGACTGTTCAGTGTTATTCATTATGCAGGAAAGTGTGCTGAATGCGCCAAAAGAAGTTTTCACTTCAAAAACAATAAATTTTTTTTGGCTGATTGTTGCCTATACAACGCAACAACGACAAATGTTGTAATGGTATGACCACAATGTGCCGACTAAAATTAATAATTTTTAATTTAAATGATATTCTACAAGAATATCTTATGTCTGCTTCTTAGCAATTAGATGCCAAAATACGGAAATTTCCGGGTAGCAGATACGGATTTTTCGACTAAAGGATTGGCAACACTGATCGGCAGCGACGTAGTTGCTCCACTCTGTTGATTACGGCGTAATTTTTCAAAAGTAGTTTTTGTGAGAACTTGTTGCGTGATAGCAAAATAGAAGACTTCTACCAAGACATCACCATGGCACTATGCCAAAATCCGGCATATTATACTATGCTTATGGGTGATTTTAATGCCAAGCTGGGAAGCCATGTGTGATGATGCAGAATTCTCAATGGGCCCCCACGGCCTTGGTACAAGAAACGAAAGAGGCCAGACCCTGCTAGAATACATGCTACAGCATATAGTGCGCCAAGCGAGTGAACCTTAACAACGACTGAAGGGGGTAGAGGACTAGCACGCAAAAAATCTTGCCTTCCCATAGGCGCACGAGGATATTCTTACCATATTATTATTGATAATATTGATTAATTTAAGACGTTAAAATTAATTACAGTTTTTTTATATTACAGTCTTATATGTCATATAATAATATCTCATTTTTATAAAAAGGATAGTATTCTATGATATTATTTGTTGTATGTATTACATAAATATGTTGTAGTAATAAGTAGAGTTCGTTTCCCGAAGGTTTTGTATTTATGTCATTGATGACGTCGCTTAATTTGGAAAAAAACGGTTTATCGTAGCTAATTCATATAAATTCTCTAGCATTAAATTTTTGTATTAAAAGTTAGGCAATATTGAAGCAAGTATGTTCCAAAACGCTCTTTATAGAACGTTCGGAATTGTTTTGTAATAAAAATTTTAATTTAGAGAGTTCAGTTAAGAGAGTTATCCGGAATATATAAAAATTAGTTAACCGCATATAATAATCACGAAATTCAAGAAAAATATAAGAAAGGTTAAAAATCTTCAAAGATATCATCAAATTAAGGGTCTGATGATATATAGGTTGTGTCGATTTTGCAAAATTTCTTCTTTTTTCGCTAGAAAAGGGGTGTCCTATAGAGTAGCTTAAGCCAAAAAAATTGGAGGATTCGCCACATTTGAGCCGAAAAAATATCCGCGTTTTGAGCCTAAATTGCCCTAGAAGGGCAAACTTCCACTACGACTTTCCCAGGTGTAACGTGAAAATATTGAAATAGTAACGTGAAAATAATGAAATTTTAGTAACCGACACCGGGGGCCTGGCACAGTATTTCCAAAAGTTGCACATTTTCTTATGGGGAATAACAGTGTTGTTTACTATTTAAGTATATTTAACATTCCACTTCACGCATGACCCTCCGCTCGCTTCGGGGACGCAACCAAACAAAACTAACCCAAGGCATGCCGGAAATAAAAAAAAAAATTAAATTTGTCAGTCGAAAATGCAAATATTTTTTAGTTTGTTTTTCCTCATTTGGGAATGTCTTGGGTTAGTTTGGGTTAGGTTTGTTTGGTTACGCCCCCGGAGCGAGCGGAGGGCCATGTATGAAGTGAAATATTTGACGAATATATACATACAAAGGAATAGTGTAATCGAATGAGTGTCTCTTTTATTCTGATGAATGGATGCAAATGCACATTGAACAATCATCCAAGCAGCCACGTTTACCATACGGCGGGTAATGATATCATTATGGCAGGATCGACCGTCCCTTCATCTTCATTCAATCGGACTACTGGGGGTCTCGGTCAACAGCAATATGTCCTTACATGACCACGTTGCTAACGTCGCAAAATCAGCCTCCCAGAAGCTTGGTACGCTATTTCGCAACAAAAAATGTATACACCGCAGCAGTTGCTCTTGCTTTACAAAGCGCAAATAAGACCGTGCTTAGAATATTGCTCACACATCTGGGGTGCCACGCCAGAGCACACCCTAAAGCTACTGGATTCCGTTCAGAAGAGAGTTGTGCGTCTCGTCGGTGACCCGGAGTTGACCCGGAATCTGGATAGTCTCAAACACCGCAAACATGTGACCGAGAAATCCCTGTCTTACAGATACTTTTACGGCAGATGTTCCCAGGATTTGGCCCGCCTTATCCCGCCCCTGACAACGCCTGTCAGACAGTCACGATAGACGGCAAGAGCGCACCGGTTCGTCGTACAACTGAAAACACCTAGAACATCGCTTTACAAGAACTCCTTTGTCTGGCGCACTGCATCACTGTGGAACTCACTCCCAGGACGCATATTCGGATGTAACAAGCAAGATGTCCATTCGACTATACCGAACGTTTCTTCATATGTGACGTGCACGATAGCATTTAGTCGGATGTCGTGACTGTTACATAGAATCAACAAACAAGTCTTCAATTATTTAAACACTTCATGCATGGCCCTCCGCTCGCTTCGCTCCCTATACGGGGGCTCAACAAATAGAAACCAACCAGGTGCTAACCAAAACTAACCCAAAATTTTTATTTTTTTTTTTATTTTGGGTTAGTTTTGGTTAGCACTTGGTTAGTTTCTGTTTGTTGAGCCCCCGTAGCGAGCGAAGCGAGCGGAGGGCCATGCATGAAGCGTTAAAATAATTGAAGACTTATTTGTTGATCCTATGTAACAGTCACGACATCCGACTAAATGCTATGCACGTCACATATGAAGAAACGATCGGCATTGCCGTATGGAAATCTTGCCTGTTACATGCGAATATGCTCCCAGGACATCTGTTCCCCAAGCTAACTATTCAAGAACCGTGTCAATCAACATCTTCGCACACACACCGCTCGTCGAGCAATATAGGATGTGCTACTGCAATAAAAAAAATCATCCACCTAAATAAAAAAAAGAGTAGAGACACTATAGCACAGCTTATTCACTACCAGCTAGTCAACTCTATCAAAATCGGAAAGTTGGAGTGTCGGGCACTGCGTCCTGAGCGGTTCAGTTCCACAGCTGAATTTAAAATGAATTTTCGCTTCAAAATATATGACAAATTCGTCCGAAGCCTCGGCTATTGCCCTGAGAGGTTCGGAAATTTCGGATTTTTATATTGTGCGTTTTAAAATCGTTTTTAAACGGATTTTAGACGATAAAATAGTTATTTGTGCAACAAGTGTGTAAAGAGAACCTTTTTTTATGAATGGGAATATTGATAAAAAAATGTAATTGAAATTGAATAAAAAAAAGGTAATTTACACATGAGTAGCATACAAAATTTTTTCTACTACCGAAAAATATATGAAAAAACAAAAATATTATTAAATTACTTTACGCACTAGTGCGTAAAATAAATCATTTTTCACACTAGTGCGTAAAATATATTATTTTACGCATTGCCCTAAATGTCAAAAAATATGTCAGATTTACTTTACGCACTAGTGCGTAAAATAACTTATTTTACGCACTGCACTTTAAAAAAGCCTATTTTACGAATCTTAGAGAGTGCGTAAAGTGAGTACTTTACGCACGGTAGGAGAAAAACCATATTTTAAATTAAACGAACTGTCAAAAGTATTATTCAGATGCCCAGGCGTTTAAAACAATATTAAGTCATGACCCTCTTCTAAAATTTGCAAAACTTGGTTATTGACTTTCCCAAATCAAAGGATGCCGCGCCGCCGCAAGATGACTAGTTGGTAGTGAATAAGCTGCGCTTATAGCGCACCATTTTTCTAATGAATTTTGCTAACGAAACTACAGTAAACGTCTGGCAACAGTGTGCCTTCTTAAAAATCTTTGTTTTGGCTATTATGACAGTTGACAGTAAAAAGGAGGATGGATATTTACAAGTAAAATTTAATTGTGTTTAATGGGGCTGTGGCTATGAGTCGCTTTAAATTAGGACCGGAACAAACCGGAGGTCTCTCGTTCGACGCAAATGTATCCTAGTTAATATTTTCACCCGACAATTGATTTTCAGATGTGTTTTGTCTATATTTCTAGTGCTTTTGTGAAGTGGTGCTGAAAATTTGAGTCAAAAGTCGAACTTTCAGGGCATTTGTTCGGTTCAAATGTAGCGGATCTTCCGCCTTTTTTGGCTTAAACTACTATATAGGACACCCCCTTTCTAGTGAAAAAAGAGAATTTGCAAAATCGACAAAACCTATATATCACCAGACCCTACAAACCAAATAATATAAATAACCACACAGTTCGGCATCGGCAATTTCCACGCCAATGGCTAAAGCAAGTCGCTGCCGAAATTTTAAAATATGTAAAAAAAATAGGTGTTGGTCTAGGGTCAAAGTGTCTTTAATATATCCTGCGACCAATCACTAAACTGCATCCCCGCTAAAAATCAAGTAAACTTCGCACTGTTGCCTATTGTCGCGTATTTTAAATAGCTTGAAGGTGAATAAAATATAAACATTATAAATATTATAGTATACTTATTCCGTATTCCGTATTTCCTTGTGTAAATAAAATAGTAAATAATAGAAGACAGTAGTATTAACAAAACTAACAAAATTAAGTATTCAAGTAGGAAATTTAAATATGTAAATTCACTATAGGAAACTAGACAGAAAATAAATTAGGATTAGTGGAAAAAGATGTGGCAGCATCTAAATATGCGAGGACATTTTTTGCCCGCATTCTTTCCGTCCAGGTTCTTTCATTTGGCAAACAGTAGTCTATTCGCGATGAACACTTTCTTCAGTAAGGCTCCACAGCGAAGATGGATTGGGGCAAGCCCAGACGCCGTGCGCCGCCGCCCGTGACGAAAAATGAAATAGACTTCATAATCTCGAATAATAAGGAGATTATCCATGATGTAGCTCTGTTGAATAGATTTACAGTCGGGAGCGATCACCGAATAGTTAGATCAAAAATATCCTTTAACACAAAAACCGGGCGGTGAAAACTAACCAGGAAGCAGTTGTGCAACAAATGGAGACCATTAAAAGATGAAGCTGGTTACAAACAATATATTGAATCTAAATTGGCAACTGTAGAACTACGCAACAACCTAGACATAAAGACAGCCAATGCACTTATCACAAGCACCATTAAGACCGCAGAAGATAAATTTCGGACAAATTCTAACCACAGAAGTGAAAAACTTAGCACACATACTAAACAACTGATGGAAACTAGAACAAAACTGATCGATAAATACACAACAAATGCCGTCGAACTAAGAAAGCTGAACAAAGATATATCTAAACTAATCAGGAGAGATCTACGAACCCATAACATAAACGAAATTGCAAGAGTGATAGATTAAAATAAAGATATGAGTGTTCTTAGAAAAACGATGTCGGAGGGCAAAAAGAATATCAGCAAACTAAAGGACGCGAGCGGACAGTAACAACAAATGAAACAGATATTTAAAAAATTGTTGAGGTCTTTTACTCCGAACTCTACCGTATCAAATATCGAGGACTAAAATATCAACATTCTCAGAGTCCAAAATCAGGGATCAGAAGATATTCCCGAAATCAATTTGGATGAATTAAGAGGGGCTCTGAAAGAAATGAAGAACAACAAAACTCCAGGAGATGACGTAATAACAATAGAATCTATTTAAAAAAAGCGGGGATGCCCTACATCGAACTCTCTGTAAACTGTTTAATGCTTGTATATCAAACGGGACAACCCCTACAAAATGGGACCGAGCAGTAATCGTAATCCTCCATAAAAAAGCCGATATTGCAGATTTAAAGAACTATCGCTCGATAAGTCTTCTGTCGCCCGTCTATAAGCTGTTCATGAGGATAATTACTAAAAGAATTACAAATAAACTCGACTACTACCAGCCTCGAGAACAGGCAGGTTTCCGAGCAGGATTCGGCACACCACCTCCTAGTCATGAAGGTTCTCATCGAGAAGTCAATAAAATACAATAAACCCCTTATCCTCATATTCGTCGATTACGAAAAGGCATTTGATACAATAAACCAACAAATATTGCTGCGAGCTTTAACAGAAGCTCGAGTAGACCATAGATACACAACAATTATTAAAAATATTTATCGAAATGCAAAAGAGTGAATTAGACTACATTGGAAGGGACAATCAAACATATGGAATAAGCAGGCTTATAGAACTGGCTTGGGCTGGATTTGCAAAGCTGCAAGGTGTCTTTAGGGCTAATATCCTTGTATGTCTGAATAGAAAAGTCTACGAGCAGTGTGTGCTTACGGGGAGGAAATACTAACTTTTTCCAAAAAGACGGTAAACAGAATCCGTATTGCCCAGAGAAAAATGGAACGTTTCACTTAGAGATAGAATTCGAAACATGCATCGTGGTGAGAGAGAGGACTAAGCTGACAGGTGCCGTAGAAAAAATAGCGAATCTGAAGTGAAATTAGGCTGGACACGTAGCGCTTCTCACGGATGGGCGTTGGACAAAGAAGATCCTAGAATTGAGGCCACGATAGGAGGCATATCGCAGTAGAAGTACACCGCCAACTAGGTGGTCAGAGGATATAAAGAGAATGCAAACAAACCGGATAAACACTGCACAAGATATATCTAGATGGAAAACCTTACGGGAGGCCTATGTCCCGCAGTGGACGTATATGGCGGTGTGATGATGATGATGTGATTGCTGCAGTGTCAAATCAAATTTCAGTCATGTAGTGGTTTTGTCAGAAGCAGTTGCCATATGTAATATAGGCTTAGGCCTAAATCCGTCTCTCGTGAGATTCTTAAATCCATCCCACGGTAGAATTTTGGATCCACGTATATGATATATTTTATTTTTCACTGGTCACAAGTAGTTTCGAATGATGTATGACAAAAGTAATCACTGCTGGGAGAGACAAGGAAATGGCGGAAGGTGTTCCGAGCCCTACCATAAAGAGAACGTCAAATCTGACCTCACGCCTGAGGAACGTGGACATCAAAACTTGGAAGAAAACTAGTTTATCTGCCGAGCTAGAGAAAAGTTTGTTGGTTACTGTTTGGATATGGAGCAACATTACTGTGACAGACTGTCTAACTTGAGACGACTTGCCTACCAATTGGCTATTAAAAATCAAGTCACTAATCCTTTTCGAGTGAAACAGATGTTGCTGATAAGAAGTAGGCCAGACTATATTTCAAGCGCCACCCAGAACTTTCCAATGGCTAGAGCTAAAGGATTTACAATTTCAAAGGTATTTTTCTATCCTGAAGACAATGTGAATGAAACAGGCTTTAGTGTGGTGGAGCACAATGCTACCAGAGTGATTTCCTGCACATGATAAAACCGAATCCAGAAACTTTCGTCTGCTGAAGGTAGGGGTACAATCAGAGTGAAATCTTTATGTTAGCTGTAGGCCAGTATATTCCGCCTTTACTGATATATCCGCAGAAAAGGCTAGATGGAGCTCCTCCGGTGTGAATAGGAGGATGCTTAGACCCGGCTTGAGTCACCGGTCCACTGTTTCTCAAATGGTTAAATAATTCGTTTCCATTGTAGAGCCCCCAAAACAAAAGCCAGCAGTGCTCATCCATGATGAAACCCAAACTAACCCACACCAGAAATCCGTTTAATGCTAATGTCTTTCAAGAGTATGAATTTATAGCTAGATAGCTTGAAGAGCTAAACGTGCCTGACAATGGAATGATGACAACCAGAATTCTCAAGTGGTGAGTCTAAGAAACTTCCAGACAATTTCAGTAATCCACCCTTCCACATCATATAGACCGGGAATCTTATTCATGGTAACAAGAACTCCCCGTAAGACCTGTCTAACAACATCCATGGAAAAGAAGTAAATAGCGGAAGAGCGTTGGAAGAAACGATCCTAATCAAAGGCCAAGAGTCGTTTTATCATAGGAGATAAAAATTTGTCTGGTACATCATCGATATCAGCCAAGTTCAAGGAATAGTGAGGATGAAACACCAGCTTCTCCGGGGTTCACCGATGACCAGGATAGTTCAAACAATAAAGATATGCCATGTGCTATTTATGGAAAGTGTTTCTCGATAAACAGGCGAGGAGAGAAATTGATAAAGTATGTTTACCGTGGCGCCACGCGATGTGGTAATCTTTAACGAAAGTCACAAATTTGGCTGGCAATTTTTACACGGATGATGAAATAGATGTAGCTTATGTAAAAAAAAAATTACAAAATATGTTTTTAGCTCAACAAAAAATGTGTTATAAGAGATCTTAATAATGTTTTAATAAAATTTCCCATAAAAATTAATGTGTAGAATAAGTTGGATGGAAGAGACGAATATAAGTACATTTTAGAGGTGTTTTATTAAAATGTATATATTTTTATTACTACTCCTTTTTTTTGCTGGGAAATATTAACAGAATCACCCTAGCAGCATTACTAGCAATGGAATTGAGTTATTTTCATATCTAAACAAATCTTGAGGAAGATACATTTTGCTTAGGGGGGTGATATTCGGACACTTTACCTTAAGTTTAAGATGCTTAAAGTTGGCGGTCCACTTGTAGATTACTTGTCCCATCGTAGACAGATGGTTAAGATTAGCAACTTGGCCCCGGGGCTCACAATTAGGTCCAATTGTGTTCCACATCAAGCCATCGATCATAGTTTGGAAACTATTTCTTACAAGGCATAGAGAAAATATTGTGGTAAGTTCTGCATTTTTGTAGTTAATTGATATTATTATTGAACATTATTTCTGAATATTTCGCTATTAAGCGGATTCAAGGGCTTTATATATATTATGTTTTTTTTTATGGCAGTGGCCCACACACACTTAAGCGAGAAGCTATGGCACTCGACGAGTGGTATGTGCGAAAATGTTGAATGACACGGTTCTTGAATAGCTGTAGGTTGTAATTAGGGGAAAACAGATGCCCTGGGAGTGAGTTCCATAGTGATGCAGCGCGCCAGATAAGGGAGTCCATGTAAAGCGATGTTCATGTTCTAGTTGTTTGCAGTTGTGCGACGAACGGGTGCACTCTTTCCGTCTCTCGTGACTGTCTGACGGGCGTTGCTGGGGGAAATAAAGCGGGCCAAATCCTGGGAACATCTCCCGTGAAAATATCTGTAAAAGAGGGAGATCTCAGCCACATATCTGCGGTGTTCCAGACTATCCAGATCCCGGGTCAACTCCGGATCGCCGACGAGATGCACGTCTCTCTGCTGAATAGAATCCAGCAGCTTTAGGGTGTTTTTAGATGTGAGCAATATTCTAAGCACGATCTTATTTGCGCTTTGCAGAGCAGGAGCAGCTGCTGCGGTGTGCGAAATAGCGCACCAAGCTTCTGCGAGGTTGATTTTGCAATGTTAGCAACGAGGTCATACCATGACATATTGCTGTGGACCGAGACACCCAGAAGTCCGATTGACGGGGATAAAGGAATGGTTGATCTTGCCAAAATGATGTCAGGACCCGTCGTCTTGGTGAACGTAGCAGCTGGGGTTTTTGCTGCATTGAGCTGCATCGAATTTCTGTCGCCCCAAGTTTGAGCTTTCTCCAGATCTTGATTAATTGTTGCAATCTGCTCCTGTCTGCGCTGATAAGTCTCAGTCGCTGGTAAAGGTTTTTCTGATCTAAATTGGAAGATAAGGGTACTGTCATCTGCAAAATTGTAAACTGGATTGTTGGCTTCGGTCAGAAGGTCATTAATATAGATGAGGAGCAAAGTTGGTGAAAATATTGCGCCCTGAGGCACGCCCGCATTAATGGTGAATGTGCCTGACATGGGTCCATCAACTGTAACGTGCAGCGATCGGTTCTTAAAGAAACTGGCACGCAAAGACGGCAATTTGTTGAGCAATCCATCATGCCAAACTATGTCGAATGCCTTCGAAATATCCAACTCAATCTCTCGAGATTCTCCGTAGTTCTCACTTGCCCTACTCCATATATGCGTGAAATAGGCCAACAAATTTCCTGTCGATCTCCCTTTGCGAAAGCCGTATTGGTTATCGCTAATTATTCTGTTGGTCTCGAGGTACTTGAGTAGTTGCTGATTGATTACATGATCCATGACTTTGGAGATAATTGAAAGCAAGGCAATTGGGCAATAGCTGGAGAGCGTAGTTTCTTTGCCTTTTTTTGGAACAGGTTGCACTCGAGCGACTTTCCAAGAAGATGGGTAAATCCTTTTTCGGTAAGACAGACAAAAAGTCTGGAAAAATGTGTGTTAGTTTGTTGGCGTAGTTCTTTAACACGATGGCAGGTATTCCGTCCGGGCCTGATGCTTTTTGCGTATCTAGTTCTTCGAATAATTACGAATATCACGGTGATGAAACTTAACTTCTGCCATGGTAATGTTGATGTTGGATATGGTGGGGAGTGCCTTGCCTTGGGGGACGTTTAAGAGGTAGAGCATGTTTGCTTTTTTTCCCTTTAGCTGTAGTCGTCGTTATTCCGCGTTCGTCTGTCAAAGGTGAAAGAGACGTCAAAAGCTTTTGTAGGCTCTATAGCTCGGAGGGCGATAGAGATAGCATATGAACTTGGTTAATCCCGTGGCGGTGAACTTGAGCCACATGACGTCAGGGTCTTATCTAAATATCTAAATCGGGAGTGTAGGTCTTGTGTTTCTGAAAGGGCTAGTATGTGTGGGCTATTTGCTTGTAGATTTTGGTGTATCGAATTAATGTTTGTATATAGGCTCTTATGTTGCGGGAATCTATTCTAAATTGGTTCGGTATCTTTGTTGTCTGCGAAATGTTGCATGAAACTGGGTTTAATAATTTCTGCTTTATAGTAATTAAAAATTTTATTTGTCTCCAGTATTATTATTTAGACAATTGTTATTGATATTATGGTCTATAGCACTGCTAATTTGAAAAATGCTTTACTTATTAAAAAATTAGTCAAATACCCATGATAATAATTTTATAGCAAATATAAATTTATTATATCTTCAGATAATATTAGGTAACGCAGCTTCCTCATAACGCGTTTCCCGCCAGTAAAATCCGCTAAAATTAATTAATACAGTCTCACGTTTTCGTTGCACTTTTCATTGATAGACTGCGGCGCAGGTTGAAAATTACATAAGTCTATTAACAAAGCCCCTGAACTTTAAAAGGAGCCAATAACCCACCAGCACTCAGTCATGCTGACAACGTGAATAGAATAGTTTTTAGTATTTTCTAAGCTAAGGACTTTATTTTACCTAAAAAGTCGCAAGGCTTGGTCTTTACCGATGGATTAGCATTTATAATAAAAAAATAAACGTGTTAATAATGTTGGATTTTAGTTATACAGGGTGCTTTCCTTAAAAACAAAAACATGCAGGATTTCTAACGTTGTAAGTCAATTTGTACGGGTGGAGACGAATATTGGGAACTAACAAAGTTGCTGAGTATTATTACGTTACAAATTCTAATAGGAAGGTGCGTATAAATTGCAAAATAATTAATAAAGTTTTCACTTACTGGGTCAAAATATTTGCTTTTTTTTAAGATATAAAGTTCAATCAGACGGAAATACTCAAGTCAATTTCAAGGGCATTCATATCGACAACCAACAAAGAAATGCACAAACAATTATGCCAAAGAAATTGTTAAGAATGTGCAATTATCTCAATAAATTAAATGCCGATATTAATAGTAATTGCATGGCTTGTATTAGGTGTTGTAAGAAATGGGATTGTTTGTTGTAAAAAAAATTGTACTACTTATAAGTAGTACAAAATAACCAGCTCTAATTATTTAAATAAAATCAATCATCAGGCTAGTATTTAAGTGTGTACAAAGAAGTTGCCTTTTTTATTTATTAATAATAATAACGATATACGACAATATAGATTGGCAGACAAATATTGAAATAAACATATTTTCATTAAAATATACTTGATTCGTAGATTATTTTCGCATACATATGTTGTGCTCTATGCCCTGATAATTCTTTTTTAACTTCTTTCTGGAAATTTTCAGCAGATCGGCTCAATTAATTATAATAGGTATCTTGCCAAAGTCGAGTCAGCTTTCTTGGCCCTTAGGACATCGTAGGTGGTGCTCATGTCTGCTTTGTCGAAAACTATTTGACTTCCACGACTCCCACGTAGAAGAACAGTCCTAAAGGCACCTTTTAAAGTTGAGTCCTTTCTCCACTGTTTGCACTACCGCATACAAGGCGGAGATATCTATTGATTATTTTCTCAAATATCTTCATAAAAGAATACGCCACACTGATGGGTTTAAAGAATTTGACAGCAGTGTAGTCTCTACACACAACATGTAATTATCTTGTTCGAAGGTTTTTTATATGTTCGGCACACACACAAATGGAAAATCCTATGCCACTCAACGAGCGGTGCGTGTGCGGAGAAGATGGTGGACGTTGGACTTGAAGCACTGTAGGGTTGTAGCTTTCGGTAAAGACGTTTCTCGGAAGTTCATTCCAGAGCGAGGCAGTCCTCCAATCATAGGAGTTCCGCAACAGAGACGTCCTAGATGTTCGAAACTGATTCGTATGTTGATGAGCAGCTTGTGTCTGACGGGTGTTTCTGTTTGGCACAACTCTGAGTGGAACCATAAGTGTCAGCTCATTCGAACACCTTCCGTAGTAGTATCGATAGTAAAGAGATAGGTCCGCCACTTTTCTTCGATGTTTGGCTATCAAGGTCTTTAGTAACTCTGGGTTATCCACAAGACGGACTGCTCTCCTCTGTATGGAGTCCAATATCATGGCAAGTGTTTGGGTGCCGAGCTCCACACATGGGAACAATATTCCAGAGATGGTCATATCTGGGCCTTATAGAGCAATAAAAGCTGATGAGGTGTATACAACTTTTTTGTTCTATAGAGCGCTCCTAGCTTTTGTGCTGGTGCCTTGGCCATTTTGGTGACGTGATTATGCCAAGACATGTTGTTTAGAAAACAAGCAGTGCTGGTGGTAGTCCGTATGCTGTCAATTCGCTTAACAATCCGTCATGCCACACCCTATTGAATATGTTGGGAGCCACTGCACGAGATTCGCCGTAGCTCTCGATGGCTTTGGTTCACAGGTAGGTCGCGTAAGTCAGGGGAGATCTCCCGTTGATCTGTGCTTGCGGAAGCCATATTGGCGATCGCTTATGATGCCTGCCGATTCGAGATATTTTAAGACCTGTTTGTTGATCAGTTTCTCCATGACTTTGGACATTATGGGGACTAAGGTAATTGGACGATAGTTATTTGGAATCGTTTTTGATTTTTCTTCGGGATTGGTTGCACCTGGGCGCATTTCCAGCTAGAAGGAAAGCATGCAGCTCTGTAAGATAGGGAGAAAAGCCTGCATAGTGGAGCTGTTAGTTCAGCGGCACATTTGCTGGAACGCTATCCGGTCGTGTGGCCTTATTAGTATCTAGGCTTTTGAGTAATAGTTTCACTTTGAGTTGGCGAAATACCAGACCTGGCATAGAGGAATTCACTCTCGGGATAGTTGGGGGAGTCTTTCCTTGAGAATCTAAGGTAGAACTTGATGCAAATATTTCGGCAAGAATGTTCGTTTTTTCTTCGGCTGTTTCCGCTATTGAGCCTTCATCTTTGGTCAGCTTTGGCAACTGACCACAAGGATCTTGATCTGTTAGGACAGTTGAGAAGCTTGTTCTTGATCTACTCGTTATATCCCTCCTTACTCTCGTCAATGGTCCGCTTACACTGGTTTCTAGTCGTGATGAATATATGTCGATTTTCGGCTGTCGGATCTTGGTGCCATTTGCGGTAGGCGGCATCTTTAATATTGACTGATCTTGAGCAGTTTTCCCAAGTCATGGTTTACTGGTTGAGATACATTTCATAGAAGAGGGGATGAAAGCTTCCATACTCATCAGCAGATTCTGGGGTGTTTTGATGCCTAAAGCAGACATCTTTCCAAGGAAACGAAAGATAAAGCTCGCGAAGATCACGCCACTTTGCAGATTTGTAGTGCCAAACCTTTCGGGGTACCTGTGGCTCCTGTATTTTGATAGCAAGTTCACAGGTTGCAGAGATACGATTGTTAAGAATGGATCCAAGTGGCTAACAAAATCTTTTTGACGCTCAGGGATCCTGGTAGGTTCGTCAACCAGCTGAGTATGTCCGTGACTTATAGCTTCTCGTCCTTCACCGTCGTTTTTGTTGCAGTGTTTCAACCAGTCGATGTTATGTTCGTTGAAGCCTCCTGCTATGATAATTTCTGCCGTTGGATAGTTGATCTGCAGAAAATTGATTTCATTGCCAAGATTTGAGGAAAGCCGTTTATATTGGTGTTCGCTAGGTGATGTATACAGCAACAAATACATTTGGTTGCTCGATCTGTGCTTAATTTGAACCACATGACATCGAAGTCCTTAGGTTCGTATGTTTCTTCTCGTTGACAACACAAATCCTCTCATATAAAAGCAACTAATCCAGAGTTATGTCGAAATCGGGAGTAAAGGTCATATGCCATATTTCGAAAATGCTTTTCAATAAATGTATGTATGGAAAACGTTTGAAAAAGATTAGGTGTCTAATATTCACAGATTATAAGGATACCGATTTTATGTAGCATTTCTAAGTATTATTAACATAAGATAAAATATCTGAAAACTCTGCCTTCATGCCAGGAATACAAATATGGTGTAAGCTGAGTATGTGAAAAAAATCAAATTGGGCCATTTGTAGCTCTCTTTAAGTGATTATTCTTTTAGTTTGACGGTTATAACTGCAATGGTTGCCATACTAAGTATGTCTTAGTACCCTTACTATGCTTGAAAGTACCCTTTTATAATTTAAATTGCTAACGCTTTCGATTTGTCTACACTCTTTATTACGGAGAGCTTAATAGTTGCATAAGAAAGAAACCCCTCCAGTTGTGGGATTTACAATTTGTAGTTTTCTGTCAGATTTCATTTAGCAGGTCTCTGGCAATTTCAATAAGTAAAGATAAAATATAAATCATTTTACAACCTGCCATATTTAGAAAATTGCCTTTCAATAAATGTATAACGTTTTTCTCGTTAAAAGCGTTCTTACGCTTGAAGTATCCCAGAATATTTATTAAGACAAATTTTTACGCAGCTGTGCTAAGAGCTTTGAAAGCTTATTTTCGGGAGTAAAGGTCATATCCAGGTCTATTCAAGTAAATATGTGCAGTGCTTGATCTCACTTTTGTTTCTGAAAGTTAGTTAAATATTCAAGGCAGCTTGTCAACATTTATTTGACATTTTTTGTTATCATTTTTATAAACATACATTACAGACCACCGTGCTCAAAGATTCTAAACATTCTAAAACTATTTAATGTGACGTGACATCTGTCACGAGCAGTATTGCCAACATACAACACTCGGACAAGGAACAGAAAAAGAGATGTATAATGTGATGCTTAAATGTGATGCTTATCTCATACATCCCCCTTTTTTAAAGATCCAGCCTTAGAGGCTTTTTGATAAAACGGCCGAAGCGAGTTGTCACATGGATCGCACTGGTTTGAGGGGCACGTATGGATTCGTTATGTATTTTTTCATTTTCCATGACAGTGTCTAGATCATCAGAACGTTTACACTAATTCACAAGATCGAGAGGAGGTTCATGATTTACCAGTGCTTTCAGATGGTCGAATATGATACCTGTTCCTTCTCACTGTGTAACCATTAACATCCTCAGCTAAGTATGATCGAGGTGAACTATGCGTATCTATAATTCTAGCAGGTTCTCAAGTGTTACTTCTATGATCCTCTATTGTGGCATAACTATTTGGTTGTCAATGTCTTGGCAGTTTTATAGAAGTATTTTTGATTCATATCGCGTTTGGCTAACATTTTTGCCTTTAGATCCTGGCACAATTACCTTTACATTCGGGCACAACGCTGGTTTTAGAAGTTCACTTGAAATTGTTATATAACAGTTGAGATGGAGAATATCCCATATACTTTAAAGGTGAGTTTCCGAATTAAACTTTTGGAGATCGCAATATCTTTTTCTGCTAAGCCATTTGACCTTCGATAATGAGCAGTGGCGGATTTGCAGTCTCGGCCGCCCTAGGCCCCAAGCTATCAGCCGCCCCTTTCTCAGCAGCCATCATATAGACTACATAATGAAATTACTTTATTGCCGCCCCTAAATCTGGCCGCCCTAGGCCCGGGCCTACCGGGCCTTAGGGTAAATCCGCCACTGATAATGAGGGCTTCTAAATGCATGAGTAAAGTTCCAATGTTTACTAAAAGTAACATACTGTTCGCTATTGTAGGAAACATTATCATATATCAATATATCAGGAGAACCCAACTTAGAAAACACAGTCTTTAATTGAGATATCACTGATGTAGCACTTTTGTCATTAATAAGACATTCGAACCAATTAAAATAAGAATCGAATAACACCACGTAACTCTATCCCCCATATGTGAAAATATCTGAACCCACCCGTTCTCAAAGTTCTCAAAGTTATGGGCATTTATAGCAGTGCATTTCAAAACATTCAATAATTCTTTTACCTTCCCGAATAATCACCTTCTCGGTAATAATATACATTAAAACAGTCTCATGAATGTCAGAAATATTAGTTTCGGAGTTTGTCGGTTATTTTCCGGGATTTGTTTCAATATTTAATAGGAAATGTTAAAAATTCAGTCAATGTTTATTTCTGATATAATAACCTTCAGACATCAGATGATACAGTCACAGCTGACTTGATAATAATTGTTGGCTGCCTGTTGATGGATACTCTTGGAATGTTGCCAAGTGTACATGTTTCTCTAGCGATCCTCGTGCGATTTTGATGTGTTTGCCACTAAGAAATAACATATTTTATTGATATGCTACCATCAGTTTGATGTTAAACGACTGTCTTTCGCTTTCGCTTGATGTACGCAGGCAAGATGCTTTAGTGGTTGTGTTGTGTTTCCTAAATTTGGTTTCTGTTTGTTTGTCATTGCGGATAATGGTTTTATAGTCGGTTTTCTTTGTCCTGACAGCGATACGTAATATCATACAGCTTTAGGTGCGTTTTACTGCATATTGAAGATGTTACTAAATTTGGTGGCAAACCATCTTGTTGTATTTTACGTGTTGTCGTAGGATAATGTAAAGCTGACTTGTTGGTTTTTCTGGCCCTTTAACATTGAACTTGGCGTTCGAGGTGGACGATCTTGACTTGTCCTCGTTCTCATTCTTGGTAAATCCTCCAAAGAGGTAGTAGTGCGTAAGCCTGATAACAGTTTAAGAATTTGTAATTCACCCTTAGGGGGATAATCTTATTTCGGGCTAGAGAAGTTGACACAGTTACCAGTTTGGTGTAGTAAAATTAAGTGACTAGATTTGTTGGATTTTGTCTGAAGCCAAGATTTCTTTTTGGTAACTGGCCACGTGCGGTGGATTCCGGAACAGAATACGCCGTTTCCTTCATCAAGGGGTGCCTGTAGGCGAGAGCTTTGCTCCCATTCGTCATCAATATCGTTAATGTTTATTTATGTACAACGGCGACACATATACCATGGTAGACGCGCACAAGGTTGAGTAGTAATAGTATTTGCCTGATAGCTCTTATTGCTAGTATGATGAAACAATATATATATATTACGCATATTGCGTTTATTATCAATTTGTTGAAATTGATTTTGATCTTCCGTAATCATTTTGTATATTATTATTATATTATATTATATTGTTACTTCCGTTATAACTAAAAGTGCCTATCGATTGTTCGATCATTCTTTATATCTATTCCATTTCCATTATAATTCAATTTAATTAAAATTACAGTCTGTATGTATACACAACCGATCTAGTTCTATATTCGTGAGCATATAGGTTATTATTTGTTTTCAATTAAGCTCTTTTACATGTTTTATATTTATATCATTTTGTTTATTGAAAGAAACACGACAACACTTGAACGTCAAGTCTAACGAGCACCCAATAAACTTAAACCTGCACGAACGTACCGACTTTTACTTGCTCAGAAATACCTCAACCAAACAAGTGTAGTTAATAGTCATTTGATTTTGAACCGACCCTAACGATTTAGTCATTTTAAACTTGTGGCGCCCTGGTCAATAGTAAATATTTGACCCACTCCCACGCCGACGAGCAATCGTAGCACATGTTGCGCTGGCCGCGTCCTTAAAGGTAGATAACATCTTATCTATTTCATATTGCTAACTCTTTTTAAAGGGTTTTACGCGCAACATACAAGGCTATGCAACCTCAAATCATGGCAAATTTCCCAATGGGGTAGTTATTTTGACAAACTAGGGATAAAATTCCCAATAAATTTCATCATGTCCAAAAATCGTAACAGATCTGCTTTTGATTGAGGTACTGGCATATTCTGAATTGCACTCATAGGTGTAATCAGAATTCGTTTGAATCTCTTCTTTCAAAATAACTTAACACTTTTTTCTTAAACTGAATTTTACTTATGTTATACTTCAGCCCTCTATCCAAAACAATTTTAAGATTTGAATCATGTTCAGTCTATGTTGATCCAGAAATAATAAGGTCATCAACATAAAACCCTACACCCTCAACGTCACCAAAAAGTTCAAAAATTATCCGCTGGAACACTTCTGGAGATGAACATAATCCAAAGGGTAACCTTCGGAATTGGCATCGGCCAAATGATGTCCCAAAAGTCATTAAGCGCAAAATTATGGCAACCACACAATGGACGTATCGCCAAAATGTTTGTGGACGGCACCAAAGACTTGCTCGAATGCCTTTGATTTGTCGCAATTTACCGACAACGAAGCGAACACCGGCAAACTAACAGACCTCATCCCTCACCCGCATTCGTGTTGTCCGAGGTTTACCAAACTCGGCCAAATGTGTATGCGTGGCATTAGAAATTCTGGTACATTATAGACCACCGTGCTCTAACATTCTAAACATTCTAGAACCAGTGAAATAAACAGTGTGTTTGTTTATTTCAAAGTCTAGAACTAACTAATGTGACGTGACATCTGTCACGAGCAGTGTTGCCAACATACAATACTCGGACAAGGAGCAGAACAAGAGATGTATAATGTGATGCTTATCTCATATAGCAGCGATGCATAAAAACTAGTTTCATATTTGTATTGATTGCTATTCTTACCACAATCATATTAACGGCCTTTTCACGGTTTCACACCTTATAGAATATCGTAGTTCATTTGCGTTTTTGTTAAAGATCAGGGGCGGAATAATTAGTTTTATGCAATTATTGATGCATCGCTGCAATGTGCAAATGGCATCTGAAACGTGACGATATATTAGCTATTAAGTTGCAAATGGCATGTAGGAATGTAACTATGTTTTTAAGGATGCGTCTTGATGGATTTACTGAGAATTCCTCGCTTAAATGCCAAACGTAAATTAAGATTTTTACGTCAAATATGGTCAAGGAACCGATAAAAGTCTGCATTATTACAGGATTAAAATATCAAATAATTGATGTAATTATATTTTATCTTTGAAGGGTAGAAGATATTATTTTACTTTGATGCCTAAGAGATAGTAAATCTCTCTAATTAGGAAAAAAACTGAAATGTGTTCAAAATCTTAAAAATATGCTGTTCTGTGCACTCGCCAGCCCTTAATGTTTTTTGACCCCAACACTTTGCAATATATTCAAAATTTTATGTAGATTTCAAAGATCTGTAGCAGAAGCATGAGAAAATTGAAATGTGCCTACAATTTTATTTAGGATGACAATCTGATATTTTCCTTTCATTTAGAAGTAAAACTTAGTATTTCTGCTCCCTTTACAGGAACTAATAAGGTAAAGAGGTATAATGAAAAATCCAGTCGACTGTGACGATCACGTGTTAAGGCTAGTCCTCGATACGAGACGAGTGAAAGATTCAGTATCATAGGTGGATATCCATGGTTCTTTGACGAACCTAACTTGATATATGGGGCAAAGAGATGCATCATATTAATTCGATTTCGACAAAGAGCTGGCCTTCCCAGAAGGAGTGGCATTCCGAAGTATACATAATGTAAATGTCTAAAACTTCTATTAACTAACCCACAATCGTTTAAGGTTTTTTTTTCTGCCGAACAATGCAATGCATGTGTCAAGAAGACTTGACTAATTGATATTAAAATGGGTGTACACTCATATCAATGTTAAAGCTTGATTTACTAACTGGAGCGGAAATCGAGAATCTCAGAATAAAAACTTTTAATTAGATTATTGGTACAAGTGCAAGGTCTGGTATTCTAGTAGTGCGTACGTTATTATTTATAATTTATGTCGAATGCATGTAATAAATCAGCATTGATTTAAGCGAGCACGTATTAACTATTTATGTCGATTTTATCATTTTAATTCGACACCTAAGTCGACTTATTGGAACAGTGAGTGAAATCCGGCGCACGTTATTTAAGTGACTAATAAAAACTTTGAGAACAATTCGATTGCCTATATTTAATATTAATTCTATTTGGGGATTTTTAACTCATTGATCTCTGTCTGACGTAAACATTAAACATAACACCGATTTAGCCCAATAGGAGCTAATTTTATGTACCTCTTTCGTAGTGACAAGAAGCTGCATGTAATTTTTGTCGTCAGCAAGTTACTCATTAATATTGCTTAAAAGCTATTGTTTAAATTGAAGGGAGTATAAAATATATTCAAATATATTGACTCACGATGCCTTTGAAATTCCCGACCCAAATCAACTTATAACTCCACTTTATCGTCAGATCTTTCGACCATTCTTTAGGACGTCAACTTTTTGATAGGTTACTACGGCATTTCTATTTGGCAAAATTTGGCTTGTTGCATATTTTTATTTATGCAGAATGTAGATGGTATAGTTTCTTCCTTGGAAAGGGAGCCTTCCCAATCGAGCCAATCTTTTTCCAAGCCTCTGGTGATTGATATTCTAAATAAAGAACCCATCGTGAAAGTTATCTGGGCTAACGAAAGCTTGTGACAAACAGACAAATAAATAGTAATGGCTGTTATTATAAATAATTTGCTATAAGACTTTGATTTATATTATATACTGGATATGCAACAGGTAATTTAACATTACCATTATTTATATCTCTTATTATTGTTTATATTTAGATCAGCTGAAAACTTATATTCAGCAAATGCGTCGTTCACGAGTTGCAGACTGTTAAAAACTGCATCAATAATAAAAATAATAAAAAAAAAACTGATTTTGACCCTTCATGCCATGAACACCAGGCTATTACCAGTATATATTGAGCAGATAACATCAATGGAAGACCCAAATACCTTATAATACTGAGTTGCACTAACATTATCCAGAGCATCTGAAGCTTGATTCAGTGGGTCCTAAGGTTCCATTATTGATGAGGAGGCTGCAAGGAAGGATTGATGAACTGAGGAATGATATTGCCAGGGTGACTCAATATATAGGTAGCACAAAGACAAAAATAAAACAAAAAAACCTAACAAGGCCATGATTAGATAAATACCAATCTCATATAATGTGATACCAACACAATCCTTGAAAAAGGTCTTGACGCCTTGCATCAACAAATTTCTGTGTACTTTGAACGAATAAAGATATATCAACTGAGTTACCACAGAAAACAATATAAAGTGCATTTCAGCAGAATGAAGAAATGCTTTTACAGAGGACTTAACTCTTCTCCAAAACATATCAACCTCAGTACCCCCAACCCATTGATGTAGGTGGCTTCTGGAAAAAACAGCTGGCAACTCCGGTTACATCAAATATTACCACAAAGATTTAACGAAACGATTTGTCAATCATTTACAGAAAAAGAGGTCACCGATGTTATTAAATACTTACACCACGCACTGCATGTTGAACGGAATCCTAGCGGAGCAGCGCAAGGGATGCCTGAAGCATTCAATGGGCTGAAAGGAACAGCTAATAATTAATTGGTAGAAAAACAGAACTTTTATGAGTCTATATCGACTACAAAAAGACCTTCGATTCAATGATACCTACATGACTATCTCTTCGAAATTCTAGACATATATAAAATAAACCCAACCATAATTGGTTTTCTGTGGCACGCCATGGAACAATCCAGAAACCACTCTGAAGACCAATATTATAAATATCAAAAGGGGAATCTTTCAGGTTGATTCCTTGAGTCCGCTGTGGTTTTGTCTTGCTCTGCCCCCTTGTCCAACAGGCTGAATTCCACCAAATATGGTTTTAATATCTATATGGATGATCTAAAGCTAATGAGAGCCATGAAGAAAAAGCGGAATCAAATGTTACAGTTTGTTGAAGATTTCTCCAGAGGAATTCAGATGCAGTTTGAAATAAATAAGTCTCGCGCTATTAACATATTGCGTGGAAAGCTGCAGGTGGGCGGATTCGGTACTGCGAGTGGCGAGATAATTGAATCGATGCAGATCATTTGAATTCAAGAAAAGGGTTAGACAACTGTTAAAAACGCAACTGAATAGCGAAAACCTATTTAGAGTAATCAACACTTAAGCATGCTCGGTGCTTAAATATTCTTTGGACATTGTAAATGCGATATCCAAAAGTTACAACGCAAATTAGGAACCTTGCTAACAAAGGCGCAAAATGACCACCCTAAAAGCGTTGTAGAAAGAACAACCCTTCGTCGATAAGATAGAGGACTAACAGTTATGGAACTGTGGAAATTACTTTTTAGCGAAAGTTCAAGAGTTCAGAGAATTATATGTGCGGCTGATAAGTCGACTGCACTGCTTCTGCACCAATGGGAATATTCCGAGCCGAAAAAAAGTTGGAGTGATGGAAGGAAAAGTAGCTTTATGGGAGACATACGACTGAGGTGATGCAGGAACATGTCGACAGGCGTGCGGTAAACTATTAGCTTGCCTCAGGAAGAATGTTCGCAGGAACTGAAGGCTTTTTACTGGGAATTCAAGATCAGGTGGTTCCAATAAAACACTACCTGAAATACATCATCAAAGATCTCCAAATAGATAGTGATAAGTGTAAAGACAAAGTCAAAACAACGGAGTACATACAATGCGTTACTGCAGGAGGTCAGCTTTTCTCTGAAACGAAATATAAGGATAGGGATGATAATGTTATTTATCAGGACCCAGTCAGCATTCTGAGACTTCTCACTCAGGGTTGGGTGTTCTATTACAAATATAAACCTCAAATAGCTCCGGAAAACTGTAACTTCCGACTCAACCGGGATCGTGCAATCTTAACTGACCATCATCCTCGTAAACAAATTCTCCAAGGTTGCAAACTTTGTCCAAGTTTAAGTACCTAATACTCATCTGCTGGAAAAACGCGGAGATTTCCAAATACCGAGAGTTGGCACTGTGCCAACAACAATTTCATTAATTGGAGTTGTTCCGAAAAGCATTCAAAGAAATATCGAAAAGTTAGGGCTGACTAAAAACCTGTATAAGACTATTCAGAAAACTGTCATGCTTTCGACCGCAAGAATTGTTCGAAAGTTCATCGGATGCCCAAGATCGGAAATGTAAGAAATGTCAGTTCAAAGGACCCCAGCAGAGTTTAATCCCTCTAATGCTTAACGCATCTGGGATTAAGTGTTAAGTCGTTTTAGAAGGAGTGCGAATGCCGAAAGGCATGCAATTCGGGCTAATAATAATTATAATAATAATAATAATAATAACAATAATAATAATAATAATAACAATAATAATAATAATAATAATAATAATAATAATAATAATAATAATAA
>MU183450.1:128832-159453 GCA_016904865.1 Pissodes strobi
AATAATAATAATAATAATAATAATAATAATAATAATAATAATAATAACAAAATTACTGCAATCGTATACCTGGCAGTTTCTGTTATTCATTACAGCTTTGGGGTTATTAAGTGTACCAAGGCCGAAATCCCAAAACTAGATAGACAGACGAGGAAAGTACTCACCATGCATGGAGCACTACACCTGAAAGCCGACATTGACCGTCTCTATATTCCTAGAAAAGATGGAGGCCGCGGTTTACTCAACATCGAAACAAGCCATGATATCGCCTTAGCAGGTCTCAAGAAGTATTTAGAACAAAAAGTTGAAGACAAATACCTCAAAATGGTTTTTAATCAGATGCAGGACAAAACGACCATTGTAATGGAAGATATGAAGGAAGATATTATAGACATCAAGGAATCTGAAACGAAAAGAGTAAAAGTCATCAAAGAAAGAATGAAACTAAAATTAAGAAAAGAACACAAAGAGAGATGGAGAGAAGAGGCGATGCATGGTCAAATCCTGAAAGAGGTAGAAAAAGAAATAATCGATGAGAGTCAAACATGGAAATGGTTACGCACGTAAACCTGAAAGTGGAAACCGAAGCCCTGATCACTGCAAGCCAGGAGCAGGCCATGCCACTAATTATACGAAGACGAGAATCCTGAAGACTGACAAAGACCCAACTTGTAAACTTTGTCGGACACACCAGGAAACCATCCACCACATTGTCTCTGGCTGCCCAATCCTGGCAAAAAAAGCATATCTCGACCGCCACAATCAGGTTGCTTCTCATCTGCACTGGAATATATGCAAACATCACAACATTCCAGTAGACGACAAATGGTACAAACACATCCCACCTCCAGTGATAGACACCCCAGTCGTCACTATCATTTGGGATATGCAGGTGCAAACGGACCGAACCATTAAAGCCAACAAGCCTGACATCATCCTGAAAAACAAGAAGCAGAAGCAAATGAAGCAATGTTTGTTGATTGATGTAGCGATTCCATCAGACTATAACATCGACAAAAAAGAAGCCGAGAAATATCTCAAATATAAAGATTTACAAATAGAAACTCAGAGGATGTGGAATACGAAGACATCAACAATTCAGTGGTAATTGGCGCTACGGGGGTTGTATCGAGAAGGAGTCTGAAAGCCATCAAACTCATCCCAGGAAGCCACAACCTAACTATACTCCAGAAATCTGCTTTGCTGAGCACTGCACACATCGTGCGCAAAGTCCTCTCTCTACTCACCCCAGGAGCAAGGTCAGCTCTCGGAGAGTTTCTTTCACCACCGCAGGAGCACTGTGTGATATCAAAAACAATAATAATAATAATAATGATAATAATAATAATAATAATAATAATAATAAATTTATTTTTCTCAAGTAAAAGTAATAAACAGAAGAGTCTCTCAGATCAGCCCTTTCGACTTACACTCACGATCTTCTATTCTTGGCAGAATATATGAAAGCATAAGCTTCACGTTAAGTGCGGTTAAAGTTATGTTTACTTGTCTACAAAATGTATGTCCATGAAATATAATAAATACATTAAAATATTTTTATTAATAAAAACGCAGAAAACAACATTGTTGAATCGTTTCTTTTTTGCTAAACAGCTTCGAAAAATGTAGGTTTATAGGACTTTTTTGTCTTACTGATGAGATCAGGAAAATATCAAAAGCCAAACTAACCCAAAACAGGCGTAAGACTGAACTTTTGCACATAAGCTTTGTATTCGGCTGATAAGCCTTAATAGTTGTGCCTATTTATTCTAAGAGTCAGAATTTTTCTCACATCTATCATCTAACAATATGAAATACTTACATGTTGGTACAGGGGGACATGGTGGATCAGCACAAGCAAGTTCTTCCAAATGACACTCCAAAGCATTGGGACAGTTAATGTCATCACAGGGATCTCTACATCTACACATTGGACAACCGTCTTTGGTTAGTGAGAAACCATGGGGACAGAACATTCTACAAGTGGCATCTGCACATGGCTTTGGTGCTGCAACAAAATAAAATAAATAATTAGTGTGTTTTTTACTTGCATTAAAGAAAGAAAGAAAGAAAGAAAAATATTTATTGCATACAACATAAAATGTACATATACAAAAGGTGTCATTCGCAAAGTACGTTCTTCCATAACACCCAAACGAACAAAAGTACTAAATGAAATATACAACACAATATACAAGTTATTAGGTAGACTACACAAAGATACAAATCGCTAGTAACGCTTGCATTAGTTTCAACAATATACAAACAGTGAAATATAATAGTAATAAATCTGAGGCTATTCCTTCAAATGACTAAATACAGATACACAGTTCTATTTTCCTTTGTCGAATAAGTTTGTGATTCTTCGTAACTGAGACTGAGAGATCTAGATAATAGGTAGCAATTTAAATAGTAGTCAACATTCGAAATCTTCATTACCCCTACTTTTACTTATCATAAGGTTCAGGACCATAAAGTAAAATCAGTAGTTAACAAGAAAACAATTGTCAATCTTAAAACAAGTGGTTCTTGCCCTCCAATTTGTCAATTTGTAAGTCACAATCCCATGAATCCCAGTGAACTGTCGAACATTTTCTGGGAATTTATTCCCTAGGATCTCGATGTAATCTACGTAGCGAGTGGCTGAGAGGTTTAGGTAGTTGGGTCTCACCTGGACGGCACGGGTTCGAACCTCGTTGCTTTTTTTTATTATTTTTTTTTTAAGATTATGTTTCTATACAGTTTTTTTCTTGATTTTGGGTATGTCTTGGGTTAGCTTGGGTTAGCACCTGGTTAGTTTCCTTTTCTTGAGCCTCCGTAGCGAGCGAAGCGATCGGAGGGTCATGCGGATCGACCAATAGGAGAGGCCGATTTTGATATAGTCGGCTACGCCTGTAAAGGATCTTTAAATGCAGAGCATTAACCCAGTTGCCCTACCGTCCTTTTAAAAGGACGCTGTAAACCTACTCATTCTAGCAAAGTTTGACTAATCAAACACAGACGCGCCACCGTTAATTTCGATTATTAAAATTGATAAAATCATAAACCGAAATTCTGAATTAATCCAGTGTTTGTGCTGTATTTTTGAATTTATCTCATTATTATTTTGTGCTTACTGACGATGGCTAATTGGAGATAAGTTTATTTTTCGAATTAGGTACTTTTTAACAGCTGATAAATATGTTCTGATTTCCTTAGCACTTGAATTAGCCATTAGTAAACATAACCTCACTTTTCAGTTTAGCATTTCTGTAGTATGAGGGCAAATGTGTGTCCGTCCTTTTAAAAGGACGGTAGGTTTATACACTACTTTCAGGATTTTTTTTTTCATTTATTGGAAAAAAGCCTCTTACTTTAGCTGATCTGCTCGAAGAAATTGAAAAAGACGGCGATGCTGACATTCCAGAGAGAATAACCATTTTTCCACCAGAAAATGCCAACGAAGATGGCGAGACTGACGAAGATTCGAGGGACGAAAATGTTGTCGATATTAATAATTTGCCAGGTTCTCAATTAACAGATGAAGTCGAGGCTAAAATAGAGGTATCATCAAGTGTGTCTGAAAGTAAAGATGACAAACCTCTTTCTACATTTGTTGAAAGAAAGCCGAAGTTGGTGAAATCGTTTGATTATCAGAAGGTTGACCTGGAAGAGCCTAACTTTTCTAATTGGGAGTCTTTGGCGTATGTGCGTAATGATGTTTCTCCTGCAGCTGTTTCCCAATTGTCTTTTTGACAAGGAAATGATGGATAAAATTCTCTATTTCACCAACCTATTTGCCCAGCAGAGAAACCGTGGAGGAGATATTACTGTAGATGAACTTTTATGAGTGTTTTGCTGCTTAGTGTTTACGTACCTCTTCCGCGTACAAAATGTTCTGGCAAAACAGGGCTGACGCTAATATTAAATTACAATGATAACACCAGACTAGATAAGGCCGATAAATAACCAAAATGATATGATTTGATATAGTGAACAAAAAATTATTTGATCATGCTCCTATTGAAGAAAATCATAGTGTTGACAGATCAATGGTGTCTTACGTCCGACGCCATAGTGGAAAACAGTTTATTAGGGGGAAGCCTATTCGATGGAGTTACAAATTCTGGATTGGTTCCTTGCGCTTAGGATACATAGTTAAGTCTGATCCTTATCAAGACTCTTCTGCAGCACTGCCGGCAAAATATAGGCACATGGAACTTGGACCTTGTGTATTTCTCGATTACGCAGACGACCTACAAAAATATCATATAAATCGTTCCACTTATACTTTGATAACTATTTTACATCTTAATCTCTTCTGCTAGAATTGAAGCTAAATGCCATACAGGCAACAGGGACGATGAGGGAGAATATAATTCCACAATCACCTTTATCAACTGCTGCAACCATGAAAAAGAAAGAACGAGGACAATTTGAGTATGTAACTTCGAATAATGGTATCCTTATTTATTAAAGGCATTCACTGTGAGTATTTCAACGAAATAAAGTGAAGAGATTCTCCCAGTCCGAAAAAGATGATTAAATTTTATCACGAAAATATGGGAGGTGTAGATCGCGGTCTACGTTAGTACAGAGTGTGTCAATTAGAGGAAAAAATGATACTTCTCCTTATTTGCCCACTTTATTGATATGGTTATGCAAAATGCTTGGCGCATTCACAAGCATAACGATGAAAAACTGGATCAATTAGAGTTTCGAAGATCAGTTGCTACTGAGTTGCTGGAAACGCACAAAAGAGCAAATAAAAACTGCCAAGAAATTCACATGAGTTTTCCCATTATGACCGATTGGATCCTTTGGCTTTATACAATGAAAGACAGCGACGATGTTTTGTATGTCATAAAAAAGCTAATTTCATACGTCGCAAATGCAATGTGGCTCTGCATCCAAAAGACTGTTGTTTAAACTTTCATATAGCCTATTTTTTTGGGTTTAACTATAAATTTAGAATTCTGTATCAGATTGTTATTGTTTGATTGGCAGTTTATTTTGAAATCACATTTTTTATTTTTTATGATAGTAGTATATAGCCCTACCGTCCTTTTAAAAGGACATCCTGTTTCGCGATGATAAAAAGCTAAATATTAAAAAAAAAAAAATTTGTACTTAAATATGTGTATTTACTAAGTATTTGAAGAAAAAAACTTTTAGAAAAATATATATGTAGTTTCAGGGCTAAACGGGTTAAGCATCAGCGGTTTCTGCCGATTTTATTAAACGTTGCGTACCTCAAATATCAAAGTTGTGGCAAGCAATATCAAAATATAGAACACAAAATATTAATCTCTTGTGTCGTGTGATCTTAAGCACATACCGGTTTTTTTTTCTATTGTGACTTTGCCATAACGGCTTTGAATTACCTGTATCAGCATTTGCATAAAAGGTCATTTGTCTCATAAAATATTAATTACCTTTGTTGTTTTACATGAAAAGGAAGATCAGTGCACGAAGAATTGCTGCAACAATTAAGAATTTAACCGATCCCATATCTAAGGAAGTACGTGACGTGATGTGACATTATCTTTCAACCTTTCTTACGGAGAAAAGTGAATCACGTTCTCTTTTCTTAAAGATAAATATAATTCTACAGACTAATTCAGATTTCGTACCATTTAATAAAAGAAGTCTTTAGTGTTACTGTTCTGAATTTGCCATTGATGTAATAAGCGGTATGAAATTACAAGTGTGATTATGCAAATATAAGGAACAGCTTAGTAGATCGGAACAGTGGCCAGCGAGCGGACTGGCAAATAGAGCTCAATACAGCAAAATAATGCACTGCTCTTCATATTGAGCACAAGTACTTCACCTTAGAAATACCACCAAGTTCACGGTCGTTTAAAACAATTAAAACTTGCAACAAATGCCTCAGATCTAAAGAATTGCTATTTCAAAAATATTGAGCGAGATCTCTGTTGTTTCAGGCTATTGTACGTGAACTAGAAAAATTTATGTTAAAACTATTTATAGGAATCTGCATCCTATACCTTGGTTCATAAGTATGCTTAACATAATAATTATATTTATGCAAAAACCAACAAATATTCAATATACAGGATTAGGAAAATTATCAGAACGGTCGATTTTTTCAAAATATACAGGGGTTATCAAAAAATGTATATAAAGGCTGTTGGGCTTTCCCCTTGATCTAGCAGACTGGCCGAAGAATATAAGCTTAGATTTTCAGGAACATTTTACTAAAAACATACATGAACAAAATATAGACAAAATAAGTGGGTGTGCGAAACAATTTCACGTAAAAAAACCAGGCAATTACAAAGTTCAGGATTTTACAAAGTAAAAGTGAATGACGAAAAGTTCTCCGTGAGTTAGTGTTTAGTTCCAAATCTGGCTGTGTTTACTCTTATGTATGTATTTTTTTTTTCGAAGTAAGGTGTTAACGTTAGCCTCAGTGTATTTCTGTTAATTGAAATATTATTTTATTTTTACTAATTTATGTTTTGGTTCAATAAAACTTTTTTTATCTTATTTCGTGTTTCTTTTCTGGATTTTCTAAAATATATTATTTTTTTATTAAAATGAATGGAAATTTATAAATACTGGAAAAACTTAATTCAAATCTGAATACAAAACTACATTATAAATAATATTTTTAGTTCGAAATCGAAACTAAAAAATTCAAATGGGAGCCGAAGTCATATTGGGGCCCGAAAAATTGCTAGGGCCTAGGGCCCAACTCCTTGGAAAATAGGCCCTAGGGTGTAAATTGCTATAAATATTACATACCTCCTGATATGATCTCTGTTTATCGCCATACCCCCGTAAAATTAAAATATCAAATATCTCTGTTTCAGTAAGTAAAAATGCCATGCTATTTCCTTCGTTGCTTAATTCTGTCAGGATTTGACTTTCAGATCATAGAAAAGTGATTTATATATACACGGTAAATCACTTTTCTATGTTTCACATGTCAAATTATTAGCAACAAAGGTCATACTTCATTTGTTGCTCAGGCAAATACGACTACATTCGAATATCGCATTGTTATCCGTTATTATTTGAAACGCCCATATCTAGGAAAATAACGAATTTAGGCATAACGTATAGTTAATAGAAAATATTCAAAATTGGCTGGACAATCAAAATAAGTAATAATATTTAAAGAAATATAACTAACATTTCCCACAACTTTATGGGTGACCCTGTATATTCCAATTTATTACAGATATGTAGATTTTTAAAAGCCCTACAACTTTCATATAAGACATTTTTTTATAACCCCTGTATATTTCCAAAGAATCGACCCTTCTGGTAATTTTTCCTAACCCCGTATTTAATGAGCGTGCATTAAGAATACTTTCAGACAACATTTTGCCCTCTTAAATATATTTCTTAAAATATAATTTTGAGCAACGCCTAGTGGCCTTAAGGAATACATTTTAATAATTAATTAGTACTATATAGTCCATGCCACTGGTCATTGCATGTGACTTTATTTACAATTGCATCTGACTTTGATGCTTTTATAATTTTAAATTATTATATTTAATTGTAATGGCAATTTAATTACATTCGTATTCAAAACAACTTCCAAATTACGCAGCCTCCAAACAAAAACACGTGCACACCGGGCAGTGTTTTAATAATTTTTTAACAAAACAACAGCACAAATTCTCCATCTAGTTTTTCATTTCTGATCTGGTTACATATTTTAGTGTTAAAAGTGGAAAAATCAGGTCATGGGTATTTAGCACCAAAGACATCCGCTTAAATCACTCAGGCGCTATCATTATCCATAGTTTATGGTTTCTACTTTTGTTTCTACCGATAATTTTATAATTAACTACACAAGCTGGCTAATTATTACAATTGCTTGCAATGAATGGTCACGTTTACATCGCAAATATTTAATATTCAATACGCATATAGATTGGAATATCAACTTGATCCTTGCCTATTGTTAAGAAAAGGTGTAGTCCATTTCTTTTATTAGTGTTATCCAAATAGGCGTTAATGTTTATTAGTTTCATTGATATTATTACACTTGCACAAAATGCAGTACATTTCTGTATTAAGATGAAACACATAAGCTGGTATATCCTCGATTTCACCATATTTGTTAATTTGGTATTGATATGGAAAATAAAAACCTCTCATACTAAACTATATTATTTTTGTATACGTTAAAAGGTTAGATCTGTCAAAATATGATTGAGGATGAGCAAAAAAAATGGTTTAATAATCAAGAAGACTATTATTAAATTCGAGGAAAGAAATTAAACTCTAAACAAAATTAGTTCGAATCAATAGAAATGTCAAATGAAGCAAATCACTAAGAATAAATTCTCTAAATAAAATAGTTCAAAAATTCAGTGTGCATATGAATCATCAATCAGATGTGACACTTCATCGGCGGCAAAAATTTTTTTTTTGCCGATATCTCCGCAACGGAGTCTCGGACCAAAAATCTGACAAGCGATAACTCTGTTTCACGGCGTCATCAGTACGGGGGGGCTATACCCCCCACCTCCCCGGATGTTAAAACATTTTCAGAAAATGGGAAAAAGAATTTTCCCATCGGAAAGTTAATAAGAGTATTATAAAACGAAATAAAGGAAAAAAATAGTACAAAAAAAGAAGTTAGAGAAACACGGTTTTCGGCGAAAAAAAAAGGTGTCGAAACCGGGGGCGAAAGTTGAGAAAAAGTTTCACTTCAATTGTGTGCTTATAAAGGTGAGGCACATATTTTTTTTTCCCAAATTTAATTAATAGGCGCTCAAAGTTGAGTTAAAAATTGCAAAAAACGTATTAATTAAAAAAAAATAATATTTTGAAAACTAACCGTTTCTACAGAAAATGGTGATCATTTTCGAATTCAGCAAGTTCGAAAATATAGGTATCAAATCATGAAATGTTATTTTTCCGGAAAATTTAAAAAATCGATTTGTCAATATGAAATTTTCGTTACCTTCCCTCAAAAACCCCAAAATTTTTAAAACCAATAAAAATGTGTTTACTACCTAACTTGCTAGCGTAGATGATGAAAAAATTGTCAGTTTTCCTTAATCGATCTGGATTTTCAGTTTTTCACAAAAATGTTGTAAAATAAGTTCAAAACTGCAGACTCTATTCGAATTGACGAATTTTTTAACTAGCAAAAAAATCGAATTTAGAATAGTCCAATATTCGAATATTTGAATTATTCGTATACAGTTCGAGCCTTAACTTAAAGTGGATTATGCGAAACAACCTTAATTCCATAATTTATTCACAAAATCTCTCAATATTTAATGTCAACAATTCAGATTATTTTTCTATTTAATCGCCATTCAGTACGACAAATACATTTTTATTTAACAATGGAAGAACAACTAGAAAACTTCTATATTATTATACCCAAAGGAAAAATAATATTTTGTTTGCTTATGTTTTTTTTTGTATTTTATCAATTCATTCCTAAATAATCCCATAAAATTTTATAAAAATACCCTCAATGTATATTTATCGGCGGAAATGAATTCGGTATTTAACAGCCCTTTCAACTAACCTCCAAAAGATATAGAACTCTATTTGCAAAAATATGTTAATGTAGTTGTGTACTAAAGGATTGGGCAAAAAACTAAAATCAATTTTACACATACATAAATTAGTTTAGTCTGAGCGTGTATTATACAAACAACGCATTGGAAAAATATGCATTTTTTGAATTGAAATGAATGTCATGCAAGATACATTTCCCCACACTAGCTAGACACATTCGCGTCAAATGACAAATTTAATTTCAAAAATATAAAATGAATGTGAAAAATATAAACAATTTGGTCCCACCGAAAATCTGAAAAATATAAACAATTTGGTCCCATACTTCGGAGATAAAATTGATCTATGCGATGTAAACCAGTCCAATAGTACTGCTTTGCCTTTTTGATTTACGTAATTTGTTATTTTTACGCCCCTGGTTTGACGTGGGTCGTTCTGGTATTTGTGTTTATGTGTTATATGGAAAATCCCATATTATGCGTTTTATCTAAATCTATACATGTTGTCGAACAAGATCAATTATGCAATTATTTAACATGTCCTTAATGCGACTATGTTATGTCCTTGCTTTTGCCTGAAGGATAGACAAGAGATAATACTAAATTTTATTAATGATGGCCACGAACGCACTTTATAATATACGATACTGATATTATCAACGTACAAATGAAGCGCACAAAATTAAGCTGGGAAATAAGTATAATAAATAAACTAATTTAAAAGAACACATGGGACAAGCTGACAGAAAAATAATACTATACATGCAATAACAATATAACAGAATAATTTAAATAAATAAAACAGTTCGAGAGTGTAGTATTAGAAATTTGTTGCAATTACACGCCACTCTATTAGCAAAGGCGGTTTCTTTATTCAATTTATATAAAAGAGCTGCTGTCGTTTTTTTTTCGTCTTGCAAGAACTGATAGTGCAGATAACTCCAACACATCAGTACAATTAGGTTGCTAAAAACCTTATACAAGCAACAGCAAAAGCAACTTATTCCAGATTCCTCATTCCACACATCAGTCTAGTTTCGTAGGAAAGTTCTGAGGGGGGAAACGGTGTTTGTATAAGCAAGCGAACTTGTTCTGCACCCTCTGAAATCTATTTTTATGGACAGTGTAATTCGGAGTCCAAATCACTGAACTGTGTTCCAATATGCTGCGAACGAGTTAGTTATAGAAACACGCAAACCCTTCGGGGTTGCGTTTTATTAATTTGACCAACTTAAGTTATTAATTAAGAACAATATTATCAACACGCAGGTTGAAAGACAATTGTCTATCAAAAACGACTCCTGCGATTGTGATAGATTCGTTGTCAATGTTGAAGATACTAGAGAATTCTTACATTTATAGAAACTGATTGCATGTGAATACACTGATAGTTTGAAGAGCATCAGGAAACGAAGTGGTCCAGAGCGGTTTGCAAACTATTTTAGCCCGCATGAATCACACTGTAAAATTTCAGGTTGTCATGTACAATAGAACATGAGAAGATTTGAAGCAAGACATTCACTGCTCTCATAAGTCACGCAGCTCAATGTGCTGCCGACGATCACTTAAGTACTACAAAAACAAAATTTCCCGCATTCCAAGCCACAAATGACAGACACTGTCAAAAGCCTTGGTAAATGCAGTCGACTGCATTAGCTCGATGTGTGACTTAAGCATGCCGGATAGACCGCGAACACAGCTTATACCGTACCGAATCAGTTATTTAACTCTCCACGTGTTTTGAAGCAATAAAATCCAACCAATAGGAGCATTTTCCTCATATTCTTGGCGTCTGCTACGAGCCGAATTATATGAGGGCGACTTCGTTTATTTATGAATAACAGAACCGGTTTGGTGTCCAATGTAGTGTTATCTTTTTCTATTACGACAGTTTGCTGAATCGAAGAGACATAAACCTGGTTGAGTCAGAAACTGAACACACCGCACAGCGTTGGACTCTCGATTTTTTGATAAGAAGCAGCAGGTTACGTTCTTAGATTGGATTGTTTGCGTGTTATTATTTGTGCTCAATTATTTATTTATTTAAGTGTGTTAACTTTTTGGACATTTAATCATTAAAGTGTTTTCATTGTTAACCATGGTCGTATGTTGTTTTTTCTGCAAAGGGTACAAGAAAGCCAATCCAGCTTCAGGATATTTTAGTTTTCCGAAAGATGAAAGGTTATAAGTAGATGTTTACATTAAGTATTGAGATTAAAGTATAATAGTTCATTCATATCACATTGCATGATAAATTAATATTCTACGTCGATAATTGTTTGGCTCCCTTCTGCAGGAAGTTTAACTTTTTAAACTTGAGACATATATTGTAGTTTTGTCTAGCCTCTTAGCATCCCATAATAAAGGCAACCAATTTAGAACCGTCACACTAATATGACAAAGGTGGTATGAAAATTTAATTAGAAATAAGTAGTGAACAATATCACATACCTACAACTCTTTATTCATTGCCTACAACTATATAAATGGCTTCGAGTGACGAAATATCAATTTATTAAGCCCGTTTGACGCGATCACATTTTTGATAAAATTTCTGCCCGTAGTAATCTTTCGAAAACGGCAATCTTACTTTGCGCTCGAAAAACACACAGAACTTTTTCTACAGCCGCATTTTTTAAAATTAAATGCACATTTTTCTCTATACTTATTCTGAAATTTGCAAATGACTGTCAGTTTTGACATATTATATTCGGGCTTCGGGCATATTTAGAACAGGAGTGCCAGCAACAAACTGTAACAAACGCATGACTGTCACTTATTTATCCTCGGTTTCCATGACCATTCATAGCACACTCGACGGAAAAAGTGAGAATTTTCTTTTCCTTGTTCGCGCTAGAGCGCAAAATAAGGATCCACGGCATTCGTCGATTTTGCGATATCATTTGAATTTAACAATTAGTTATTTTGTGCGTGGCTGTAGAAAAATTGATATTCTATGTTCATATCAAAATATTTATATATTTATTTACACTTATAAACACCATATTCATGGTTATGTATAAATGACTGATCATTCTCGATCACGTTTACCAGATATCTTTTTTTATCAATTTCACTTACAGTTCCTACATATCATGTTTAGTTTAATTTACTAAAAATGTAGACTAAATTAAATCCAGTCCGTCTCTGTTGAGTTCCAGCTGGCCATTAAAACCTAACATTTTTAATGTATGAAGGGCATGCGCGAAAAATGAGGAAAGCATGAAAAAGTCAAATCTGGCTTCATCGACATCAAAGGAGCCGACGTAGAGTTCAATAACTGATTCGGTACGGTATAAGCTGTGCCGCGAACGTTTAAGTCACCTATAATTAAAATTTGTGTTTTATTGGTGACTTCTTTATTAAAAGCAACAATAGCGTCCGTTTTTCTTTGAATCTGTTCCTCCAACTTTCCTCGCTTTGGTAAACTTCGTTAGCAAAATCATGAATTTTTCTTCTTTGCATTCTGTAGTACTCATCCTTATCCTTCATCTCCCTTTTAATCCTGAACAATTCACGGTCCAACTTTTTTATATTCATCTGTTTTTCTAAATCGCACTTTTTTTCATATTCAGCCAGAAGGTGACTTTTATTTCAAATCTCGGTCAGGACGGAAGCCCGGAGGGCTTTTAACTAGAATTGAGAATAAAGGTCACCTTCTATCTGTAAATGAAAGAAGTCCGATTTAGAAAAAGAGACGAACATAAAAAAATGATGTGCCTCACCTTTATAAGCACACAACTGAAGTGAAACTTATGAAAGAGATATTAGGAATTGAGTTTTTTCCTCAACTTCTGCCTCCGGTCTCGACCTTTTCTTAAGATTTGTTTTGCTCTTTTTCAACTTTTTTAAAAAAATGTTTCAGTGTTTAATCCTAGATTTTAAAATCATATATATTTCGGAAATTGTTTTAGCATTGATCTAACTGATACATTTCAGCTTGATGGCATTATGTTTCAGCAAATGATTCTAAATTTTTGAATTATAGATATTTCGAAAATTGGCATTGTTTTAAATTTAAATATACTTCAGCTTTTTGATAAGATGTTGATAGATATATCAGGAATTGCTTTAGTAATATCATTCTATGATAACTTACCGACAGTAATTCATATTATCTTCCTATTATCATTGATTTCAGTGAATAATATGGGCGCGTTAATATTATAAATATTTCAGTAATCGAAATGATACTGTTTGATTGACGGTAACAAGTCGTTTTCGTTTCATGGCTCCTATTGTTCACGATATTTAACTTTTCTTATGCATTGACTGAATGGCTACACAAATTAGTTATTTCCTGAAGACCTTGCTATCATGTTGATATAATTTATTTTATTAAACTATAAGCAATACTTTATGAACTGTTTCATTGAAGATTTACTTAACAGTCAGGGTACAGTACCGGTACTAGAACCAGTATCTAGAAAGTAAAAGAGACTTTATTAATGATTTAATTACTAGATGTGCCCAAGTAATTGCTTGAATAATTGCTGTCATTATTTAAATGCGCATCGTTATGTTAATAATTATATTGCTCCACTGTAGTTCGCAGTACCACACTGGTATTGCGGGCCCGGAAAGTCGAAACTGAACGAGGCTTAAAGGGAACTGCCGACATAACAAAAAAGCTAAGCATTGGGGCTCCTCGGCGCGACCATTAAAACAGTTTTTTCTATAAAGTAATAAAATAATAAATACCTCGTTACCTTGTTGATAGAAACATCAAATGTACAGGGTGGCCCGTTTAAGACGGGCCTATACCTTATCTCGAAAACTACGGGGGTTGGAAAAAAAATTTAAATACAAAAGTTGTTCCTAGTAAAATGATCTTTATTTTTTTGTATTGTTTTAATCGTCACTTTTTTATATACAGGATGGTCAAAGAAAGTTACAATGAAACACCCTATATTTTATTACATTTTTGGATTCTACTTAAAATTCTAAGCATATTTGATGTATGATGTTAGACCTCTAGAGTTAGTAGTTTCACAGATATAAACAGTTCAGAAATTATGCAGTGGACTTTATGCCCGCACGGGCATAAAGTAATCCATTATGTAAATGGTATCTAAGGTATAAAATCACAATAATGTACTGGTATGACATAAAATTACAAATGTCTTACTTTTAATGCCTGTAACCATATTTGCTTTTTAACGGATGCTTGAAGAAGGACTCACTAAAGCCTGTTATAAATTGACAATTTTATCGCGAATTTATTTGCAAAATCACTTCGTGAAGTAACTTTTCAAGTGTAAAACACCAACATTAATTAAATCAAATTCAAGGACAGCTTCGCGAGTTTCTTCACTCAATTAGAACACGTTTTATTTTTCGTCAATATTTTCGTGAAGGTAGTAGTGCAAACTACTGGACGCAGCAATAATTAGGCTCTAAAATTTACAATTCAGATAAAAAAGTAAACAAACATAATTGTAACCTCAATAGATATTGTGTTGGCAGAAATGCGCACTGACAAGAAATATGTCAAGCAAGTTCGTGAAGGTCTACCTACCAATGATCTTCACGAAGAAATTCGCGATGTTCTCCACAAAAAAAATGTCGATGTAAAACAGCCATAAATCTCGGAGACAAGTAACAATTCGCGATTTAGAATTTAATCAGCTAAATATTGAAAACGCTCTCTCTCGACACCGACGAACATAGTAACGTGCTGAAATTTTAGACTTATCTCGCTACGTCGATTAACATAGTAACGTTCTAAAAGTTAGCTAAAAACTGATATCTATAGAGAAAAGTATGTGTATGTTTCTCAAGAGTAGGGTTTTCTTTGTTTCTGCAAAAAGATGCCACCGTATTGTGCAACTGAAAATCTCCTATTCTGATTTAATTTTCCAGGAACCCGAAATAGTTGGCCGTGTTCTGAAATCATTTTTCTGCCTAGAATATTTTCTGCAGCGTGGAATTTTAATTCCAAACTTTATAAGCCTTGAAATGTCCAAGCTCCTATACCTTTATAGAATCTCGAAGTCGAGTTTAAAACTGTAAAAAAACTTCCATACATTTTAAACAATAATTTACAATTCGAAAACCACTCGCTTCTCCAGAAAATGATGATCACTTTCAAATTCTGCTATTTCGAAAATACAGGTCTAGTAACTGAAAATGTTATTTTTGCCGAAAATGTAAGAAGTCGATCCGAATGTTCAGTTTTTTACAAAAGTGTCTCCCGAGAAAAAGGCCTGGCAGATTAACCTCGAATAACCGATATTCATGCAAGAATGAATCAAACATGAATCACTGTTTAATAGGGAAAGAACAACTCTATTGATTCCTAGTAATGGAATCTGCAGGTTTAAATCTTTATACACTAATGATAGACTGAACTCACCTGTACAATTTACTAATCCAGCAGCAGGAGCTCTAGTGCCAGGCAGTTCGAATCCTGTCTCGTCTACACACCAGCACGAGCTTACAATTTCGTTGTCGCACTGGACTGCTTCGAAACCACCCTGTTTGTTACAACGTGGCATCCTTACGGATTTAGTCTCAACTCCTAGGGCTTTTGCTCGCCTGGATGCTGCCATTCGGAGGGTTTGACACCCTGAAACAAATAAAATGCATTTTATTACAAGGAAGTACACCGCATTTACTGTCGGAAGACACAATAAAGTTTTATGCGTTGGTGTCTTTATTTGCAGCCTTGTGAAATCAATCAATAGATAACTATTTTGGAAGGAAATATTTTTTTTACCTTCGGTCTCTATGTATCGACGTAAAGGAACTGAGTTTACTTTTTGCACTTACTTTATCTAATATACCTTAAGCTAATGTGTACCGCAAAAAAAAACAAATAGGCGAGCTGAAGACATGAGTTAGAGTTCTTAAAATGATTATTTTTTTTTAAATAAAGATTGTTTCATTTTCAGCATAGACGCTGACCATATGTAATATTCTAATAAAAGAGTGGATAGCTACGAATAAAGATCTACCTCTTGTGATAATGGCGCCTGTATTATCAAAGAATTGACAAATTTAGAGCGGTATATTGTATATGCTCGCAGGGGTATTCCTGTAACATTTAGAATAACAAATATTGGACGCGAAGAGTTTTAACTATCTCCTGATGATGCTAACATGGTTCGCGAAACGCGCGTCGAGGGCAAAAATTCTGTTTCGGTATTGTGGATAACACTCTGTTACTCTGTTTTAGTACTACACAAAAGTGACTTCTTGCGTTTTCTGCTATACATAACCAATTTGGAGAAAAATTACAAAATTTGTGTTACTGTACGTCTCTGTCCCTTAGTTCGTGAAAGTTAAAAGCCTTTACAAATGTAATAATAAGTCGTTCTCCTGAGTGGATCTACATTACAAAGTGTTAAAATCCTGGAGTATTATTTTCGAAATCAACTGGAAAAATTGTTGGGTTAGACGTGTGATATGCGGGTTGTGTTTCGATTGGTCGGTCGAAATTTTTAAAGTGGGAATTTTAGAGGAAGTTCCTTTGCCTTCCACGTTGGATCCTGAAAATTTTGCGTGGGCCACCCTTCACAAATCAGCCATTTCAGTTGCAGTGTTGGTGTCATGGTGGAAGTTTTTGATTGGCTTCACCCCTGTGGGATTTTCCACCAGACTCATTTTTGAGCATTAGGCCTTACCTTTACCTTATCCTTACTCAGTTGTTTGTTGCCTGAAACTCGCTCCTTAACGGAATTTAGTACTGCTTTTGTCACATGTTTTCTCGTGAGGCAGCCTAGCCGATTTCGAAATTAAGCAGTCAAGAAACCTTTCGCAGGTTTTTTCCGAGGGAGTTCCTTTCCTGGCTATGTGGGGCGTCATGAGCCCTTCCGTCCTTCAACAAAGAAAATCTTCTTGCGTTACCACCTTCCTACTTACTTGGACCTAAAAGTCTCTTGCATTGCGGACGTTTCCTTCCTGGAGAGTCCTGAATTATAGAAATAAGTATTTAAATATCCGATAATTATTTAAACCATGGTAGTCAACCTTTGACCTTTTATTCTTAAATTTTTTTATTTCTAACTTTTGCGAACAACCTGAATCACCTGAAGTAAGCTAAGTTCAAAGTTCTTTTTTAATTACTCGTCAGCAACAGACTGACTTAGTCGATTAAGTTTTCGTGTATTACTGCAAGTGAAGAACATTATTAGAATATTTCCTTGGACAAAGCATTTGGCTTTTCAACCATTTGGTTCTAATATAGTCATTATTGAAAATACAGGAGCCACAGGTACCCCGAAAGGTTTGGCACTACAAATCTGCAAAGTGGCGTGATCTTCGCGAGTTTTGTCTTTCTTTTCCTTGGAAAGATGTCTGCTTTAGGAATCAAATCACCTCTGAATCTGCTTATGAGATAACTCAAGTTATCCTAGCTGGTATGAAAGCTTTCATCCCCTCTTCTATGAAACGTATCTCAAACAGTAAACCATGATTTGGGAAAAACTGCTCAAGAGCAGTCAATGCTAAAAGTACCGCCTACTGCAAATGGCGCCTAGATCCGACAGCCGAAAATCGAAATATATTCATCACGACTAGAAACCAGTGAAAGTGGACTATTGACGAGAGCAAGGGGGAATATAACGAGCAGATCAACTGTCCTAACGGATCAAGATCATTTTGGTCAATTCTCAAAGCTGTCAATCAGGCTTTCTCAAAGACGTCAATCCCATTACTGACCAAAGATGATGTCTCAATAGCGGAAACTGCCAAAGAAAAAGCGAACATTCTTGCCGAAATATTTGCATCAAATTCTGCCTTGGATCATCAAGGAAAGACTTCGCCCACTATCCCGAGAGTGAATTCCTCAATGGCAAGTCTGGTATTTCGCAAATGCGAAGTGAAACGAATACTCAAGAACCTAGACACTAATAAGGCCACAGGACCGGATGGCGTTCCAGCAATAATGCTTAAGAAATGTGCTACTAAACTAACAGCTCCACTATGCAGGTTTTTCTGCCATGCATGCTTTCCTTCTAGCTGGAAATGCGCTCAAGTGCAACCAATTCCGAAGAAAGGTAAAAAACGATTCAAAATAACTATCGTTCAATTGCCTTAGTTCCTATCATGTCCAAAATCATGGAGAAACTGATCAACGAACAGCGCTTAAAATACCTCGAATCGGCAGACATCATAAGCGATCGCCAGTATGGCTTCCTCAAGCACAGATCAACGGGAGATCTCCTGACTTACGTGAGCTACCTGTGGATCAAAGCCATCGAAACTCGAAAGCAGTGGCTCTCGATATATCCAAAGCATTTGATAGGGTGTGGCATGACGGATTATTAAGCAAATTGACAGCATACGAACTACCACCAGCACTGCTTCTATGGCTTTCCAGTTTCTTAAGCTATCGAAGCATCTGAGCTGGTATTGATGTACATCCATCGGAGGAATTTAAAATCCTTTTAGATTGCTCAAGGGTGTATATTATCTCCCACCCTATTCCTGCTCTATATTAACGATCTCTTAGACACAGGACAAACAATTCTATTAACAGCTTTGCAGACGACAGCACTGTTATATGCTCATTCATGTCGCGGACTCCAATGACCGCTGCTCGTTCCCAACGCGAGCGAGAAAATCAGATTTCTGTCATCAATGAGGATATGAACGCCATCGTGGAATGGGGTGAGGAAAATAATATCCAGTTTAATGGAGGAAAAACTCAAGCAGCTGCCTTCTCAAAAAAAAAACAAACACCGCAGGGCCTAACTTATCAATGACAGGACAAACACCGACTCGGGCCTCATCCATAAGCTTGCTGGGCATCAACGTAGAAAACAAAGTGTGTTAGCGTAATCACGTTACCAAAATCGCCAAGGCAGCAGTACAAAAGCCAAGAGCAAAAAAAGTTGTATACACCTCATCAGCTCTTGCTGCTCTATAAGGCCCAGATAAGACAATCTCTGGAATACTGTTCCCATGTGTGGAGCTCGGCACCCAAACACTTGCTCAAGATATTGCACTCCATACAGAAGAGAGCAGACCATCCTGTGGATCACTCAGATTTGACTAAAGACCTTGATAGCCTTGAACATCGAAGAAAAATGGCGGACCTATCTCTTCACTATCGATTCTACGACGGAAGGTGTTCGAACGAGCTGACACATAATGATGCCACCCAGAGTTTTGCCAAAGAGAAACACCCGTCAGACACAAGCTGCTCATCAACAAACATACGATTCAGTTGCGAACACCTAGGACGTCCCTGTTGCGGGACTCCTTTGTCGGGAGAATTGCCTCGCTCTGGAATGGACTTCAGAGTAACGTCTTTCCAGAAAACTACAACCCCTACAGCGCGTCAATTTCAGTACCCACCATCTTCTTCGCATACGCACCGCTCGTTGAGTGGCAAAGGATTTTCCTTTTGTGTGTGTGCCGAACATAAAAAAAGGCATAAGCGACCTAAAGTACCGAAGTACTTCGGTACTCTAGGTCGCTTATGCTTCCTGATTTTTTTTACTTGACTTGAAGTCAAGTTCTTTCAGCTTTTCAACCAATCACTTGGTTTTCCTTTGCTATCATTTTATGGTAATAAGTCGATTTTCTGATTACCTATAGGGAAGTAAATAGTAAGTATATTTGATTTGTATTATTTGGGCTTAACAATTGAATCGTTTTGAACTATCAATTTATCCTTATTATTATTGTTTATTATTAACTTATTACGGGCTATATTTTTTGTTTTTATTATTGGTGAATTTCTGGCATCCACCCCTGAGTTTTTTATTCACATTTTATTTTGTTGCGAAGTCTAAGCCAAAACGAGTTCCATATTTCAACATGGAGATTTTCCGACTTGTGCCGCCTAGAAGTTGGTGGCGCCTTAAATAAATAACCCTTCCAACTCTCCAATATTTGAGCTAGGACCTAATTTGCACGCTTCGACGACAACTCGTTCTGGCCTACACATCGGCAATAGCAAACTTTCTTAATTTCAATTAAAATTTTTTCACTCCCAGCTTCTTCTAATCTGAAGTGAAGGAAACTCAATAAAATTAGAAGACGAGAAAGAGGGTGGCAAATTTTAGACAAATAATTTTTTTTAGAACTTTTGATTACTTTATCTCTCATAAACGAAAGAGTTTAGGACATAGATATATATGAGGTTTTCAATTTATATTCTGCTAATTAATCTAGTGGTAAAATTTGGCACACGTTTCTTAAAACACCCTGTATATTTAATTGATATCTTCGTGAAAGCAAGATTCCATGCGATACAGTCAAATATAAAATTATAATGTATTAGTATGCTGTAAATCGCGTAGCCAGTCCAATGCAAATCATGTTTATTATACATTCGTTAAAAGGACAAAGGTTTTGTTTTTATATTGTATACAATGTCTAGTTCGTATGCATTAGAAACGTGACATATGTTTAAAATATTTAATGCATTTTTATAGAATACAATTATTGGGCCTAAGCAATATGTAAATATGTAAATTTCGTTCTATATTTAGAGGTATGAACAATAACTCCTCAGTCAAGATCATAAAAATAATAATATATTTATAAATTAGTTGATCGTAACCATTACAACAGATTTTACTCGGTGAAATCGCATATTTTATATCCTACTTTCCTTGCATCCGCTCAAAATCATTCTAAAGCTATTGTAAGGTGTGAGAAGGAGAAAGATTTTTCTAAACTCATAAAATCACTTGACGCAAAGTAAAAAAAGAGCTTTGTAATCAATATTATAAAAAGGGCTAATTAATCCGATACCTTTTTATTTTTCACACTAGAAAAATAATGTTAAAGACAAAAGTTGGAGGGATTTATGTAAACTATTTGCAACATATGTAACGAGTGACAGGTCAAAGTCACATATATGTATATTAGCGCATTTTAAGATTCAGCCTTGAATTTTAAACATAATATGTCTCTAAATTAAACCGTTTTCGAGTTATTAACGATTGAAAATTCAATAGTAGCTATAGAAAATAAGTATGTCGAGAAATACATTATTTTATTTTCCTACCTATCCTATTGAATCCAAAGTAATAATTCTGGGACCGGGCCTAATACGTGAATTTTTTTCAAAATAAATACAGATTCAAAATATCTTCTTTAAAATTCAATAATATAAACATTTCATTTCTGAAGAGTAACATTTAAGTAGTTCATGTTAGCTACGTATTGGTCAGCCCTTGTAGATTATGTTAAGCCTTTGGTAGCAAATAGTTAGACAATCCATTAGGGACTTGGAAATCTCTTGATAGAGATAAAATTTGACATTTGAATGCATCATTTCTATTTGGGTTAAAGCTTTAATACTTATCAATCACCACATTCTACAAGCTATAGAGACAACGATAGATGTTGAAATAAAACTACAGGAATAGTAATTCTTGAATTGGCAGCTTTTAGGTGATCGCTGGGACAGTATTTTGAGCGAACACATGGTGGTTTTTAGAAATCTTAAATTCCGAGAAAATTTTCCTGTGAAACTACCTACCCAAGGCACATTCGTTGTACCTAAAGGCGAAGACTCTTATGACTTGATCGTAACAATGGCGAATGATTTATCACCACTGCCGGTTAAGACCTTGTTAAATCGACGTTGTTTGATAGTAGGTTCTAAAGTAGAAGTTTGCTAACCGATTATCTTGAATTATAATAATTTCTTAAGTGACCAGTGAATACTGGCAATAAAACCTAAATGGACATTTTTTATACATCTTATTTTTCTTTACTTGTACTGATTAAGGAAAACGCAGTATTAATAATTTACATAACATAACCGTTAACATATACTAAAAATAATTACCAAAATGAATTGAATTTATATATTAAAGGAAAAATGTACATAAGAAAGAACAATTTATTTACCAGAATTAAATTAGGACATTTTAATCAGGCCCTCGCATCAAGAAGTAAAACGAGACATTTAATAAAAAAATAATACAGCCAAAGTATGTGCCCTTACACTATGCTCTACGCTCGATACATTTACTCATACGAGAAAGATATGCATACCATCGAATACTAGAAAATGTAACATGTTGAGAGCAAAGCGGGTAAGATCTGACCAGGACGTATATAATATATACATATTTTAAGATACCCCGACGGAGATTACGTCACAAGGTTCTTTTGAGGGGTTAGCCTGAAGGAATCTTTTCGTGTCTCGTAGGTTCTTTTCGTGCCCCTTAGGACCATGGTATCCTCCGTTGTGTTTTGTCTCCTTTAAGGATCTTACCACCATTAGCGCAGTTTGTTATTCGATTGTTATTCGGAGATAAGAGGGTTGAGGTTTACTTGAACATATTTATACTTCCCTAAGCCTAAAGCACTAGGTTTAAAAGTCCGATCATCCCTACAAATGATGGGAATTTACCTATTCGTAAGGAAGCAGTCTCGACTCTCCTGCGCGTTGCGCCGGTAGTTGGGATTTTTGTTCTTAATTTCATTTGTCTCAGGAAAATTACCGAAACGCTTATTTTCTCGTATAATTTAGAAACTATACACGGTGTGGGAGAAACTCGTCTCTGGCTGAAGTGAACGGATGTCAGAATATTTGGAAATTTGAATGGGAAACCAGCCTCAAGCTTTGGCGAGTGGAACTGGACCAGTCTCTAGCCAAAACGAGTGGAATTTTAACCCTCTTTTGTTCTTGCTGCAGGCATTTTATATGAAAAAGGTCCCATTTGATGTGTGAGTGCGACAGGAAATTATTAAAATTTTGTGACAAATGTTCTTTATTTGATCGAGCACCTACACATTCTGATAGTGAAGATGTGTAGGGATCAGACGATATTAATAACCTACAGAACACATCATGTTATCTCAAGCGAAAATTTTCTATAATATCATTCCCTACATTTGCGGAAATCTTTATTACGAGATTCCAAGGCTTCTGCTGAATACAGTCGTAGAGGAAGAGGTGATTTTTTTTTTATAATTTCAGGTCTATATATCAGAATTCTATGCAAACTTGCCGGCATGTTAAACCTTCACGTAAAGTGCTACTGTATTTTTGCAATATTCGGAAAATTCATGCGATTTTATTTCGTACCCACAGCACATTGTAGTTAAAATTATATAAAGGCGCTTTAAGAAATTTTCATCAGAGTCTAAAAAAATAAATGGATGAAGTATGTACAAATTAAATTAAAACTAATATCAATGTTAGCTGTGATTGTATAATTTTGGAAAAATCAACGACTTGTTCTCATCAATAGTGGTACCAAACCATGCTTTGGAATATCAACCAGCAAATTCAAATGTTCCTTTAATTTTTGTATTAAGTATTTCATCTTTTCTGTTTTTGACCATATCTTTTTCGTTTGGTTCTTGTATTTGCCATTTCTGGACCACAATTTTGTAAGAAATATGCAAGCAGCATTCCAGACACCTTATCCAGGCATGATGGGTAGAAATACCATAACCATAAAATTTTTCTTCTACAGGTAGACTTAATATTGTGTTCAAACCTTCTATGATTTTAGGAGCGGCACCACAGATTCCACACCATACTTTTCACTTTTTGCATTCATTTTATCAGTTTTAGTTCACATATTCTTAGTCATGTCGTTTATTTCTGAGTACTTTTCGTTTAACTGAGCCTCATAAGCGTGGGAACTCCGGGGCCCGTCCCAGCTCTTATCGTCAAATTTTAGTAAATTGAATGGGCAGCCATTTTCTATTGGAGAATATTTTGTTGAGGCAACCTTCAAAATTAAATATCTTATGTTACGCAATTATGTTAGTGGTTCATTATAAAAAAGTTGACCGCCATTAATCCCAATCAAATATCGGAAAATAGTTTTTCGATAACAACCTCAATTTTTTAAATTTCTGTATATAAAATCAAAAGTAGCATAACGCTTTTTTGTCACAAACATAGATATAAACCTTAATTATATAACATATTTATTCAGTTAATGGCTATCAGTTATTATTATCTAAAAGCTAAATCTCTTGCCAGTGATGAAGAAATTATAATCCTCAGATTTTCTCTATGAAGAAGAAATACATTATTCGTAATCATTGTTTCGCAACTCGAACTTAGAAAAAGCGAATAAAAAATCAATATACATATCTTTATGTAAGATCTACGCATATTTGGCCTATAACCCGTATTAGTTGTCTAATGACTATGGGTTACTTATACACAGAGGATGATGTAAGGTTAATAAAAAAAATCCCTATGATTCCACTAACATTAGCGATTTAGGTAAGGCTATGTTAGTTCAAATTTTAATTTCGAAGTTTAAACATCGCATTTTGAAATAATATACTGTTGCGAAACTGTCTATTCCTAAATTATTAATTAATTTAATGTTAAGTTTTTAAAACGTTGAAAATGGTATTATAGAGTTACGGATCTATGGGAGCGCAAGCCACCTTCTCACTTAGGCAAGCCCCTTTTGAGGATTCTTCCATACATTTGATGTGAGATAGATAGATAACATTTATTTGACACCGCAACTGGACATGCTTGTTGCAAGTCCAGTTGCTAAATTTGCAAACCAGAATATTATAAAATATTACACTAACAAACAAAATAATAAATGACATTAAAATATGTAAAACAAACAAATAAACATTTAAATTACGATGTAATCGTCCACGGAATAAAAACAATTTTCCAACAAAAACCGCTTGACTTTTATTTTTATTGTAGATAGTTTAAACATTTAACATTATTGCCAAGTTTATTGTAGATCGAAATTTAGGGAGTTGCGTGCAGCATTTGCAGGTCGATGCCTAGGAAAAATTTGTGTGCTAGAGGATCTTGTGTTGTAAGCAAAAACATTTAACCTAAAGAGACCCGACAACTCATTCCTAAAAATTCGAAATCTTGCAAAAATATCAACAAAACGATTGTCCCGCCTCCTTATATTTTTATGTATCGTGTACAAACTTTTGTCAAACTTCGTCCCCACTACTAAATGTAGTATTGCCCGCCCCCGCCTGAACGAAAGCAAGGACAGTTCATAGGCGTAGACTTTGAAAATGTGAGTCCATCATAATAATAATTTCAATAAAGTAAATACGTTTAATTTGAAATGATGGTATTTATTCGGGTGCATTATTTAAAATATATTTATGTTTTATTTATAGAGTGTGGGTTAGATTGAGTTAGTTTGGGTTAGATATGAGTTCTGAAGGTTAGTTAACACAAAATAGTTATTTCGCTGTATCACGAAATTTTTCCGTGTCCTTGCAAAACCACTGCCATGAAACCAAAGAACTATTCACTTCAAAAATGATTTAATAGAGGTTGGTAAATGACTGCAAACATATCAGATTATCCATTAATATCACATACATAGGTAAGTATTATAAAATATTAATTAATCACATCACAAAATGGTGCCCACTGTACTACTGTGTTTCATTTACTTTTACTTACTTGTGGAAACTCAGGTTCGGATGATAATAGCTGGAGATTTTGCATACCTCATACGGCAAGACCATCGTTACTTTGATATAAAGTTTATAAAAAATATTTATAGAAAATCACTCACGAAATACAAAAAAGCTACACGTCGCGTCGCGTCGCACAAATTCAGGCTTTAAAACGTCCATTTGAAACCAAACAAAACTGGGCGAAGAGTGCTATTTTGCACGTTTTTTAATGAAAAACATTAATTTATTCAAGTCGCGATCAAAAGTTGGACGGCCATCTTGTCACTTTTGACGTCTGTATTATTAGGAATCCCATTCAAAACAGTGTCGAATTTTTTGCTAGTGAGCTTTGACATTGCACAATTTTGTTAATACCATAGCAACCAGTCATCAAAAACAGTGTCGAAAAGAGCTTCTCTTCGACACTACTTTGCGTATCGAAAAGACTTCTTTATGATACCAAAATAGAAATAGTATATTGTGCAACAAGTGCTGAAAATAAGGCTTTTCACACGAATGAGACAGTTTGGTGACACGAGCCGTAAGCGAGTGTCATAAAGTCTCATGAGTGTAAAAAGTCTTTTCAGCACGTGTAGCACACTATACTTTTTCTACGACTGCTACATACAGGGTGCCCCACTGGGAGTGTGGTAGGAAATTACATGTTATATGGGAAACATTTTTATTATTGATTTATCAGAAAATTTTATTCCTAATGAAAGAAGCTACGTGAGTAAGAGATTCTCGCTAAACTATAACTAGGGGCACAGTCCTAAAATGGGGCCACCGGAGTGGGGTCCCTATTTTCCAAATATTTTGAAAGAGGCTCCGAGGGCCAAGCCCTAAAATGGGGCCCCAGGGGGGGGGGCGAAACCCTGGAATGGGGCCTATGGTTCGGGAGTCCCATTTTTTACAGATTTAGCAAAGGAGCCTCCGGGGGCGAAGCCCTAAAATGAGGCCCCAAGTCCTAAAATGGGGCCCCTGGTATAAGAGTTCCATTTTCTACAGTTTGTGGGCTCTCGGGGGGTGAAGCCCTATAATTGGGCCCCCTTTTTTAGAGATCTGGTAATGGGACCTTTGAGGGCGAAGCTCTAAAACGGAGACGAAGCCCTTTAATCGAAATACCCGAATAAGTGTGTGAAAAGTATACTTTGCACACGCCGTGTGCAAAGTATACTTTTCACACGATGTTTGAAATGTCCAGTTTTCAAGAGCAGTTGTTAGTGCGTTTTTCTCTATTTTCAGGGCAGTCGTAGAAAAAAGTATATTCAACTTACATTTGCAATGAATGGTTATTGCATAATATACTATTCAGCAGCTAATAATGAAATAAAATTTCCGAAAACTTATTTCCTGAATAATTTCAAATTTGAACACGAAATTTATGAGATACCAAAAATAAGCAATTTTATCCCGATTTAAACGTTTTGTTACACATAGGGTTTTTCTGCTCTCAATGGTTAAACGAAAAATTAAATCATACCACTGCTAGCCTAAAAATAAATTTCTTATCATTATTTTTGAGACAAATAAAAAGGAACTGAAGCTTACAAATTTTATTTAAAAACATATAAATATGGCAAATATCTGGTTAATGACATATTCAAAAAGTAGCTTAATAACTATTTTCTTCTATTAAATACCTATTAAATATATATTTTCATTTCATTGTAAATGCTACTATCACTGAAAAAAATTTCCTAAATAAACTGGTATATCTAGAGAAAAAGATTAAATCTAGAGTACTGGCAATTGTAATTGGTTTATTTAGATTTGCTAAACTAGTAAATTGTTGGGGTATTTCTATAAAGCTATTGTATTAATAAGTATCCGTATTAGGTAGGTATATAATGTAATTAAAGTAGATAAACATATTTACAGCAGTGCCTTCACTGGTTTTGAAACGTTACCAAGTTAGTATACTTCGAATGGGGAAGAGCCGTCGGTCGTCGACCTCCAATGCTCTCAATCTATTGGTGCAGTTACTTTACTACGTGCATACTATTAATATTTTGGGGGTAAAACAAGGCGGAACCAAGGGAAGCGGCATTGCCAGATTGACATGTAAGAACTTCAGAACTGGTTTTTGATGAATCAAAAATGGGGAAAATAAGTATTTAGTGTTATAACTTAATATGAAAAAAGTATGTACAGTAACTCGTAGACTTAAAATTTGGCAACGCTACATCTATCGACCATAGAATGTGCCTCAATGTAGGGGGAAAACAAAGAACCATTTGTCCCGTCTCTTCAGGTTAAATGTCTTTGGTTGTAAGTATGGTTATATGAAAGCTTTACACATTTTTCAGGGTGTTGGTGAATTTTTAGAAGAATATCATATATGAATATACATGGAAAGGGCATGATGTTGTATTTTTGAAAAAGTGGTCTGCAAGTGTTGAATGGACCAACGCCTTCAATTGTCCTAATTGCTCTCTTTTGCATCTTAAATGCTCTGTACGACTGGGAAGAAATCCCCAGATTATAACGCCGTAGCTCAATAGAGCATGAACATAAGAGAAATGTACCATTAGCAGTATATGCTGATCAAATGTTTTTTATTTAAGCAAATAAAATTTGAATAATTATCTATATGTGTGAAACATTTTAGCCTATCATCCAACAGAATTTCTAGTGGTTTAACATGAGCACCCGAAATAGTAGCATTATTAAAACTAAAAATAATTGTTTGTGTTTTATCATTGTTTAATTCCAGTTTGTTATTGGTGAACTATTTTGCAGCGTTAGAAAGGGCATAATCGGTGTTTTGATCAAGAATTTCCCAACTGGTAGCAAAAGTTAAAAGGGTTGCGTCATCAGCGTGTAATACGCACCTACTTGGAGGCACAGCAACGCTAAAGTGGTTAATGTAAATTATAAACAACAATGGTGCGAAGATTGACCCTTGGGGTACGCCAGATATAACATTCTCCCGTTAAGCACGACAGCTTGTTTCCGATTTTGCAAGTAGGATTGTAAAATATGATAGGCTGTTCCATTAATTCCATAATAATGCAATTTTCCCAATAGGATTGAGTGACTGACATAGTCGAAAGTCTTCGATAGATGTCATAAGATTGCACCCCGCAGCTCCCCTGCATCCAAGCCTCCGACTATGCCATTCGCTACTTCCAGGACTTCACCTATCGTCAAGCGTCCGCTTTCCGCTTCTAAAGCCATATTGTCTGTTGACTAAAATATTGAATGTTTCAAAATAGGATATACGCTTAAGTTTTAAAATAGATTCGATAACTTTCCCAAACAAAGGTAAGATAGAAATAGGTCGATAATTACCTGCTTGATTAGGATTGCCCTTTTTGAAAATTGGGAACACCTTTGCGACCTTAAGAGAATCCGGAAAATTACAATCAATATAGCGTTTGTTTATAAGTATGGTAAGATATAGGACAATCGTTTCGGAGCAAGACTGAAGTATTTTGGTGTTAATGTTGTATAGGTCATAGCAATTTGAATTTTTTTTAAGCTTTGTTCGACCACAGGAGACAGATAAAAAGAAGATGCTGGACGAGGCGTTTTGTTGAGAAATTCGGAGTGTGTAGACTGTGTATACTGGATATTGGTAATGAATCATTGATTGTGCTAGAAATGGTACAGAAATGGTACAGAAATAGCGTTACAATCCACGTTATCTTGCATTTTGTTGCAATCTTGCTTTATTAACTTCCAGGAGTCTTTGGATTTATTAACAGAATGTATTAGGTAATCCCTATAAGAGGCAGACTTAGCATTATTAATTTCTACTCTATACTTATTTTTAAATACATTAAAGGCAATATAATCTTGAGGAGATTTAGTTTCGACCCAGACAGTCTTTAGAGCAGATAAGGTGAAATCATTGGACATTTTAAGGATTTGTCACACAATCTTAATACAAATCATCACCGAAATGAAGATATTGTTCATTAACACATCATTTGAACACCTGGCATAATACGTTTAAATAAACATATTAATCTGTGAATCCTGACAATCATTTAGCACCATTTGAGAAATGTCATGCAACAACTAGGTACCCATTCAACAACAATAAGCTATAATATAGTAACGTAAAATATTTATACATCTTGAAAATATAGTAAATAATAATTAATAATAATCAACTTTAAATTTTATTTATTTATTACCATATTGAAACAGACAGACTTAAAGACGAAAACGATCTAAAGAAATCTTATGAAAATAATGCGGCCATTACCATAAATATTATATATAACAAACGCTGTAAATAAGATATACATGAAAACCCTGTATAAGTTTCTATGCTACTCATCCTACAGATTGCAAATATCCAAGCATCATCTTTTAATATTTTCGTTTAATTAGAACAATTGCGAGAGATGTAAAAAAAGAAACTGATATTCTTATGGTTGTGTGAAATCATCTACATACTTGACTAGGTCTAGTTTTGCATAAAACGTTTGTTAATTGTCTAAAACTGTAACAGTTAAATAAATACACCAGTTTTGTGACATTCCCATGCAACTTACAGCTTCTTTACAAGTGCAGGTATTTTGCAATTGTCTCCTTAATTACCCACAATTATGTCGTTACTTTGCCATTAGCAATAAGTTAAAACTGTGTAGATTTGATGACACTATCATTTTCTTGTATAATCAAAATAAAATTATATGAATGGGGAAAAAATGATCGTAATACATTACTAGCATGGGAAAATGCTAATGTTAAGAGTATATAAACGCACTTGAATTATAATTACAAGATCAATCGACTTACCTGTAAGGAAGATCGATCGGAA